>CM077033.1:57470654-57848774 GCA_039090855.1 Macrothele yani
AATCGTCCACATGTACACTGAAGCGAAGCAGATGGACGAGAGAAGCACCCATGCGATTATTTTCGTGTTCATTTGCCAGTTGTTTGAAAACCCACTCTACTGCACCCTTTTCGACATCCCAAACTGTCGCGAACAATGTCTCATGCGGTTCCACGTGAAAGATGGAGATTTTCTTTTACATGATGCAGTGTCACACGGAGACCTTCACGTAAGCACTACTCAACTGCATAGACATGATCTGCGAATGAGAAAAGATGTTCGGTCATTGGTCCATTATGGATACTTACCCTACAACCATTGAAATCACGACACCACCTTCGCTCCTGCTGCTTTGTCGTCATGTTAAGGCCAAACACAGCTTTTAGTCTACGAGGAATTTCACATAGGCGGCGTCCCTTTTGCCCACAAGAAGCGAATTTATCCTCAGACTTCTTCCTTTGTCCATTCAACATGTACATTAGCCATTTTGAATCTGTGTAGTTCAGGAACGTAATGTCTCTGGAACAGGAAACAGAAGCCACCTAAAGCAGTACATGTCAAGTTACACGTCAGCAAACAATATTTTTTAATACGATAATCACTTCTAAGGTTCTACAATAGGGATATTTTCTTTCTTAAATTCCCATCGTACTTTACGAAGTTTTACGAACTACTGGGATTTATCCTGAAAAGGTTTCCCCACGCACAATCGATCGCGATAAAATAACTTCTAATTATTGCATTTTATAATTACGGTCGCTGGATAATGGAGTTTTGAACTTATGGATAGCGTGTTACCATAATAACACGTAAATTCGAAAGCCCGTAAATAATGATTTACCTGTCACATTTGTTTACATAACTGACACCGATTGTAAATTGACTAGTGAAAGCGCATTCTACTGAGATACGATAGACTTGTTGAAAGATACGATGCTTGAGAAAAGAGCAATGATGTACAGAATCATGGTGCAGGGAACTGCGTTACAAAACTTCCTAACGCCATTTATCAGACACATTTTCTGGTTTTATTTTTCCACTCAATAGATCCGAAGGATGCTGTAGGATTGTTTGCACCTGAAACTAACGTTTGTCATGTACATAAGGTACATGTAAATGAAAGATAGGTCCTCTAAATACCAATGTTAAAACATCATATTTTCCTTAACCTTGAAGCCTAGTGAAAGGCGAATTTCAAAAATACGTTATACCGTTACATTAATACAATGTTCTATGAACAATAAGGGATTATATATTATTTCTCAACATCAAACTGACAGATGTTTGTAACGTATACTCTCGACCACTTTCCTTTTGATTTTTACTATCTCTGGTTATTTTATTTTTCTATGTGTAAATTATCTTCTTACTGAACGAGATGTTATTTCACCCGCTGAATGAGATCTGGCAATGAGTGTACGTCATGACGTTTTGGTAGCCAGTATAAATAGGCGCGTTCAACGATAGCCAAAGAGAGCGTTGTTGTTGTACGGAGAGCGTTGTTGTTGTACGGAGAGCGTTGTTGTTGTGAAGGAGAGAGTTTGTTGTTGTTGTAGTATTGAGAGCTTCGTTCTATGTGATTAGTTTGATTCTTCATTATTGTGAAACGAGTTGTGTGTGTGCGTTGGATGATCAAGAGTTACATAATAAAAGGGCTTTTTTCCGTAAGTACGTCTTTCTCAATTCATAGTTTTTGTCAGATCTCTCTCTTGGCTGTTAGGTTTATGTCATTAGTTTATTACTATTAACAACCAGCGTTAAGACTTTATTCATCCTAACTACTGCTACAACATTACTACCAGTTATAAGTTTGTTCAATACTATTACTACACTACTAGCAGGAGACTTTATTCATGATATTAATTTAATTAGCAACAACAACCATTTGAATTGCACTATTTGAAGCTTAGTACAAGCGAATATAATTCAGTAGCAGAAGTGCATTATAAAACATTACTAGCTTAGTTGAAAGCTTTATTCATCATTATCATTAGCTTAGAAGCGGAAAGCAAATAAAGTTTATTCATTATATGTTAAAAATATTTTGTGGATCATTGATGATAAATTAATAGATAACATTGAAAATATTTTATTAAATTCACATCAGCAGTTCATTATTCGTTAATGGTATTGTATAAAGTTTTCTGTTTCTTATCTGCGTTGTTCTATGACAGTCGTTTTAATCAGGACTTGCTCTTTGACTTAGGACATTATTTTTGAGAATATGTTTCCTTCATACCGTTCCACATATTTTGTAGTACGTCACTCCAGTAAAAAAGATACACCGTTGCATTTGCTGTCTGAAATTTGAACAATTTCATCGGTGTGACGGTATATATGCATTTTTGGGATAATGAAGTTGGCGCAGAAAGCCCTGAAATCTACACAATTATCTTTGCTGATATAGTTTCTCATTATATTACCACCATTTTTTTAAAATATGTATTCTTAGTAATGGTATACAAGTAATGTTTTATATGTTGATACTTAAAGTCTTAGGTATACGCCTCAGGTTCTGCCACGCCACCTACCTGGTTATAAAGGCGTAGTGGTTGCATTATTTTTCAACAGTTTGTAGTGTTTTGAAAATAAAATTGATAACTGTGTCGAACAACGTGTCGAAAAAACGCGAGTTCGTTGTGTCTAACAACGCGGTTGGCTCAAAGCACATGCGCTTCTGGACATTCAGGTTAGGGAATCGGATAGATGACATATAACGCACTGTCTGTTCATATCTAATGGGCTAAATTACTGCGGAAGCAGCACGAGTGTGCTTTTTCCGGTAACCAGAGAGAGAAAATTTGTAAGAGCAAGCGTGGGGAGTAACGACGTGCTTGTGAAATTCGCACATTGGTGAGCGCAGTGTGACGGACAAGCAGCCAAATATACGACCAAAATGAGACGCAGAGAAAAGATTTGCCAGACTTTTATGGACAACTATATATCCCATTCAATTCAAAGATATATCGGTGGTTTTGGTGAAGTATTAAAATCCATCTCGCATTATGTAGCCGATATCTATTCCATTATATCAACACTGAAAACTTATGCACCCACAAATGGGAAATAATTTACGCATATATGCACACAATAGCGATATCTAAAGTATAATCACATAATTTATACCAGTGGAATGAGTATCAATTATTTCATTATGGGATTGGTATCATTCGTCTCCAAAATGAATTTGTCTCCAAAGCTAAAGCTTAGTAGAAGTGCAGTGGAGCCTCAGAGATCTATTC
The DNA here is from genome assembly GCA_039090855.1 of Macrothele yani. Lineage (NCBI taxonomy): Eukaryota > Metazoa > Arthropoda > Arachnida > Araneae > Macrothelidae > Macrothele > Macrothele yani. Next base: position 57,473,876 of record CM077033.1, read on the forward strand.
TTTTTCAGTTACAATTTCTTCACTTTTCCACGGAAATTCTGCGATTCTACTACAATTCCACTGGAATTCTCTAATTCGGTAGCCAGAAATTCATATATGCCATAGTTCTGATTATTCAAGTCATTTTGAATTTCAGATTACAAAAAAAATACTGCTGTATGCTACTTTTATAAGTAGCCAGTATATTTCTAATTTTGTTATCATCTAGGCAGGAATATTTTTTGCAGCGAAAGAAGAGACGGTGGCATTAAAATTTACATAATGCATTTCACTATATTCTTTTCACCTTTGAATTCAAAAATTTTGAAATAAGCAAAGAATTTTAAATGTATTCCCTGGCACTAAACTAAATCCGTTACAGGAAAAAACTGCTTTAAATAGAGTGATGTATTTAAATGAGAATATGTAAAAAAAAAAAAAGGGTATTGATATGAAACAAAGTGGTATATCAAATATTGATAGAAGAGTATCTTTGCTGCAATGAAGAGACGGTGAACTAACATTTACATAATTTGTTATTTAAAGTCCACGTCAACTATGTATTTTTTACAAATTGGTACGTTCTGATTGTATACTGCTTACTTCAAAGGTAAGTTGATTTTCATGTATTGGAAATATAAAATCACACACAATCTCTCAACCAAATTTTTGTAAGGGAATTAGAATAAAAAGGTTATATAAAAATTTAACAGTGACTGGAAAATTGTGTCTTTGAAACAGAAAAAAACATTTTTCAAGCTTATCACTCAGAACAGGTGAAATACTAAATAAATGTAATAATTCATATGAACAGCATAACTGCAGGATTACGGAGTTCTGTTACCAACAGATCTGATGACAAGCAAAACTTGTGCTGTCAGCATATAGTGAATATTATTTTCATTATACGTGTACGGTGAGTTTTCTTTTGAAGAGCTCCATTTCTAATCAATTTTCTCTAAGACAATTCTTTATACATAATATCCGCCCCGGTGGCGCAGTGGTCTAAGCGATGGCTTATGACCATTTGTCCGTGATGGGACCGGGGTCGATTCCCGGTGTGGCATGGATGGTGTGTTTTTCTTTTGGCACTGGTTCTCTCCCTTCCCTGAAAAGGATACTCCTTGAATTAAGGGAAGGGAGACTACAAGTAGCCCGCTTAGTTGCTCATGGTGGTCGTTAAAGAAAAAAATATATATATAATGACCGAAAACAGGCAGAAAAGTACAGCATATAAATAATCTTTCTTAAAGCAGTTCATTCTTTCGTGCAATTATTGATAGTGAAATCAAAAGGTTTATAAGCAAGAGCAAAAGTAAACATAATACATAATGTATGTTTCAAGTGGACGGGAATGATATAAGAGTAAATGAAATATTCAGTTTAACAACCGAGGTCAAGTGGAGTATATATGACTTTCATGCACTAATACGTTTTGTAAACAACATTGAAATAAAAGATAGTAATACGAATAAGAAAAATTAATTTTAAAAGTCGATTTGCGAATGCAAGTGTTAAAGGTAATTAATTCCTAAACTTGTCACTTTTTTTAAAATCAGTGTTAATGATCATTGTTGATACCCAAATTGGTGTTGAATATATTTTATAATTAATTTTACTTCATATTAAACTGTATTTGTTAAAGATTTTCAATTTCAGTTTATTTTAGGGAATTGCAACAATTTCAAAATTTCAATAAGAAGTAAAACGTTTCCTTAATGGAAATTCCAGAAATAACACTGCTCATTTCCGAATGTGAAATCACAAGATACAGCTATGTTTAACTAATGAAGTTCTACTTCCTACCTGATTTGTTGTTAATGTAACTGAGACGACGGAAATCATGTGTTAGTCACTTCCTTCTGGTTAGTTAACAAGCATGATAGCAAAAATCAACCATCTTAATATTAAATTTCTTACGAATTAAAACTAGAAGAAAACACTAATTAAAACCTTCTGCCATAATAATAAGTATTAACGAGTCAGTTTACCATAAGAAACATGAGATTTAACATTATATCATATGATCATATGATCATATGATCATATGTATAGAGGATATTAAGAAAGGAGTGTCTGACGACAGGTCTTAAACAACTCTTAGAAATAGGAAACTAAGAGATTTGGGCTAGATCGCCCGATACGAAAGCGACACGGAAGCGAAGTAGAAAGGGGGGGGGAGGAAGTCGCACTTTATTTATTACCGGGGGCCAGTACCCGGGGTCCGACGGCTTAACGTGCCCATCCGACGCATGGCTGATATTTAGTGGATCGAGCGTTCGTACCTGCTTGGGATCGAACGTGAGGCTCTTTCCGTGCCAGTCACGAAAGTTGCCCACTCGGCCACCTCCGCGGCCCTAACATTATATCAATAACTTAAATCAGTATTTATAATAAAATGTCAGGAAATTACAACCAGGAAGCCCAATGATAAATATACAGTTTTCCTTTCAATGTCAAATGTGTAAAGCAGAATATAAAAAAGATGGAAACGGAAATTTTATAACACCGTTAACGGAGAGAGAAATAACCAAAATTCTCAGCCGGTCCTATGCTTTGAGATCTACAATCCAGGTAAGACATCGAAAAGATTTATGTGTAAAATATACAAAAATTATTGTCAAATATCTCCTCAAGAGTAGTAATATGTGATTCAATACAAATAATTTAAAAATTTTACTTTCATAAATTTGCTCTTTGAGTTGTCGTATTCCCACTATTTTACTCTGCGATGATACAAATGGTGCATGCCAAGAAATCGATGACCGAGCTTCCTGAAGCAGATTAGAACTGGAAAAGTTTTGCGCGTTTTCCGCCGAAGGCTTTTTCAAATCCCTAAACGACAAATTACAAATTGTGCTCACACGCGGAAACATGCGTGCTATTTCGGACGGATTTTCATTGGTCTTCAACGTGTCACCAGGATTATTGAAACACTGAGAGTTCCATCGAAACCATGAAAAAACTCGCATGGTAAATGAAGACATTCACGTGGATTCTCACCATAATGATTAAACAAAAAACTATTTCTATGCTCATGTTATGGAGTCAGTGCTACCAGAGAATAAACTGAGATAATCTGGGTGTTCTGACTTGTCTCTCTTAACAGTGTGTTACCAAAAATATCACAGGTGAAATGTTACTTGAAAGAATTACAGATGTAATCGGGGGAGTGCAAAGCTCAGCGCCTTTTATCAAAACGTTGGGTTGGAAAGAAAGTAATGTTTGATTACTTGGTACCCTAAGTCCAACCCCTGGGTACGGCGCGCAATGGTCACTTAGATTGAGCAGGACATCTGCATCACATCAGCATGCAGGCGGCTTAAGTCGATCTCCGCTAGCCGTGAGCAGGCCAAAAGTGTTGTCTTTTGAGTGCTGAGAGATTTTACATAACAACGAAATGGAAGAAAACTGAGTATTATCTTCCTCACTGTATATCATGTGTTTTTAAATCTTAAAGGTAAACTGCTGGCCACAGAAAATGCAAAACCAGGAAGGACACGAGATAGCAAAGCGAGATTTACTGGATACATAACAACAGATACAAAGATGAAACGATTGAGCTTTACAGGCCCTTGCATCTTGTAGAACACGCAGACATCAATAGTTCGTATGGCTCCCATGGCTGAAAATAACGGCCGCTACACGGCGCGGCACAGAACGAAAGATGCTCTGGATGTGGGCTTGCGTTGTATATTGTTCCAGGCTGCTTCCACACGTTGACACAGTTCATCAGGCGTAGCCGCGGGTGGTGCTTGCCGGGCCATTTGGTTGCCGATCAGCGACCAGACGTGTCCGATGGGCGACATATCGGGAGAACACGCGGCCCACGGCAGCAGTGACACATAGAGTGCCGTGAAAATTTGTTCACCATGCGTGCCACGTGCGGGCGCTCATTTCCCTGTTGAAACGTGGCAGCTGGTAGGTCCTGCAGGTAAGGGAGGACTACAGGGTCCAAAACGTCGGAGATGTAGCGGTGGCTGTTGAGTGTACCGGCGATGCGTACCAGATAGGTGCGGGTGTCATATCCAGTTGCGCCCCAAACCATTACGCAAGCCGACAGACCGATGTGGCGATACATAGTACAGACGTCATAGAGTCTCCTCGCCGTGGTGCCGCCACACGCCGATCCGACCATCGTGGTGTTGCAGGCAGAAACGGGATTCGTCATAAATGACTTTGTCATGCCATTCGTAGTCCAGTTGCGGCGTTAAACGGCTCACTGCCGCCGCACTCGCCGATCGTGTAACGTCAGTGGTAATCGAAGCAATTGGCGCCGTGCCACAAGTCCCCGCTCCTGCAGACGACGACGTCGAACGGTAGGTGCTGACAAATGTTGTTGCACAACACACCATAATTTCTGCGCTAACGTTCGTGATGTGGCGGTAGCGAGCTGTCGATTCCCCGCCGCACAACAAGCCGGTCCTCTCGTTCGGTGGTATGGCGCTGCTCCGGCAATCGCTCACGTCGTTCCGTCCATCCCTCCTGCACCCACCGAATCCATACTAGCCTCTCTCTGGCTGGATATCGTCCCACACGTGCGCCGATGTCTCGGTACGATAAACCGCTGACGCGATAAGCCACTATTTGTCCTCTGTCGAACTCCGAAACGTGCTGGAATGACTGTCGTATTCTGCGATGGGGCATCAGGAAGCTTCCCACGCACAGGTCCGGTAGTACAACACACTTCCACTACTTACACCCTCGCCTTCTGTGTACCCTTCCTTATAGTGCTTCTCGGGAGGCGTGCCGGGCGCACAGGGATTTGCATATCCCTGCAATGCTAATCGTTTGCGATGTCCTCTCGCATGCGGCGCATGCTGCGAATTTTCAGACCAATCGGATGCTTCCTTCTTGGTGTTGCATTTTGGGTGGCCAGCAGTGTAGATGATGTGTCCCCACTTCAAAAAGAGTATAAGGAGTAATAGACATAATAGTTTCACATATACAATATGTCCTTCAGTTGCATAAAAAATAAAAATAAACAGATAACGTGGATGTGAATAGACGGAACGAATTTCTGCAATCGCAACATTTACGCCGGAAATACCTAAATATCAGCTAAAATTCGACACTTGACTTATTTCCAATGCTTTGGCGTATTTGTCGCAATTGCCAATCCCAGAAGTCAGTGTTTTAATACACAGTCCAGAATAACACTCTTTATTCAGAAGAATCAATTAAATCTGAACATTAATATTTTTCCCGAATTTTTAATTTCTCAAATCCCGTATGACACGATGTGACTGGGCAGTTCGTAGAAAACAAATCAATATCATAAGTTGGAACAACAATAATGTACTACTAAAAACTCAAGTACCTAGGATTTTGATGAATGTTTCAGGACAAATTTCATCGTTTCCATATTTCGGGAAAGAGGTTGCTCCAAAACTGTTCTGATGTGGAAAACAAAACCGAAAAACGAATCGCGAAATACGACTGAATTTCATGGTTAGATTGTGTCGGTCATTTATTGTCTCGCATCCTGAAGAAACGTTTTCAAAGTAAACCCTTTGCAAAAGAAAGATGGGTATATTTGCGATTCTTACCGTTTCAAATAATTTGTGTATCACTCCGCCATCTTTACATAATGCCTACGACATTTCACACTGGAAATCAATTGGCTGTGCTGCATTTCACCGGCAGTATTATTTTTGGTAGTTTCGTTGCTACTTAGGCTATTAGTAAAATAATCAGAAGCAAAAATTGAGAATCTATGCTTCAGTTTCGGAACATTTAAATGAGTGCATCATGTATTTTTTCTTTCGGTGAAGGTGCCGAATGCAACATTCAGTCTACTTTCAGCAATTAATCAAAACTGTTCAGCTGAGAGAATGGAAGAAATGATTCAGAAATATTATGATTTACCATTCAGTATATGGTTTAAGTACAAAGAATGTTTTGAGTTCCTTTTCTGTTAAGCCAAAAACGTATACTCTGCTATTCATGTAATCTTTTGTTCACTAATTCATGTTTTAAATGCATTCTATTCGGAAGACAACCCTCTTCAAAACTTAGACTTATTTTTTCCGCTGAGTCTCAAGTGTCTCCATGTCTTTCTTTAGAGTAGGGACATACATTTTTGTTGGAAGATAGTGGGTCTGCAAGGGCCTTAATGAAACACAAAAGGAGTAATAAAAGAAATTATTGAAGCGGTTATGATCCGAATCTACCGAAAGAAATGCAACGGTAAAGCCCTACGCATACTAGAAAATTGTACAAAATATCTAAATATAAATATTCGTTGATCATATAAAATGTCCAGTATGAGAGGTGCTCTTCAGTATGAAAAGAGATAATTAGAAATCGAATTCAATGGATCAGTGCTATCGGTGAAATTCATTAAATTCTAAGCTGAACATAAATAGCGATTTTTGTTTACACGGCATATCACACACATCTGTATTTCAACTAAAGCAGCTGTTCTTACAATGCAGAAGATAACAAACCAGGAGAAGTTCGGCAATACGTTGAAGAAATACTTAAACATATATATGAAAATACAAAAAATGATGGCATATATATAACATTTTATAGATATCGGAATATAGAACAAAATAATTACACGCACAGGAGTTATCGTAATCCATATTGTTTTAGTTGTGGTTGTTCCAGATATTGAAAGAATCAAAACATAGAGAGAATAGACCTGTAGCTTAGCCAACCCTTTTTGAAGAAACATACCGAGAGGAATCGAAATTTTTAATGTCGTACTGAGCACCCTCCAAACGTGTCACGTGATCGTCCCCCTTCCTTAATCATCCGACCATAAACCAATTTCAAAGGGCTAACGTCGTCTTGGCACCCTTCAAAACGGAATGGAATATCGGATATCGATGATTTTGGATTATGATTTTGGCCAAAGATGAAATTACATTGTTGTACCTTTTAATTCTGTGTCTTTTATTTATTTATTTATTTGTTTTTTTATTGGAGGTTTAGCGACCACCGTGAGTCACTCAATGGGCCATAATCAGGCTCCCGTCCCTAATTTACGGTCACTGGTCCTAGGGAAGGAAGAAAGTCAGCGCCGTAATACAAACACAACATCTATGCCTCGCCGGGATTGTAAACCTGACCCTTTTTGGACGAATGATTAGAGGCCATCGCTTAGACAACTGCGCCACCGGGGTGGCGGATTTTATTTGCAAAGTTTACATCTCTACAAAAATGAGGAAAATATATAACCTCCGAATAACAGTCACTGCTCGGATTGGGAAAATGTGACCTTATTCGGGAGGTGGCAGTTGTTAAGGGTTTAGGCCCAAGTTAACATTCCTAGGCCGCTGCTTTTGTACAACAGTAATATAAATGACTGAACTTTATGCATAAAGAAAACGGTTGCAGGACGTTCTACAAATGTTAAATGCTGAATGAACGCAATCTCATAATTTAACAAATAAATCACAGTGTGGACGTTTTTAGGAAAGTAATACCTGACGCGGTCTTAAACACCACTTAGGAATTGAAACCTAGAATGTTAAGGATGGCTGCGTCCCGTAAAAAAAGAACATAATTCTGTCAAACCAAATCAAGAGATACCGTCTTTAAAGGACAATATATCAAGTATCAAGATATATCACATATGCCCGATGAGCGAATGAAGCCTACGAGTGTCTTCGAGGACCCCCCACGTAGAACCTTTCACTTAGGCATACCATTGCCCACACCGTAACCCAACACATTCTTTCTGAGGCACAATTCCCTGCGAAATATCTCTTGTCTTATAATCCCATCTTATCGATCTTGGCGAACAACCGAAGCGACTGCATAAAATCCAAAGTATAAGGTGTCCGTTACATTGCCTTGAGTGATATACATTAATTGCTGTTCAGATTTATTGTTCACCATAATCAACTAGGATTTGCTAGGTGCGAACCAAAAGTTCTCATTGGTTGGAGGTGTACGTAAATGGAGGTTTCACAGTAATTTCTTTCCTCAGAAGACCGTAACACAAGTCACAACTAAAGCTTTGTAATTAGCTGAGTAGTAATAATTTACGAAATATTTTTGTGAAATATTATTACATTGTTGCCTTCCGATCAAGAATTTGCAGTTTAATATCGGAAAATTTGCTATATTTCATATCACTTTCCTAAATCTTAGTTTTACAAACCATTGTGAATTCTACTTAGCTCTGTGCCATTCATTTGGCCATTATTTTTTGATATGTTACCGTTATTTACCAAGAAACTGCGTTAAAAGATTTATGGTTATATCATTCGATTAACACCTTGAAACAGAATTTTGTGCATAACGTACTCACCAAATGTTTTCAGTAAAAAAACATGGGAATCGCAAAATCCAACCATAGATAAATATCTATCTCAATAATTTGCCCTTAAAGGAGGACATGAATTTAAAACTAATGTGTTGCACAGGCAATTACGTGAATCATGTAATAGGTCATATATTTACATGAAAAATTTCTCAGTACTTACAAGTTTTTCAACTTTCCAAATTGAAAATTCCTGAGGAAACTTTAGTTTTACTTGAACTAAAGAAAGCTAAACTGCTCTTCTTAGATAAATATTTGTTGAATTTGTTTACAATTCATATTGTTTTGGGCTAAACACATGAAGAATTATAAAAGTCTCATCTTCTACTATTGAACAAAAGGAATTATAAGCTGCATCTTGTTTTCTACTGTCATTTGTATTTGAGTTTTAAATATTTTAGGTTTCAATAAGAGGATAACTCTTTTCTCAGAACAGAAAAAACAAATCAAATTTCTCAGTGATTGCATTGTTAATTAAGTTCTTTAGTCTCCATTATCTTTAAATGCGTCCCTGTGCGATACTTTCATTCTATGGTTTTTTTCTTTTTTGTAAAACGTCCAGCACATTCCTTGAACACACGAATTCAACACCAAATCACCTGTGATTAGAAAATCCAGATATTAACTGTTTGTTATAGAACCTACTGAATGGGACAGAAAAAAGACGTAAATAAAAAGATAATAGAGGTCCTGTTGTATTAAATTTTTGGTTTACAGACCTTTTTTAAATCACCTATTGTAAAAGGCAACACATCGAAAATCGTCGATATTAAAAGAGACCATAAATTAATTCTCGATTGTGTTTGGACAACAAAAATTATACCATGAAATTAAATTTGATGAACATAACTTTATTTCCATAAAATTAATTCCCGATTCTGTTTGTAAGAAATGATTTTTACATTCAGCTTCTTCAGACTTGTTAAAATACTGTTTGTAGATTTCTGACTTTTCTAACATATCTTTTTTTCCCAAAGCAATGGAAACAAATTACTTCCCTGTTCAAAATATAAAAAAAAAAACTCATATTTCCAGCTTATTGACGAAATGTGAACTCATGAGTACAATCTTGGAGCAAACTAACTTCCTTACCATTTTACCCTCGCAACACCTGTGGTTTAATCAATGTCGCCTTTATTAAAGTGGAATCCCAAAAACCTAACAAATAGAGATGGAAGTACAAAGGTTATCGATAGTTTTGTCCAACTAAGTACATAGATAGTGCACTGATAGTTTTTTTCACTATCGATAGTATTATTGCTTCAATGCTGTAAGTATAAAACTATTCAACTTCAACCGATGGCACTGATGATTGGAACTTTCACTTTCACAACATTTTTACTAGTGTCAAAAATTGTAGAAAAAGATGGATTCCAACCATATTGATACATGATTACAATTTCGAAACTAATGTTAACTGCAACCGAAAGAGTAAGCAGTGAAGGTATGCAGATTTGCACTCTGTTGTTCTTCAGGTTAAGTAAGGATTAAAAACGAAAGTTTACGTTTCAGTGAGATGAACACTAAGTGAAAAGCGTTATTCTCGTTGTTTGTTCTGGAAGTTTAAACATGGGTCAGGTGCTGAAAAAATTAATTGTCGAAGGTAAGTATCCAGTAATAATGGGTAAACATAAAATATCCTTTGTGGAGCATTACGTTTCTTTCGATAAGAATAAGGGCCACGCAAAACGTAACCTTTGCGTGAAGAAAAACTAAACGTCGCGTGATACGCCAAATCTTAGAGAACAAATAAAGCTACGGCATTCAGCTGCTTTCAAATCAAATAACCCGTTGAAAGTAAGTCTAGCTGCCAAACCCAGTTCCTCTTTCTCCGGGGAAATTTTTGGAAACACACTTTTCGTAATTGTTTCTAATGTTATTTTTTGACTACCGAAAACAATCACTTAATTAAGTCCATGATTAAGACATTTTATGTAATTCGCGTGAAAAAAAAATGTTTTCCAAACACTAAACTACGAACTTTAACCTTAAATTCAGGTTATGTAAAGTTTCTATGACAGTTACCTCAAATCATATCTTTCCTTAAATGCTAATTATTATTCAGTGTAAGAATACACAGGAATTTACATGGAAGTACAAATTTGCCTGCCTAATTTTTAAAGGCTAAAAATCATAAAACTACTGGAGTAAGATATGTTTGTCTGTTTGCAAGATACCGAATGTACTTAAATTTCGGGAAACAAGAAACATTACTGATTGTTTACTGCAATTTCTCAGACAGACAATATATCAACACAGGTCGCAAATTTTAATATAGTTTATTGGGTAGGTTTGTCTTATCTCCGAGAACAACGTCGTACTTTGTAAACATGTATTTTTTTATTTCGTTCCGAAAGCCCCAAATGGTAAATACACCATATTACCTTTGATACATTCCTGATGACATGTGTTCCGGGCAGTGCTGCCGCAAGATGTTCATCAAGAATTTCCACCTTTTGTCATCTGCAAATTTCAACCATTGTATTCATATCAGACTAGAAGTAAAATATGTGTTTTGAAAAATCAAACTCTACAGATATTACTTTCTCGGTCTGCTATGAAAAAGCACCGATAGCAAGCCATTCAGTTGATGTTAGCGTTCACTAACATATGGATTTTCACTTGTAGATAAACATAAGTATTGTTTTAAGCTGAAACTAAGTGATCTACATGCAAAACTGCTTGTACAAAAAACCAAAAACCTGAAAAAATAGTTTATTTTAGCAAGCAGTTACTATCCTTAGGTGTAAGCGTCTCCGCAGATGATCTTGTCTCCAAGGATTTATTTCAGCACACTTTTATTACCTGCATCGTTTTATACGTTCGCCAAATCACGTAATTGTATTAGTTCATATTGCTCAGTCTTTGTGCATGCCCTCGAGCCCGATTCAAATATTCCTAAAGGGAATACTGTGATGGTATCCTTCAAAGTATTCTCATGTTCAGCATTTGACTATCATAGGCCGATGTGCATGGAAAGATTCGTGCTACGGTTCCGAGTGCATGAGGAAGAAAATTGACACAATTTGATCGTGGTTAAATTCATTCACCCGATATCAGAGATTTGTTTGGTTTTACGTCTAAATTCATCGATCGAACTTTTTTTCTCCAGATATATGTTATGCGTTTCTCGTTAAACGCGATATCAAGGGCCAGAGATAAGCTTCTAGTATTGAGAACCATATGATTTCAACACCTCAGCACCGAAAAATTAATTGATTCAAGGATTTTTTGTACGATTGTATTCCTTCTCAAGCGAAACGTCCGTGAGAAACTTCTGGAAGCACATTTTACCAACAAACAATTATCGAAAACTAAAGTTCTACAAATTGCGTAGTTCGCTTAGCTGACCTGAACCCTAGCGACCTCTTTTATGGGACATCTAAAACACATCGGCTATCATTGAACCTAACAAACTGAATGGGCTTCCAATCAAGCATTACACACCATATCGGCAACCTTCCGCCGAAACACTTCGATTTCTGGCTGAAACTACATTTTTGCGGTCCCAGGTTGTTGAAAAGAACGAAAGACCGTACGCCAAAAATATGTTGCCTAACAAAAAAATGTGCTTCCCTATTTCCAATCATTTTGAATTTTCTATATTTTTTCTCTACGGTTGTAAAGTGAGTTTTCCCTCTTGAGGCAAATCATGGGACAAATATTTGTGTATGATCTTACAGAATTTTACAGCTTTAGGAATTTGCATAACAAATTTTAAGTCGTTTTGAGCGACATTTTCGCATTTTCCGCACTAGTATATGTAAACTTTAATTACGGGCACCCAGTATGATAAATTTAAATTCTTACGTGATAGGAAAAACGTTTTGTTGTTGATATCTTATCCTGTTAGATAAATAAACGTTATGGATTACCTAGAATAGAAGATATTTGTAGCCAGTTAGCTATAAATGTCCGCTGTTCAAGCAAACAGTGTTTGAATTTGTGTTAAAATTTAGGAGCTGTCGTTATTCAGATTCAGTTCAAATTTTTTCAAAACAAGTTACTTTAATCTTTAGTTAAATCAAAACTGTAACGTTTCATGTTTTGAATTCTGAAAGGGGAAATTTAATCATTCTGCATTCCTCTTTTCTCTTGCAGGGTTTTCTTGAAGATCTGATGTACATACATGCACACATAATGACAGATTTAACGGCACACTCACGTAAGGTAAACCACTGATTCTTCTTAAATTGCGGTAATCTATAAATTCCGTTTTCCAGGCGCATAAAGATATTAAATTGGCCACACAAAGTGATTTCTGATTGCTTCAACACTGCAGTAAATTTTTCAAATGTACTTTTTATTTACCATTTTTTTAATTAATCGTTTAAGCATTATGCATGGCATTTTAAGTGAAGGTCTCCGTTGAATTGCATTTATTTTATAATGGAAATACCTATTGCTGATGCTCTCACAATTGGAAAAATCGTATTATTTTTGTTTTTAAAATCTATTTCCGTTCTGTTCTGTTTCAAAAGTTCCATTTCCTGGAGTGTATGATGCAGTGGCTAAAAACGTATTACAAAAATGCTCGAAAACGGCGAAAAAATAAAATTTCCGAAGGCCACAAACTGAAATATAATTTTAAAAGCGAAATCGACATTGGGGAAGCCATTAGAAATTCCCAAACCAGAAACCTTTAAACTCATCAGAGTATTTCATTTTTTGTGGTAATTTCCTAGTAAAGGAAATAATAATCGGAGCCTGCATGTCTACTGTGATTAAATTAACGTACATCCATTGTTAACATGTGCAACTCATCATTTCTACGTTAAGTCTATAAATACACAAAGATAATTATTATCATTGGTTAGTTTAGTTCCAGTTAAAAAATGTAATAAATTTTTTAGTTTTCAGTTGAAACAATGGATATATTCTATATTAACGCGCATATTCTGCAGGTGAGATAATAAATTATCAAATTTTGAAGATGACAATCTGATTTTTGGCGTAAATGTGACAAGGATGGTAAGTCAGATAATATCTGAAAATATTTTGAATATTTTCAAGTTTTCAGATATTATCTGACTTACCATCCTTGTCACATTTGCGCCAAAAATCGGATTGTCATCTTCAAAATTTGTATTATATGGCGTAATCCCGTATTTCTTTCATGAAATAAATTATCATTTTAACGAAAAATTGCTGACGAAAGGATTTGTAGTATGGTAACAGCTAATCTAATTCCTTCAAATCGAAATTGAAATATTTGCTTATTAAAGAAACGTTTCAGAAATTAAACTGAAACTGGTATTCAAATTCATGTTACACTTGTAAATTATTTAAACGTTACAACATAATTTATCACTCAGTAAATGATAGTATCTTACAGATAGTTTCCGAAACTTGAAGCTTTCTTTGTCTTAGGGTGGGATGCGAACCCTCGTCTCCTGTGTTACAACAATAAATGGATTCACAACTACAACATGTGTATTATGCAATGATGCAATCCCGTATTTCATTAATTTTCTAGTGCCTTCATCCTTCTGTAACAGATTTGGACATATCTTTCTCCTTACATTGGGGCATTGGATCTTTCGAAAGGAAACAACACTTAGAACATGAAAATTAACATCCTCCGCCTGAATATTAAGGTATGCCGTTTAATTTTCGATTAACTTCGTTAACGCGTAATTAGTTCTATACGTCATCCAGCTACTTTGCTCGCTTTCGGAATATGTGCTTAGCTATGTGTCATCGGCTTAAAATTTTATGGAATTTCATGCCGGATATATCACATATGCTTTTCTAACGTGAAGTCGAATATTTCTGCAAATTCTGATTTTAAAAATTGCGCTCTATCAAGACAAATGGATGAAGTGTCCTTCATATGTGTATATATTTCAGTTTGCCTAATCTTCTGAAGAGTTGCCGCCAGACGGGGGGGGGGGGTTGATTTAGGGAATCTGGCTGCACCAGAAATGATGGGGACCCATTACCACATGATAAAAACATCTCTGCTATGTTCATCGAGAGCCTTCCTTTTATGTCTTAAAAATTCGAAAAACTAGGTTCAAGTCAAGTGACGCACCTGACATAAAGTGCATCACAAGATAAATCATGAAGTGTAGGTTGCGTTGATAAACTTTGCAGTAAAAAAGAAGAAAAAATATACACTGCTGACCACCCAAAATGCAACACCAAGAAGGAAGCATCCGATTGGCCTGAAATTCGCAGCATGCGTCGCCTGCGAGGCGACATGCGAGCGATTAGCATTGCAGGGCATATGCAAATCATGTGCGCCCGGCACGCCTCCGAAAAGCACTATAAGAAGGGTGCACAGAAGGCTGGGTGTCAGTAGTGGAAGTGTGTTGTACTGCCTCGTCGCAGAATACGGCAGTCATTCCACCACGTTTCGGTGTTCGACAGAGGGCAAATTTTGGCTTATCGCGACAGCGATTTATCGTTCCGAGACATCGGCGCCCGTGTTGGAGGATATCGCGCAACAGTGAGGTGAATATGGATTCGGTGGCTGCAGGAGGGACGGACGGACCAACGTGAGCAATTGCCGCAGCCTCGCACCGCCACATCACGAACGTTAGCGCAGGAACCAGGGTGTGTTGCGCCAAAACCGGTGTCAGCACGAACCGTTCGACGTCGTCTGCAGAAGCGCGGACTTGTCGCACTGCGCCCATTGCTCCGATTAACGTTGACGTTACACCACCGGCGAGTGCGGCGGCAGTGAGCCATTGAACGCCGCACCTGGACTACGAAAATGGCACGACATTGTCTTCTCCGACGAATCCCGCTTCTGCCTGCAACACCACGATGCTCGGATCCGCGTGCGGCGGCACCGCGGCGAGAGACTATATGACGTCTGAAATATGCATTGCCATACCGGTCCGTCGCCTGGCGTTATGGTTTGGGGCGCAATTGGATATGACACCCGCACCCCTCTGGTACGCATCGCCGTTACACTCGACAGCCACCGGTACATCTCCGACCTTTTGGAACCTGTAGTCCTCCCTTACCTGCAGGAACTGCCAGCGGCCACGTTTCAACAGGAAAATGCGCGCCCGCACGTGGCACGCATCGTGAAACAATTCTTTACGGCCCACGAGGTGTCACTGCTGCCTTGGCACGCCTGTTCAGCCGATATATTGCCCATCGAACACGTCTAGTCGCTGATCGGCCACCGAGTGGCCCGGCAAGCACCACCCGCTGCTACTCCTGATGAACTGTGGCAATGTGTGAAAGCAGCCTGGACCGACATACCCCAAACCCAAATCCAAAGCATCATTCGTTCGATGCCGCGGCGTGTAGCGGCCGTTATTGCCAGCCTTGGGGCCACACGAACTATTGATGTCTGCGTGTTCCGCAAGTCTCACGGGTCTGTATGCTCAATCGTTTCATCTTTGTAGCTGTTGTTATGTGTCCAGTAAATCTGGCTTTGCTATCTCGTGCCGTTCTTGGTATTGCATTTCGGGTGGCCAGCAGTGTACATTTAAACAAAAGTTCATCTATGCGATTAGAGACATTAAGTTTTATCTCTTTCCACAGATTTCAAACAAATTACGTATTCCAACATTGACAGTTGCTAACAAATATTTTTTACAATCCTGTCATTTCCAATCTAATGCGTTTTATTACATTCGAATATGCTACTAGCACCGTGAGAGACAGCATTAGTAGTACAGATCTAAGTCCTATTAGATATGCGCTGCAACGTGAGACAAATCTGTGTTGAGCAGTCTATCTCTTGTGCTTTACCAGTATGCTAGCAAATAGTATAGGATAACTACTTAACCTGACATTATCGAAATTACTTACGTACTTTTCATAATTTCATGTCAGTAATTGTAAAATGATTTGCAACACATAATTAAAAAAATCGTTCCGCACAGCTTTCTTGCCAGAGTAGGTTATGGGGTCGTTAAACATCAAATTTGGAATTCTTGAGCTTGCAGTCAAATTCTAGAGCACCTGTTGTAAGGAATGGAGACTTCCATCTGCAGCAAAGTGTACTCTCCCAATCCTGTCTTTACTCAAAAAACCAGAATCAGAAAACTCTAACAAGAAAAAAGCAGACTAATTGTACAACTCAGTGTTAAGCAGTTGTACGTCGTAAATTGAAAAAAAAATGCTATCTGTATTGAACTCCTTCTGAGGAGACGTAAATAGTGAAACTTTAGGTTACCGTAGGAGATGATGTGTTCCTGATAGTTCTTTGCAAGAGGCATGCTATTTTTGATTTAAAAGCGCATACCGTTCCGCGTTCACATAATCATTGAACTTTCCATTACAGACACTGAAACAAATTACGTAGAACATATGCACTCCTGTGAACAGTCGCTTTTTGAAGCGTTTCTAATATTCCTAAAGATTGTCAAGATGCAGAGAATCTTTCCATCCTTATGATTTATATAAAATATTTTATAAAATAAATACGTAAAGGAAGACTTTTTATTTTTACAAAGCAGGATTACTTAACGGAATTGATCTTTGGGTGCGTTCAAAGATCCAGCTTTGAAAAGTATATGTAATATATAAAAAATATATGCTAAAAAATGTTAAAGTTCTTAAATTGATGTCTGAGGTAGGACATTAAATTTGAAGTTTTGTTCAAAAAGAAAGAGGGGCAAATGACACGCAATCGCTCTTATTACTTTACCTAACGTACTTCCTTATACGATAAAATTCACTCAGTGTGGTTGATATATATCACTTGTTGGATATCTGGTATAAGTCCTCTTTTCAGAATAATATCATATTGTCTTCTAAACATGTCCCTAAACTTTACTGCATATAGACCCACGCCATTTTGTCAGATCCTAACGCTCTCCGGTATTTTTTGTGAAAGACATAGGAGCAGTTAATGGATTAAGAAAAAGATGCTAAGAGTTATTTAAAAATATAAATATAATTTAAGAATAAACATTGCTTCTGCTAAAATTTACTTTTTTTTTTTCGAAAGTTTTTTTAAATAAACTATTTGTTAGTTTATCAGATGTATATCTACAGAAAAAGTGTGTGATTTGCTTTTAGTGCATTTTTGGAATTATTTTGTCTGTGAAAGTCATGTGACTTCAAACCTCGAACTTTGACCTAAGAACATATAAGCTCTGATCGTTTAGGCACCTGTTGGAGGTTCATTAGAAATTGAGAGTGAAATATTTTGTTTGTCTGTGACTGTAAATATTTTGTTTCTCTGTGTGTGTGTCTGTGACTGTTTTTCCCACTATGATCAAAATTAATAACTGATACTAATGATCAGCTTTCTTAAACAGTTATCCAGATTGACAGGTGACGCACGTCAAAACGTATCATGCATACGTGACATTTACGTGCATGTGCATAAAGGTTTGTAATTCACTGGCCGGTATGTGAACTGGGTTGGAAAGAAAGCAATGTCTGCAAATGCAAGGCAACAGAAAAAGTACTCATTACAATACATACAAATGCAAATCAATCCAAACTATAGTTGTTATCATTTGCCATGACCTGATCCCATCGTCTGAGTAGTTGTTAGATGCTGTTTTTACAACATTGTGGAGTCTTGGATTCAAAAAGTAAGTGCACTTTAACATCGTTCGTTTTCCAGTTGGTAAACGTCTGTCCGTCCAGGAAATACAACAACGACAATAAAGGGTGGTAGTTGCTTGGAGAAATATCCGGGGAATAGACTGAGTGCGGCAGCTGCTCTCTGCCCAGGTCGATGATCTTGTGGCAAGTCACCCGTTATGTGTGAGGTCTGATTCCATCCTGCTGTAGGAGAACGCCTTTGCGGTTCAGCATTGATGGTCGCTGTGATGTGAGCGATTCATGCAAATCGTCTTGCTAACTCAAATACCCATCGGCTGTGACAGCATACACACTGAGGATCATAACTGTTCAGTTTTGACTAAATTCACTGTGAAAGAAGGTTGTTCGAACAGATATTTTAAAAATGTACAATACCTGATATTTTAGAACAGGATCAATAATAAACCAAGCGAAAACCTACTTAATACACTATATCTATTTAGCACAGAATGCACAATTAGAGGATCAAAATACAATAACCGAAGGCTCAAATTTTGAGGCGAAGTCGCAAAAGCTTAAAGAAGAACTTCGGAAATTTTCCCCGAACAAGATTTAGTCCCGTGAATGCTGGCTGAGCACAACTCCGCCAAACAGGAAACAGTTGACGACGTAGGACCAGCCGTCTTTCAACGTAGGAATGAAAAGATGCTCAGATAGAAAATATTATAATACAAAGTTCTTAAAATTAGAATGGTAGAATTTATGCATTGACCTTGGCTGTGGATAAATGTTGAAGGAAGCTGTGTTTCAACTGTGCTGAATTTTAATTGATTTAGTTATAGGTCTGGCGTCCATAGATTAAGGCCGAAGGTAATTTTTACTTCAGCTACATAGACGATTTGCATAAATGTATTTTATTTTTATAATCATTGTGAATTTATTATGCTTCTGTCACCTAATTAATTGGAAGTTATGGTATTAGTATTTTTTAAAAGCCAAGCAAATATTGATTTTTTTTATGAAGTACTTGTTCTTTTTTCTTGGGTGACTGACAGTTCTTGTGATGCCCTTTGCATAGAAAGAAAATGCTTTTCATTAATTGACTTGGATTTATTTACACATCATATTTTGCATAATTTACTGAAATAATGTCCTACAGTATATGGATGTTTACAAATTTCTGTAATTTCCCACAGCGTAGTAAATACACAAAGTAAACTAGAAATCTCTTTTTTGGGCTCAGCGGTTATCTTTTAACATTTCATAGGGAATATGCATTCTGTTATGAACGGGATATATGTTTCATTGAACTGAAACTAAGTTCGGTTAAGTTAGGTGTTGAATATCGATTTTCTTCCATATGCTTTTGCAAGACTCTAGGTAGGAAAATCTACAGATGTTAAGAAATTTTGCTTCTAAATACATAGCTTATTACATGATTCACGAAACCGTCAGAGGGAAAAATGTTTTGAAATATCTATCCCTTTTATGAGCAAATGATTAAAATCGAAACTCTTACTTTATTGAAATTTGCAATTCTTGTGTTTCCGTAAAGAGAACATTGCATATTTGAAAATGAATCTTTTCATATTTTCAGCTCTTGGAAAGGTTTATTGTTTTCCACTGGGACAAAAACAACTTTTTGATGGCTAATAGATACCTTTGTTTGGGATCAAATTGTCTTTTAAAGGAAAAATAAAAAAAATCCGGAGATAAGGAATTCCGAGCGTGATTTAAATGCCATACCGTTCATATTAATGTGTGAAAACTCACAATATGCTGCACTTAAAATTCAATTTTTTAGTTCTGAACTGTTTGATATACTGAAAAGTCTATTCACATGAGTTTCTATCAGATAATAAAAGCATACAATGGCACGTTAAAGGATGACAATTTTAAGAACATAAAGCTAAATTCTTTGAAATCTCAAATTTAACATAAATCTTTTTTTTCGTAAGAAACTGCAAACAAATTTATGAGTAAATTTATTTCAAATTTAAAAATACAAAAAATTAAAGATTTACCTTGAAAAACTAGATCCGTAAATTTTTGTGTAAAAATATAGTTAGGAAAAAAACACCGAGCTTCCCCACGTCTACCGGACGGATTTCTCATGTTTAAGACCTTGAGAATGCAGTCCGGTAGACTTGCGACTTTTCGGTGTTTGTATATTTATATTTTTACATCATATTTTTACGGATAGAAACTTCTAGAGTATATTTATGCAAAGATGTTAAAAAAATACTTTGCTGATTAAAATAATTCATTCTATAAAGTCTTACATGATCAGTTTCCTTTAATGAAAGCTGAACATGCAGGATTTATGGAGAATTGCTAAGAATTTTTTTTTCCTGAATCACATTTACACACATCTTTTACTCACTTTCGTACAATTAAGTAATCTCAAGATGTATATTAAACTGCGAATTTTATTTAGGCTAATATTTTGCAGAATAGATATGTAAGGAATGGTATAAACTGTGCGACAAAAACCCAACAAAACCATGTTACTGTGCGACAAAAAACCCAAGAAAACCATGTTAACATATTTCTCACTGATATACTATTCAAACATTTCATGTGGATGCAAGAGATAATGGTTAACGTGAAGGTCCTGGTGCAAAAATTAGGGACCAAAAATTTCAAAAATCTATGACGTACATCGTGTTTGAATTCAAAAAATGATGTAAAATGAAAAAAAACAATTGTACTGATAGTCATTTTTGAAAAAAAATTATGTAACATTTACGTGTTTGTGTGGTACGTGGAAATCCAGTCAGTAGCAAGGATGAGCCGCGTCCTTTGGGACATGCAAAATCACCGGTGATAAACGCGAGAGGACGCCGTATTAGTGTTTTGGTGCAGCCACGGCCTCGTCTGAGCCAGACGCCTTTGTTGCTCGCCCTTGTCGCTGGCGGAAACAGCTACCTCCGCTCCGAAAAATAGTTCCTAGTGTTAAGAGCTAAAGGCAACACAAGTACTGTTCGAAATACATTTTTCTTTACTCAGCCGCTTTTTGAACAAAATTGCTATGTAAAACAAATTTTCAAAACGATAGAGCATTTCAGAAATAAATTTGATATGAGAAGTTACTCGGTCAAGATCCTCGCACTTTCAGTTGATGTTATCCAGCTTGAAGAGGAAATTGTTGAAAACTTCTCCGAACACAACGACAAAAAAGTGGCAATCTGAACTCGAAGGGGAAGCAGGCAATAGGGGATAGGGTGCGGACTACACCACACTCCCATCCGCAATCCTCACTAAATCTCTTGAAACGGATCCCCGTCTTTAGTTTGTAGCAGGAAAGCCGACTTCACCATCTTTTTTTGTGGGGGAAGGGAGAGTTCGTGACGTAATCATACATGGGAGAAACACGCCTCTTCCATTGCCCGAGGAAGTGGGGAGATATAAACTAAGAGATTAGACGACTATTTTAAAACGCAATTGTAATTGCTCATCAGCAAATGAACAAGGGAAACAGAAATATCCTTTTGGTGAATTATAATATTTTTTAAAATCAAATTCAGCCTGTGCTTTTATAAGAGTATCCAGCGATTTTATTTCAAAACGTTTATAAAAAAAACGAGATATTAAGTGGGTAACTTAATAAAGAACAAGAAGCTGAAAAATTATATACATTCATAAAGGTGACAGGAAACATATGCTTCTGTTTTTTTACTTGTTTTATTTTCAATAATTGTTTTAAACATTTACCACATATCACGAGGACATGCCAAACACAATACGGGGCTGGCAATCTAGATTCGTATCAAATGCGCAAAGTTGAATATGTGAAAAAATTTCCTATTTTGTTATTTATTTAAGTTTTTGGAAATGAATCGCATTGGCATGTAAAGCGATTATTTATTTCAACAGGAGGAAAAATATTGGATGGGTATTGCCCCACAGAAAAACTATTGGATGGGTAAGATTTCCCCCCCCTCCCACGCATCTATGCGGTGCAGTCTTAATACAACTTCGGAGGCCCTGAGTCGTCACATTTTTGGGGCTCCAGATCCTTGTGTGTGTATTTATGTGCACTGAGGAGACACGGGTGTTATTATATATAGCACCATCACCATGTTATGCCTATGAGAAGAGTCAATGTCCAGTAATTTTTTAAATACTACTTGAATGAAAAATTATACATGGCAAAAATTGTTGGATGAATGTAAACGTTTCTTATAGAATGAGTTCCCCAACTTTTTGAAAAAGGGACCGTGCACCAATTGCATTTTAAAATAAAATTTCAAATGTGTGTATGGGGCTGGAGAAATTTGCAAGGTCACCAGCTCCATTTTCACGCAGATTAAAACAAGATGTGTTGTACAAGTAGCACAAATATGTGGGAAAAACTTCCGAGGTAGGCATTGCCTTTTTTTTTACCTCAACTTTCTGATGTTACATAAGTATTTCTGACTTTTACCGCAGTCTTAGTAACAGGCAGTCTTACAAGTGGCCAGCTGACTTGGTGGGGAAAATATATTTGATCCGCATTTCTTATTCCATCATGCGCATGCTCATACACCCATCCCTGGGAAATTGGTACACATCTTTCATTCCATTGTGCTCATGTTCCCCCATCCGTCTTCCACGTGTTCTTCTTTCAGGTTCTTTATGACATTTCCAAACAGTACGACGCATCGGTCAAAAATGCCAATACACGGCCCATCCGCCATCTCTCCTCCAGCCACCTCGGTAATGTTTCGTATTAAGAACTAATCACGGTGTGATGCAAAATGCATCTTCTTGTTAAATTGTCTCAATCTCTCTTCACCGGGCACCACCTATCGGAAAATGCATGTCCCTAAAAGTATTCTTCCAGGTGAAATGGGCTCGGGTAAGGCGGGCGAAGATAAAAAATTTGAGTACAAGGCGCTTAAGGACATACTTACATAATAGATACACAGCATGCTTTTATTTATTTTATTTTTTTTTAATATAGTCTAAGGACTTACGTCCTTATTTTGCAAATTGTTCTTAGCCTGACTTCACTTTCACTGCAATAGGTAGCTTCCGTTCAATTGTGGCTTTATTAAGTGAAAAGCGAAACTACGGGCCCGGTTTAAAAAAAGAAAGGCAGAAGAACTTCCGACTCTCTGTTTTGGTGTTTCTTCTTTTCTTTAAATAAGAGAAAAAAAATATTGGTGAATGGTGTAAAATTTCGGCTTCTTGTAAACTCATAAGGCTCGTGGGGAGTTGGGCTGTCCAATTCAGGTGGGGCCCATGCCGGGCTCGCGCCCCGTTGTTCAACCCCTTAAAATTGACATGTTCCTGTGAATTGATGCTTAAAAAGTAAAATGGAAATTATTCAACTACTCCTTCAGCGTATAATCCAGGAACTTGCTGACAAGTAAGATTTAAAAATTAACTTTAAAAAAAATGATGTATATAATTTAACATTACGTCTTAAGTGTTTGATCATTGAATTTATTCCGTACGTAGTAGAGACACCAGACCTTAAGAAAAAAAGGTTGAAAGGAGCATGCATGCTTGTTGTTGGGAAAGAAGAAGACGTGGATCACAGAACATTGGGCTGTACCAACCCAAATAATGGTCTGGATAGCAACGGGCCAGAAGACTACCACATGGGACATAGGTGGACGAAATTCGAAAACGGTAACACGGCTGGTTCAAGACAGAGCGTTGTGGGAGGGAAACCATCCAGCAGTGGAGTGTATAATATCTTCATAAGAAAAAGGTTGTTTAGAGGACGTTTCTGATGTGAAAAATGTGGGTTCGACTCCCGAGTGGTGCGGGATTAGAATCCAGAACCCGCGTGAGGTCTTGAAGCAGTAACATCAGTTGCCGTAAATTTGAAACGGAAGCAAATTCATCCCCTATTTGCAGAGAAAAAGCGTTCAGTCAGCACAGGCAAAAATATATCTTAGTAACGTTTTTAGCACGTCTTTTGTAAAAAAAAAAATTGTGGTTACTTTACCGGTGTCTCCGTTCGTCTCTCTGAGGACACTATATCTCTGCAACTATTAGTCTGATTTGAAAAATCGTTTCTGCGTTGGGAAGCTTGAAATGTGCGAAAGATGATCCTTCACTTCATGTTATTTTTTTTTACGACACACAATTTCGCCGTTAGGTGTCGTAAATGCAGATGATATCGAATTCAAAATACATTTTATTCCGTATCATCATCATCATTGTCAACCATTATCAATCCACTGATGGACGAAAGTCTCCCCAAGTTTCTTCCACAACGGTCTGTCTTGTGCCAGTCTCCTCCATGTTACTCCCGCATACTTTCGAATTTGGTCAGCATCAGATGGCAGCCTAGTCCAGTCCTCCGGTGATTCTTAGCACCTTCTGCCTTCATGTCGCACTGGCCACCGCCTTGGCCAGGTACATTCCAGCTGCCGGAGACTGAGGGCCAAAATTTAAGTTGCGGAGTCATTTTAAAGGGGTTTTGCCATAATTCACCACGCTGGCCAAGCGGGTTAGTTAGTGTGGGATAGCATTTCCTCTAATCCCGATGGTATAGTTATGACGCTGTTGGAGGTTGTCAGAGCCCCTTTAGTGGAAACAGGATGCACCACGAGAAGGCGGGGTTGATATTTGTCAAGGAGAGGCTGTGATGTTGCGCATCACCTGACCTTACATCCCTTATTCCGTATATTTCCTCCTAAATTTTCAAATGAAAAAATATTTTTACTTTCGATTCCATTTATATAGAAAACCATTCCAGGTTATGTCATTTGTTCAAGTTACGCATACATTTTTCGCTAGGGAGAGGGTGAAAGTAAATTGCGTTTTCCCCGAGTTCACTGCTACTAAAACACCGATTTGAAAAAAATATTCTTGCACCTGATACAGCTCCTGGTGGAAAATGTTTTCCTTATATTTTCTAATATTTAGCAAAGAATCGTTCCGCTACCAGGGGGCAAAAGCGTTTATTTCTACTTCTGACGTATCTGCAGCGAGATCGGACCTCCAGAAAACTCGACGAAAAAAATTATCTCGTTGACCGAAACCACTTATCTCAGAAACCCTTTTTTAAATACTTTCTTCCTAAAAAATGAATGATTTCTCAGCAAGGGGGCGTAGATATTTATTCCATATATTCTATTTTTGTCGATATCACTGCTTCTAAGACTCCGATATGAAAAATCATCTTTGTTGGTGAGCGTTTTCTGTACAAATGTTTGTCGAATATTTGCAAAATTTCCATAATGCACAAGTCTCCTGCTAGAGGGCGTAAGATCAAATTTACGTTTACAGCAATATCTGCGGGAGTAAAAACTGGATTGAAAATCATTTTCGATCAGATACTACTAACTATGCAAACTTTGTGTGTACATTTTCTCCCCAAAATAATGCACGATTTCGCCGCTAAGCGGCCCAATGGCTAATATGCTTTTTTCAATGTCTCTGCTTCTGCATGTGCGATTTAAAAGATTCTTTCAACACCGAATGCCATTTACTTCGTAGAACAGATTAACATATGTGGAGTTTTATATTTTGCAGGGAAAATAGGAGCTCTTAAGAGATTGTACAGATTTACATTATTTAGCAAAAAATGTCTGAAGGCAAAATAATTACAAATATTTAAAAAATCCGAAACCAAGATGGCTGAAGACCAGGGGCATAATACAATCAGGATACCAAGGCTCGGTCATCTGGGCGGGCCCCTTTTCACACTGATTTTAAATTTTTAAAGTTTCGTGATAAAAAAAGACATGTTGCTTTAAAAAAACAAAATTTGTTGTTAAAATTAAAATCAAAAAAAGCAATACGGACGAAATTTAAATTTTATACGGTACTTGCCAACTGAAATTAAAGTTAACACTTACGCGCGTAATAATAGCGTTTTATCGAAATCAAATACACAGAGAATTTTTTGTAGCTCTAAGTGTCAGTGCTCAGAGATAGCACATACCACAGAACCATCCCACTGAACAAAAAAATCTATAAATTAAGAATATGAACATTTCCAGGAGCGTGTACATCATTTTTTCTGGAGGTGTGTGTAGGGGGAGGGGGAAAGGAACGAAAACAAGTAGTGTTTTAAATTTTTAAAACATTTTTTCTAATTGAAGGCAAAGTAGTTTTATTAAATGAAAACATTTTTTAATAGAAAGTCACATTTTAACCCAAACTTATAAATATTAAGCACTTTCGGAGGGGAATCCCCGAAAGTGTTTCATATTGGCCCCTCTCTAAATACGCCCTATGTATGTTCATATTACTGTATACTTAATTTACAAAATGTTTTTGGAAAAACTGAAATTTCGCTTCCTTAATGTTCTGGTTATTCACTGATTTATTTTTAAACTAAAAACTTCGAATTAAGACAAAATCGGACTTAAATAAACAAACTTTGCCATTAATTTTGGGCCCCCTGTTTGTGTCGCGGACCTGGTGACCCACCCATTCAGACGCCACTGTTGAAGACATAAAATATGCGGAACATCGATGTTTCCACCGATATTATACAAACATCGATGTTTCTCACCGATTTACAAATTCCTAAAATAGACTACTGAAGAATCGCAAACATTATAAAGTAAAGAACGCAAGCCTTTCCATTGCTTGTGAAAGAGGAGCCATTCTGTATTGCTACATGTGGGACACGTCTAAGTACCCTTCCACGCTCACCACAGATAGTCAAGCTGGTGGCACGGTTAGGCCGAACTTATTTTACGTGGATGCTTCCGCTGAGTTCCCGGGCAGCCGTGGCAAATACTCTAGCGGCAGTCACAGCGTCATCGTCGCTGACTGAGAGCTTAAACTTCCATTTAAAATATATGATCAAAAAGTATCAAGAGCACATATATTAAAATGAAAGCACAAGGATTACATATTTGAAAATTAATCACCGCCGAAGTAATCACTTTCAGAACCCTCATACTCAGCCTAGCGCTATTTCTACTGCTCGAATCATTTTTTGAAATCATCATCTGAAATTGCAAAGAGCTGTTTTTTTTTTTTTTGTATTCTGTTGTATCAGTTGATCAAATAAGTCTTAAAGCATTTTAAGACAAATGAACATGTTATTTAAGAGCAAACAACAGTACCTTTAAGAATTAAAATATGCTCCGTCATTATCTATCACCTTCCGCCATCGGTTGGGCAGCTGACGGATTCCAGATAGGAAGAATACTTCGTCGTGTGACTCGATTAAACAGTCAAACCATTTCTGCACTTTGTCACATGTCCGGAACCGTACAACAGACAATCATGTTGCATCGAGCTCAACAAATGATAGTCTCAAGGGGCTAAGTCGAGACTATACGCTGGGTGCTCCAAAAATTCTCAGCCAAGCGTCCATAACGTTTCCTTGACCGATATCGTGACATACGGCCTAGCGTTGTCATGCAATAACTTCACGGGACGCAATGCTTTGCCTGTGAATAGACGTTTCTGACACATTTCGTGGTTCAGTCGCAGCAATTGTTGCTTGTAGCGATCAGCAGTAACAGTTTTTCCCTTTTCCAATAGTTCATAATAGAGCACACCCTTCATATCCCACTAGATGCACAACATAACTTTCTTAAAGTTAATTTTTCGTTTCCGTGTCGAAGTCATAGCTTTACCGGTGTCTATCGAATGATTTTTGCATTTCGGATTGTCGTACTATATCCACTTTTCATCACCTCTGATGATTTTCCAGATGAAAATACTTCCTGTGTTGTATATTAAAAAGATTCAAACACTTAGTCACACTCTCATCATTGTTCCTCTGCCTCAGATAATGTGGCACCCATTTTCCTTCTTTTTGAATCTTTCCCATTGCGAGTGAACCAGTGGAAATTGTTTGTTCAGTCTCCTCCAGTTGTTCAGCTAGTTCCTTTTGCGTTTGAGACGAATCTTCATCCATAAATGTTTGCAGTTCCTCATGTGCAGCCTTCTGCGGGGCGCCGCTACGTTCTCGATCGCTAACATCAAGCTCACCTGCTTAAACCGTCTAAACCAAAACTCACACGTGCTTTTCGAAACAATATTTCCCCCAGAATAGAACATAGCGAATCACATGCTTTTGCAGCACCTTTTTCTATATGAAATTCGTAACGAATGCAGTGTCGAATAAAAGCAGTATCGCATACCATCTTTCACCTAGCGATGTGCAAGTGCGTTTGACTGTTGGGCAAACGTCTGTGTCATATTATATACTCTGGACGAGTTACGGTCACATGACAAAAACGTGGGAAATTATCGGATGTGTAAATTAACGGTATACGTCACACAAGAAACGCTTTAAAACCTGATTGTACACCTAATATATCCCCAGTATCTGAAAATATTTTTAATTTCAAGCGGTATTTGATTTTTGAGAAGATACAAAAATCGTAGGTAGCGTGTTCTTGCGAATAGGATGCCTATCCGACCTGTGCAGTTCGGTGCTTAGCTAGAAACTGCTCCACAATTTGCGACGGAAGAGCAGGCATGAGCTTATGGCGGACTGCCACTCACCAGTAACATTCATGCCTGGCCTTTTGCAACCAACTACGTCCGTTAAACGCCGCAAAACTTGACAGTAGTATTCCTTGCTAATTCTCTCGCCTCATGAAGTACATTTCGTAGTTATGGCGCAGAATTCGTCATTATTAAAAACTATCAGCATCGGCCAGGTATTCCTGCGTCAATGTTGAGTTTTTTAAAATATACAGTATAGGTTGAGCTTTCTTAAATATATATTTAATTATTCCTGCGTCTATGTTGAGCTTTCTAAATTGGAAACCCCACGAGTGCTATCCAACAGTTCTTCAGCTTTTTATTTTTTTGAAAACTTTAAAATCTTACAGTCTTCTTTGGATTGAATGACACGAGATAGCCCTGGGATTGATTTTTGCATAGACGTGACAGTAATGACTGCCTCTTGTCTTAAATCTTTTAATTGCATAACAGAGACACAATTTCTTCTTTGATAGATAAACACGAGAAATACCAGGATGTTCATTGGATTAGTGACAAAAGTGATTAAAAGTGTGTCTCTCATCTCCGTCCTTAAAATTTCATAACTCATACAGAGGTATTGCAATACTTGAAAGAAAAACATTCATTCAAATCCGTCAGGCGCTACAGAATAATTTCATTCCAGGAAAATACACTGACGGAAAAAAATCCCAACACCAAAAAGGGGTTGTGTTAGATAAACGACAGTTGGTAGGCGGTGAGAGTACATCTGTAAGATAACGTCTTTGCAAATTTCGCGCTCGGCGCATACGTGTGGCGCTAGTAGCGCCCCTCGGAACATGCAAAGCAGGTTTGCTGTAAATACGCGCTGTAACGTTCGTAAGCGTTAGTTATCGTTGAGATTCGACGTAGTGTGGTGATGTTAGTCAAGAATGCCTTTAAGAAGACGAAGAAGCCATTATCAACAGCTCACGGAGGTTGAACGAGGTCGTGTAATAGGGCTACCAGAAGGTGGATATTCTTCCTGCAATATTGCAGAACGTGCAATATTGCAGAACGTGCAATATTGCAGAACGTGCAATATTGCAGAACGACTTGGCAGGAATGTAGCCACTGTGCATGATTGTTGGCAGCGGTGGTCAAGGGAAGGTACTGCCTCAAGAAGACCGGGTTCCGGCAGGCCACGTGGCTCTACTGAGAGGGAAGACCGCCGTGTACGGCGTACGGCCGTGGCGCATCGAACCGCGTCAACGGCAGCAATTCGAGCTGCTGTTGCCACCACAGTGACACAACGAACTGTTACAAATCGATTACTTGAAGTACAGCTCCGAGCCAGACACCATTTAGCGTGCATTCCAGTTACTCCAAACCACTGCCGTTTGCGACGTCTGATGAAAGCCGATTCTGCCTGGGTAATACGTGATGGCCGTGTGTTGGTTAGAAGGAGGCCAGGTGTGCGCCCTCCAACCAACCTGCCTGCGGCCGAGACACACTGGACCTACACCTTGAGTTATGGTCTGGGGAGCAATTTCCTATGACAGCAGGGGCACTCTCGTGGTTATCCCACGCACCCTGACGGCACAGTTGTAGGGCAGATGATTCAACCTGTTTTTCTGCAATTCATGAATAGCATTCCAGGGGGTGTTTTCCAACATGATAACGCTCGCCCGCATACCGCTGTTGTACCCCAACATGCTCTACAGAGTGTCGACATGTTGCCGTGGCCTGCTAGATCACCAGATCTTTCTCCAATCGAGCACGTATGGGACATCATTGGACGACAACTCCAGCGTCACCCACAACCAGCATTAACCGTCCCTGTGTTGACCGACCAAGTGCAACAGGCATGGAACTCCATCCCACAAACTGACATCCAGCACCTGTACGACACAATGCATGAACGTTTGCATGCTTGCATTTAACATTCTGGCGGTTACACCGGTTATTCATGTACCAGCATTTCACATTTAAAATGGCTCTTCTCGCGCTTACATTAAACCTTGATCTTGAAACCTTAATCTATTAAATATGTTACTTATACAAATGTATTACCGCCATTTCATTCCTCTACAACTATTTTTGTGGTGTTGGGATTTTTTTCCGTCTGTGCAATAGAGCAGGTATTGTTAATATTATTACGTAATATAAATCAATTTCCTCTTTTCGCATTGATAATCCCAACGTACCATAGTCACAAAGTATCTAATTTGATTCACAGAAGTAGATAAATCTTTCAAAGGAGTCGAAGATGGCGTGATATATCTTATTTCCTCAGTTCCAAATGTTTCTGTTTTCAAAAGTATGGAAACAGTCACAATCAATAAAAAAACTGCTATGAAACAGCGGTCATCGATCTTTACATGTTTATAAGTGAGTCACCGAAAAATTATCATTGGCCGCCACTGGGAATCGAACAGAGGATCTTCCAGTTACTCGCCGGATATGTTTCCACGGCACCCTAGCAGCCTCGAATTTCTCCAGACCCACACACACAAACTGCTAAGCCAATTTGGCAGGTTTCCTATACAGCTAGTTCCGAATTGGCTGGGTAGTAAGTGTGTGTTTGTCTGGAGGAATTCGAGGCCGCTGTGGTGCAGTGGAAGCATGTTCGGCGCGTTACTGGGAAACCCTGGGTTCGATTCCCGGTGACGGCCCATGATAATTTTTCCGTGACTCACTTATAAGCGTGAAAAGAACGATGACTTCTGTTTGATGTTCCTGGTCCAGGACAAATGTCTGTATTAAAGAACTGATATTTATAATGCAGTCAACTGTGAAAACCGCAAAGTGAATTTTAACAACCCAGCAAGTGAAACAAGAAAGTACAATTAACATTCGTCATAAAAAAAATTAAAAAAATGCTATATGAGGTATCACGAAATAAAAAGTATCATGATTAGTTTCACACTGAATTCAGAAACATAAGCAGAACGCAAATTGATATATGCTTACTTTATACCTACATGTAGCAACCCATGGGCATAAATCCTCAATGGAGGCGAACAATCGAGGAGGTTCTTTTGTTAGAAAAGGCGGATATTGATTGAAAGAAAAGCAGTGATACGCGGGTTATAAAAATACTTCCCAAACAAAAGAATGTGGTTATATGAACCCAAAAAGCACTCCCCACTCTATCGTGGGAAAATATATAATAGATGAAAAAATTGTTGCTGCTAATGCTGAAATTCCATGATTTAACAGTTTGTGACGACACGCAAGTAGGATAGAACGGGGGATACGAGAACAAAGAGAGTCGAGAGCAGCTAAGCTGCTCTCGGCTGGGTGGGTGAGAGACGGGAGGGGGGAGTTAACGCGAGAGGAGAGAGAGCGCGCTGTCGGAGTTGCTTGCGTGACGTCACGTGCCTCGGGCAGTGGTGGACGGTGACAGTGAACTTTATGGTTTGTGTGTTATAAATATTGTGCATTAATGGGGATCCGGGAACAAATAGAGAGCCGAGAGGAAGCGATTTAGATTTGCGCCCTTGTTGGTAATGACAGAATTTCATTGGGCGTTAGGACGCAACTTTGATGGGTGTCAAATGATTTGTGAAAACAAGTGTCCGCCGAAATTTCTAGATGCTGGAGAACGAATTGGGCATCGTGCTGTATTTTTGTTCTTTTTCTGTATAAGTCATGTGTGAGAGACGGATCCTTTCTTTTTTTTTCAGCGACATGTATAATTTGCCATTAAATTCCCATATGACTTTTTCCGTTTATGTTAATCTGATATTTCGATTTGTATAAATAACTGAAGTTGTAATTTCTTGATAATATAATTTCCCGAAAACATGAAAGTTTCATAGAACAGGGTGGAAAATGGAGCAGTACTGAACTGAAGTCCACCTCTTCCGGAAGTTGAAAGGATTATAGGTTGAATTTTGAATTCTGTTACAATAAGAATTCAAAGAGAATCGTGCTTATGTTTAAACATGGATACGCGGAAATTTAACACATCTTAAAATTACTACAATCTTTCGTTACTAACGTGATGCTTACAGAATTGGGCCTACTTTCCTCAGAGGTTCGATAACTTCGTGAATTTAACGATTTCCATTGATCAAAACTTTGCGTATATTTCATTCACTCACTGACCAGTTCTAACATCGCAGATATCACACGTACACACCAGTGTCTGCTCTATTTCCTCTAGGCATGAACTTTCGTTTCTTTTTACATTCGTTTTAAATAGACTATCTCTATCACATCTGTTTTCTGAGATACGATCACACCATTTATTTAATTACTTCAGGAACATATTAGTCTTGAACATAGAGAACAGTCAATCGTATTCTAAATATGCTTTCTCTTGATTCTTATAAACGAACAAACATCAAGAAGTCCCCACACTGAAACGAACATCATCAATTCCCTGCTTTCATGTCTTTGTCACATCAAATTCTGTAGCTCCACAGCAATGATGTTCTTAACGCTTCACCTTGTATACAAACATTTTTCCTCTAATCTAAGAAGTTATTTTTCCAAAACAATAACTAAACATCTTAGAACAATGCAGTGAACAATGTACGTCACTTCATAAAGTCTTAAGAAAATGAGTTTATACATACAAATGTTATTTTCGATCATATCCATTTCGAAGGTGAGAGCAAGCTAAGTCTTTCAGAAAACATTTACGAAATCATTATTATTATTTTTTTACAAAAGGCATTGAAACGTTCATTTTTCTAAAAGGCGAAATTTGAGTTCACAAATTTTCAGCAGATCAGTTTTTTTCTTTCATGAAATTTCTTGGCGTTACTTTTCTCTTATATAAAATTTCTTCGGGTCAGTTTCTTTCATCAAATTGTCAGGTAAATATTTGAAAAGTTCATTTTTTCACAAAGTTTGTTCTTGACTCAAATAAATTTCAGCAAGTCAAAAATGGTTTTGTTGTTTTTACAAAGAGGGCGATTTTTTTTAATTTTCCTTTTCTTATAATCGCAAAAATTTCATAGAATAACAAGGGAAATGATATCCAACTAAAAGTCAATAATTGAATCGGTCATTTTTCCTTAAAGTAAAAAAAATTAAACAATTATTTCTCTAAAAGTCAATATCTAATTTCACAAATTTTTACCAGATCAGTTTTTCTTTCATAAATTTTCTTCAGTTTAGTTTTTACGATTAAATATTTTACGAGTTTAATTTTATTTATTTTTATTTTTCTATGGTTGTAAATAAAGTGTTTTCCAACAAATAGGAAAATCATCTTATAGTTTCTGGATTGAGAAAAAGAGGATTTAATCGTGTCAAAAAGTTCAGTTTACAGATTTGGTAACCTTTTTTGATGAATTGGTGATGAACCTGAAAAGCACCGTTTTGATTTCATTTTTTTACACCTTTTTGTGATTTTTATTTATCGAAGTGGTGTGCACTTGTTGATTCCAACTTCCAACCAGGATACATGGGAAAAACTCCATCCAGATTCTTCCATCCCATTTTCAGTTCTTTTTTTCTTGTCCAATTTCAGAACCGTCTTTTCCTAAAATTTCTCAATATTTGACATGTGATGCAACGGCTTATTTGTAGTTTTCAGATTAAATGGTCGATAATCGAACTCTTCAGTCTTCATGTTTACGCTTCTGAAAAATAACTACCATGAAAATATTGCTTTTGATAGTTAAATGTGCTATCAAATATTATTGAAGAATGCTCCCGACTGATTTCTGAATTTCGTTTTAAAATGTTGGTAGACATTTCGCTGAATCACCTTTGAGGGTAATTTTGTAAGTCTGCAGTCTTCCATTAGCAGCAGATTCCACAAGTACAAAATCTGACGAATGAGCAACCGATTGAGTCAACTCAGTGTTGGACGACCCCGCAGTAGTGGTGTTATTACTGGTTCCTTCCAATGAAGCAGTACTAAATGAAGCAGCAGTTGATTTTTCGGATCCTCCTAAATGAGGCTGATTGAACTTGTGAAATCTTATTTCATGTCGTTTTCTGTCAGACTGCCAAGAAAATTTAGAAGAGTAATGCAGACATCCAAATGGTTTTATAACACTGTGTGTCATCGCATACCTCTTAAGAGCAAATTTTCTTGTAAAAGTCTTGAAACAGATCGAAAACATAAAACGAGAACAGGTACCACGATCCAGTTTTGTCTCATCTCGATTCGCTAACAGTTCTTCAGACACTATCTGAGAAACAAAAGAAAGCATAAATTTAGGAATAAAATAACATAAAGTAAATGTTTTTAATATCTATAACAATACCTTGGGAATATGTATAATAAAATAACCCCTTATTGGAAAATAATGTACATGTCTTATGGATGTTGTTAGATTTCTTAAGAAATTCTACATCAAAGATAGAAATTATTCAAAGAAGTAGGATATTAACTTGTTTTACTGATTTCTCGTTCTCTTCTGTGTTGAGGAAACACTCCATGATCGGACAATAAAAAGATGGTGATATCAGAAAGAAAATCATAGTAGTGAAAGGTCAACTTGAAGACACCTCCAACTATAACACCAAATAGCAAATGCGTTTTGATCTTTATTGTAAACCACTCAAAAATATTCGAAATCACTTTTCGGTTGCCAGATTCCCTATTCTCTTTATTAGGATTATTTTTCACTCTGTTGCCCTTCCTTTAACGGAAAATAACAAACTTTCATCTATTTTGAAGCATTTGTCACCATCCATATTCTCTTGCTAATTTGTCTCATTTTTCTAAAATCACGACTTAACATTTTATTTCAACTTCCACTGGTGAATTACAGTTCCCTTTTCCTTGCCTGTACATAATTCTAGATATCCGTCCAGAAAATTAAAGTATTGCTACCAAGGCAAAAGGAATTGCAATTCACCAGTGGAAGTGTTTCCTCAACACAGAAGAGAACTAGAAATCAGTAGAACAAGTTAATATCCTACTTCTCTGAATAATTTCTATCTTTGATGTAGAATTTCTTAAGAAATCTGACAACATCCATAAGACATGTACATTACTTTCCAATAAGGTGTTATTTTAATATACATATACCCAAGGTATTGTAATAGATATTAAAAACATTTACTTTATTTTATTTTATTTCTAAATTTATGCTTTCTTTTGTTTCACAGATAGTGTCTGAAGAACTGTTAGCGAATCGAGATGAGACAGAATTGGATCGTGGTACCTGTTCTCGTTTTATGTTTTCGATCTGTTTTACAAGAAAATTTGCTAAGACTTTTACAAGAAAATTTGCTAAGACTTTTACAAGAAAATTTGCTCTTAAGAGGTATGCGATGACACACAGTGTTATAAAACCATTTGGATGTCTGCATTACTCTTCTAAATTTTCTTGGCAGTCTGACAGAAAACGACATGAAATAAGATTTCACAAGTTCAATCAGCCTCATTTAGGAGGATCCGAAAAATCAACTGCTGCTTCATTTAGTACT
This sequence comes from Macrothele yani, assembly GCA_039090855.1. NCBI lineage: Eukaryota > Metazoa > Arthropoda > Arachnida > Araneae > Macrothelidae > Macrothele > Macrothele yani. The sequence continues at coordinate 57,509,346 of CM077033.1, forward strand.
GCTTCATTGGAAGGAACCAGTAATAACACCACTACTGCGGGGTAGTCCAACACTGAGTTGACTCATTCGGTTGCTCATTCGTCAGATTTTGTACTTGTGGAATCTGCTGCTAATGGATGACTGCAGACTTACAAAATTACCCTCGAATGTAATTCAGGAAATGTCTACCAAAATTTTAAAACGAAATTCAGAAATCAGTCGGGGGCATTCTTCAAAAATCTTTGATAGCACATTTAACTATCAAAAGCAATATTTTCATGGTAGTTATTTTTCAAAAGCGTAAACATGAAGACTGAAGAGTTCGATTATCGACCATTTAATCTGAAAACTACAAATAAGCCGTTGCATCACATGTCAAATATTGAGAAATTTTAGGAAAAGACGGTTCTGAAATTGGACAAGAAAAAAAGAACTGAAAATGGGCTGAAAGAATCTGGATGGAGTTTTTCCCATGTATCCTGGTTGGAAGTTGGAATCAACAAGTGCACACCACTTCGATAAATAAAAATCACAAAAAAGGTGTAAAAAAAGGAAATCAAAACGGTGCTTTTCAGGTTCATCACCAATTCATCAAAAAAGGTTACGAAATCTGTAAACTGAATTTTTTTGACACGATTAAATCCTCTTTTTCTCAATCCAGAAAATATAAGATGATTTTCTTATTTGTTGGAAAACACTTTATTTACAACCATAGAAAAATAAAAATAAATAAAACTAAACTCTTGTAAAATATTTAATCGTAAAAACTAAACTGAAGAAAATTTATGAAAGAAAAACTGATCTGGTAAAAATTTGTAAAATTAGATATTGAGTTTTAGAGAAATTATCATTTAATTTTTTTTACTTTAAGGAAAAATGAACGATTCAATTATTGACTTTTAGTTGGATGGCCTTTTCCGTGTTATTCTATGAGATTTTTGCGATTACAAGAAAAGGAAAATTTAAAAAATCGGCCTCTTTGTAAAAACAACAAAACCATTTTTGACTTGCTGAAATTTATTTGAGTCAAGAACAAACTGTGAAAAATGAACTTTTCAAATATTTACCTGACAATTTGATGAAAGAAACTGACCCCAAGAAATTTTATGTAAGAGAAAACTAACGCCAAGAAATTTCATGAAAGAAAAAAAACTGATCTGCTGAAAATTTGTGAACTCAAATTTCGCCTTTTAGAAAAATGAACGTTTCAATGCCTTTTGTAAAAAAAATAATAATAATGATTTCGTAAATGTTTTCTGAAAGACTTAGCTTGCTCTCACCTTCGAAGTGGATATGATCGAAAATAACATTTGTATGTATAAACTCATTTTGTTAAGACTTTATGAAGTGACGTACATTGTTCACTGTATTGTTCTAAGATGTTTAGTTATTGTTTTGGAAAAATAACTTCTTAGATTAGAGGGAAAATGTTTGTATACAACGTGAAGCGTTAAGAACATCATTGCTGTGGAACTACAGAATTTGATATGACAAAGACATGAAAGCAGGGAATTGATGATGTTCGTTTCAGTGTGGGGACTTCTTGATGTTTGTTCGTTTATAGGAATCAAGAGAAAGCATATTTAGAATACGATTGACTGTTCTCTATGTTCAAGACTAATATGTTCCTGAAGTAATTAAATAAATGGTGTGATCGTATCTCAGAAAACAGATGTGATAGAGATAGTCTATTTAAAACGAATGTAAAAAGAAACGAAAGTTCATGCCTAGAGGAAATAGAGCAGACACTGGTGTGTACGTGTGATATCTGCGATGTTAGAACTGGTCAGTGAGTGAATGAAATATACGCAAAGTTTTGATCAATGGAAATCGTTAAATTCACGAAGTTATCGAACCTCTGAGGAAAGTAGGCCCAATTCTGTAAGCATCACGTTAGTAACGAAAGATTGTAGTAATTTTAACATGTGTTAAATTTCCGCGTATCCATGTTTAAACATAAGCACGATTCTCTTTGAATTCTTATTGTAACAGAATTCAAAATTCAACCTATAATCCTTTCAACTTCCGGAAGAGGTGGACTTCAGTTCAGTACTGCTCCATTTTCCACCCTGTTCTATGAAACTTTCATGTTTTCGGGAAATTATATTATCAAGAAATTACAACTTCAGTTATTTATACAAATCGAAATATCAGATTAACATAAACGGAAAAAGTCATATTGGAATTTAATGGCAAATTATACATGTCGCTGAAAAAAAAAGAAAGGATCCGTCTCTCACACATGACTTAGACAGAAAAAGAACAAAAATACAGCACGATGCCCAATTCGTTCTCCAGCATCTAGAAATTTCGGCGGACACTTGTTTTCACAAATCATTTGACACCCATCAAAGTTGCGTCCTAACGCCCAATGAAATTCTGTCATTACCAACAAGGGCGCAAATCTAAATCGCTTCCTCTCGGCTCTCTATTTGTTCCCGGATCCCCATTAATGTACAATAATTATAACACACAAACCATAAAGTTCACTGTCACCGTCCACCACTGCCCGAGGCACGTGACGTCACGCAAGCAACTCCGACAGCGCGCTCTCTCTCCTCTCGCGTTAACTACCCCCCCCCTCCCGTCTCTCACCCACCCAGCCGAGAGCAGCCTCGTTGCTCTCGGCCCTCTTTTGTTCTCGTATCCCCCGTTCTATCCTACTCACGCATGTACTTATCACATTTATTACGTTATTGTCTTTCTTCAAAACTGAAGAGGAAAAGAAGTAATACAATTTTTTTGTTTCAGGAAAAGAAAATTGGTGTCAATCTTGATAAGGAAGTTTTAACTCCAGATTATTACACTAAATGTAAAATACGACAGCTGTTCACGTTTATTGAAATTTAAATTCTGATAAAACAGAAGACTACAGCCATTGGATTTCCCACTTTCGTTTAATAAAGGTAAAGTAAATTTGAGGTTATGCATTTTGAAGAAGACAACAATGCATTGAAATCGAATATATCTAAAGTAGAAAATATTTTCTTTCCTTGTTTTCTAAATATCACTAAGCAGCTATCAGTGAGCTAACACAAATAACATTTTATGCTCCAAATTCGTTTCCTGATTGTATAGTACGCCATAATACGAACATATATTTATTTGTTAGGTTTTGTTACAACAGCCGTTGGATATAAAAACATTCAGTTTTTCCTTCTAAAAATTTACTTTATATAAATAATTAAAATTAGTAAATCCCTGGAGTATCAGAGGATTTCGTAATTTATTTCGCCTTTTGGTAGGCAAGTGAAAAAATATCTTATTTTGTGTTAAAAGGAAAATGAACTGATGGGTTATTACTTTTCGAATCTTTCATTATTTTTTTTGTTCTTTTGATTTTTAACAAACATCTCAATATGGGTCTTATTTTAGAGTTCCAAGATGGGATGATTTCAAAGTAATTGTATATAACCTGTCCCTGGTTGTTCTTCCTGGACACGCCCCTTACCCTGAGGAGGTGTGAACTTCTATGCAAAAGAAATGAACGAATTTTGCTATAATTTATAAATATTTCTCGTGTGGTTTTTATTTCTTGGATCTACTTGAAATCATATGCATAATGTATTTATGCGCTGCGTTTTGTCACTAGAGGCAGTGGGACAGAAAACTTTTAGTTTTACCTTTATAACATTAATTTTATATACCAAAATAAAGCAATTAAATTACTTTGTTATACAACATCATCCAATTTGCCTTTTGTTAGGCTAGTGAAAAGTGAAATCTAATTTAGAGTTAAATCGAAATTGAACTGGTGTTCACATTTTTATTTGACTCTTACAGGTCTTTTTTTTAGGTTTTTTGCTATTCTCTAAATATTTAAGAAGTATGTCATTATGGATCTCATTTTAGAGATTCCAGAAGGGAAGATTCTAAAAAGATTGTATATAGCCTGACCCTTGTCGCTTTACCTGGAGACCCCACGCTACCACCCCACCTCCTCAAACGTGTTTGAGCTCTATGCAAAAGAAACGAAATAATTTTGTGTAATTTATAAGTATTTATCATGTATTTTTATCTCTTGGATACACATGAGAATTTTATTTGACTATACATCAGCGAGAAATATTTTACCTTCGTACTGTTCATTGGTTTCTTAACCCAGGAACTGGTTCAAATTAATTTTCTTTATCTTAGCTGCTTGGGGAGCCATATCCTGCGATATTCAGACACACTAGGTGTGCCACCCTCGTGGGTCAACAGTATGTCGACCACATGTTACGAACTATTGTGTTGTCATTCCTGTCACAGCCTCACCTATCAAGAGCAATTTTTCAAAAGAATAATGGTCTGCCCCACTCAGCATGGCTCTCTCATGGCTGCATCCATAAATTGGACACCATTCTATGGCCAGTACAATCTTCCGACCTCTCACCGATCAGACACGTTTGGGACACTATGTGCCCATACCGGAATGTCGGCGAAGTGTCCCGCGATTTGGACACTATCTGGCAAGCTATACTTTCGGACAGTATCAGTAAAATGTATGAGTCTATGCCATGCCGGGTAACTGCTTGTAGCCGAGACAAAGATTGTACTACACGTACTGACTTGATTCACTAGTGCAGCAGTTTGATCCCAATAAACGGCCCAACCGACTTGAAATGGCAATCATTTCGTTTCCTATGTATACACAGTATAAGTATATACATTTCACGCCGCCCCGGAGACGCAGTGGTCTAAGCGATGGCCTCTGATCATTCCTCCGAGAGGGGTCCGGGTTCGAATACTGGTGAGGTATGGATGTTTTGTTTGTTTTATAGCACTGGCTCTCTCCCTTTTGTGGAACCAGTGACCCTAAATTAAGGACGGGCGACTGCTTATAGCCCATTGAGTTGCTCTCGGTGGGTTAGTCGTGTTTATCTGTGCTCCTCAAGTTTTCGTTGGTGTGTTATTTTTCTTCGTTGTCAGTGTTCTATTTCGTGTGTGTGTTGTGTGTGAAGGTTCCGTGTTTCTTTTTATATGCCTGCCGAGCTGGTAAGTGCTTATTTTGATTAGTTTACCTTATTTTTCTGCCTTGGCCAAGCTGGCTAAGGGCTAAGCTTTTCCTCGCCATTGCAAATGGCGGCTTCCGGGGAGAATGACGTCCTAACCCTTGTTACCGGAAATGATGATCTCCCGATAACAGCTTCTCTAAATACTACTACCAATGACGAGTCAATCTCGATAAACCACTCCTCCTTGCAGCCTTCTGTTGCTGCCTTACCATCGGATATCGCCTCTTCTTCCAAGTCTCCCAGCGGCGATACGATGTCTTCTCTCAAAGCTAATGATGACGCCATGAATGTTTCGCACTCCATGCCGGAATCATCTCCAAAGCAACGTACAACTACCCTCTCATATGCTGACGTAACCGCATCTAAATCGGGACCTTCCCAGTCTTCTTTTTCTCCTGGACAATATGAGATGACGCATAATGCTGAAGTCATTGAGGTTGTCCTTAAAGAAGATACCCCTTCTGGGCTGAAATTCCTTCAAACTATGGAGAATGGTATTGTATTTCCGAGCCTGAGAAATACAAAACTTACTGCATATACTGCTGCTTTTCGAGAGATTGTTCCTGCATCAGCCATAACTTATGTGGGCAGGAAGCCTTACAAAGTAGTTGTTTACTTCTCTACTCCTGCTCATTCCCTACATGTACTGACCAAGGGCATCTCAATTGGTGATCGTCACATCCATGCCGAACCTGTTTCACAGAGTTCCGTTGTTGTAAGCTTCTCACCAGTTCCCCCTGAGGTTTCAGATGATCTCTTGATTGCCGCTCTTCTTCCTTATGGCCGGATCATTGGAGGTGTAACTACCTACACTTCGTTTCCAGAGGTGCCAGAAGATAGATACCTACTCGGGTTTCGCCGCAATGTTCGTGTGGTCTTCCCTTCAGAGGAGCACATGCTGCGTATTCCACCCACTTTACGTGTACGCTGTTGCACGCACATTAGAGAGATATTCATCACAGTAGGCTCCGTCTGTCCGAATTGTAAAGGCACGGGACATCCCCGCGCTCTATGCCCTCATAATGCGAACACTCTTTTCCAAGTCAACAGCACGACCTTCTTCCTCTTTGTCACGCCAATCGGCATCCTCTTCTGGTGCTAAAGACCAGCAACAGCAGACTTCCTCAAAAAGTAGTGATACAGTAGTTGGTCAACCGACGTCTACAAAAAGTAATGAGACAGCCGTTGGTCAACCGACGTCTACCAGAAGTAGTGAGACAGCCGTTGGTCAGCCGACGTCTACCAGAAGTAGTGAGACAGCCGTTGGTCAACCTACGTCTACCAGAAGTAGTGAGGCAGCCGTTGGTCAACCGACGTCTACCAGAAGTAGTGAGACAGCCGTTGGTCAACCGACGTCTATGGGTAAACCCTCGACCTCGGGTGATGCATTGGCGCCCACTTTATCTCTTCAGTCAAAAGAGGCATCAATTGTTAATCCAAAGTCTCCTATAGAGATGGTTGATAACGATTCTGGTCATACTGCTACACCGACCGTTGGGGTTGTTTCTTCAGTTCCTTTTAAATTGCCGGAAGTTCCAATTCCGGTTACAGCACAAAGTCGTGGACGGGCGAAGCGACGTAGAACTTCACGCGCTCAGAATAAGAAGTTTAGAATTACAACTACCCTTAAGGCAGGACGTGATTGTTCTAGTAGTCAGATGCTCACGTCTGAAGGCTCTATGGAATCTGATACAGATGATGGAACAATTATACCGATCTCCTGTGAAAACTTTTTACATATCCTAGAGGCATCCTCTCTTCCACAGACACCTGTGTCTGGGGAGAAAGTGTATACGTTCCTAATAAGTCCCCGTAGAGACAAGCTGTCTCGCAATTTTTTGGAAGGTTACTCCCACTGTCTGTCTGACACCATGAATCAAATGTTGGCGATACATTCTCATTTGCGTACCGTTCCGGGCAGAGATCTGGGTGGTCCCTACTGGGCAAAGAAGTTCCGTAGCCGTCTCGCCAAGTTACAGAACGCAGCCGACAACATCCTCCAACCATCATCAGACTATTCTGTTCAAGACAGTCTCACTGAATAGTAGGGGCATGTGTACCCCTTTGGCGAATGCTTTAGTGTATGAAGACGTCCACCACCTCAAAGCAGATCTCCTACTTTTGCAAGAGACAAATTGTCTATCCACTTCACCATTCCATCGCTGGAGGAGATGGGACTATCAGTTTCATCACGCGTATAGGCTCTCTCTTCGTGGAGGTTTAGCGATTGGTGTACATAATAGATTTCGTCAAGCACTCTCCTCTGTTAAAGTTCATAACCTGTGCCGAGACTTATTGCAGCGACTCACTTTCGTCCTAGATGGACAACGATATTTAGTTTTCAACATATATATTCCATGTTCATCTACACATCTAACGTTGTTATTTTCGTCGCTCCGCACTGCACTTCAGTCAGCATTACCATCAGATCATGTGCTCATTGGAGGAGACTTTAACTGTACACTTCAACCAGAGCTCGATCGCGCTCCTTCGAGGATTGAACATCGTTCACGTCTTGTGGAGCAATTGCGATCATTAGTGTCTGATTTTGATTTACATGACGTGTTCCGACGATTGCATCCGACATCCATTTCACATACCTGGAGAGCGTCATCTGCATTGTCCTCTCTTTCTGCCAGGCTGGATCGATTTTACGCTTCTGCTCCGTTATTGCCCATTACAACGGATTGTATGCACTCTCCTACAGCTTCATCGGATCATTGTGCCATCACTATCTCCTGTAGCTCTTCATCTCGTCTGCATGTTAGACCTCGGTCATGGACACTGGACACTTCTCTCCTAGCTGATGAGAATATGTGCACCGAAATCAGAGATCTTCTTGATCATATGCGAGAGGGACTGTCCACTGCACCTTGTGCCATCAATTACTGGCTCGAGGTAAAATCTTACCTAATTTATCTTCTCAGACGTCATTCCTTCTCCGAAGTCACGAAGCGCTCCATGGAAGAGCAAAATCTCCGAAACATCCTGTTACAGCTTGGTGCGAGTCATCCCATGTATACAGCTTACCAAGCGGATCTTAGAGCACTTCTTGAGCCTCGTGCACGTCAGGTAATTCTTCGTCTCCGTCTACAACATCTATCACCAGAGGACTGCTCCTTTGAGTTTCTATCCGCGTTAGAAGAAAAACGCCGCTCGTCGCATCAGCTTCGACTACTTCGGCGGCCTGATGGTGAAATCATCTCTGATCCGGATGCAGTTTGCTCTCAGGTTCGTCGATATTTTACTATCAAATACAGTGAAACTCCTCAGCCTTCTGTTTCTGCTTCTGCTACTTTACTCTTTGCTCTTCCCCAAGTTCCTTCCAATCTCTCTGATTCCCTTTTACAACCTATTTCGCAGACTGAACTTCGGACCATTCTTGCCTCTCTAAATTCCCGTGCTGTCCCAGGTCCAGATGGCCTTCCGCTCCTTTTCTACCGTACTTTTCTCCCTTCGTTGCTTCCATTTCTTCTCGCCGCTTTCAATGCTGCTCTTTCTTCCTCTTCTCTTCCGAGGGGTTTCACAGAGGCTCATATGGTGTTATTCCCCAAGAAAGGCGATCTGCTTGACTTGGGAAACTGGCGTCCTATCTCGCTACTAAACATTGACTATAAACTCTTCACTAAACTCCTTTCCAGTCGACTCAACCAAGTTCTTCCATTTCTTCTTTCTCCCGACCAGACCTACACGGTTCCTGGTCGGTCCATCACTTCTAATCTCAATCTCCTTCGAGATCTCCTACATCTGGCTCGTACTAACTCTGAACCACTTGCCCTCTTTAATCTTGACCAAAGAGCTGCTTTCGACAATATCTCACATTCGTATCTTTCTGCTGTTCTTATTGCTTTCGGCTTTCCTTTTGCTTTTGTTACCTCTATTCTTGCCCTTTATCAGGACGCTGCTTTCTCTGTCAAGACGGCCGCCTTCTTGACTGCACCTATTCCTTTTCGGCGAGGCATTCGGCAGGGTTGCCCACTTTCTGGGCAGCTCTTTGCCATTGTTTTTGAGCCGTTTCTTCGGTCTGTCCATCGAGCCTTTATAGATGCACTGCCACCGCCTACTGCAAGTACTAGGCACTTTTCTGTGACATACTCTGCATATGCCGATGACGCGACCTTTTGTGTAAGGACAGACGCTCAATTCGACATCTTGCTCCAGATTTACGATCAATATTCTTCATGTTCAGCGGCATCACTTAATACATCCAAGAGTGCAGGTCTATGGAGCGGAGCGTGGGCCTCTAGGACTGACACCCCGTGGGGCGCCTCATGGACTGCTTCATCCCAGAAATTCCTTGGGGTCCATCTCGGAGTCCGTCTTTCTGCTCAAAATGAAACATGGAATGCTCTCAGAACACGCCTTACTCGAACTGCTGCCTTCTGGCGAGGTTCCCAGTTTTGTACTTCTTACTTCTCAAGAGCTAGAATAGCTCAGACTTATATTCTTTCACCATGCCTATATGCATTGTCAGCTGAACGTATGCCCATTTATCACCTCAATGAAATCACTCGAATCATCTCAACGATAATATGGAACAGGTACCATTGGATCCAGGTCTCCACTCTCTGTCGTCGAGTCACTGATGGAGGTATTTCACTGCTGGAAGTTCGCACCTACTATAAAGCACATAAAGTGGTTTCTTTCCTGCGGCTACTAAGTGCACCAGAGTCGCCAGTTACGCTCGTTAGAGATGTCATGATATCACCTAGGAATTCCCGAATCACTTTCATCATGTATCTTCTAATGGATCAATCTCCTTTTTTCCATTCTAAACTTTCCCCTTTCTACAAAGAGGTCCTTTCCTTTCTCCGTTCTCTACCCCTCTTCCGTGCTCCACCGGCTTCCACCACTGAACTATTAGCTGAGCCCCTGTTCTTTTCTTCCATCCTTCATCCCCCTAATGCTCCCTACTTTACTGACCTTTCCTGGCTCCCCGCCGGAATAGTATCTGTTCAGGATCTAATTTCTCCAGATCTTTCTTGGAAACCCTTCTCTGATCTGTCCCCCCTCCTCCCCCTACCTCTTCCTCTCTTTCGCTGTATGATTCCTTCCGTTCTTCAATCATTACCCTCTTCCCTAACCTTGCCTCTCAAGCTGGGTTAACTCTTGTTCCCTCTGCCTCTCTTCCTCTTCCCTTTTTCCTTTCCGTTCGGGGCTCATCACTTCCTCTCTCCAGTTTTTCTATCTCGTCTCTTTACCGTTGTCTTATTGATCCACTGTATGCTACACCATTGATGATTCCAGATGTTCCGAATGTCGCCCTTTCGCAAGTGTGGTCCATGTCTAATTCGCCACTATCTGTTCCAGCAGAAAGAAATATCCAATGGTTGTTTCTTCATCGGCGGTTACCAGTTCCTACCAAATTATTCAGGATGACGCTTGTTGATTCGCCTAACTGCATGTTTTGCTCTACGATTGCGGATGTAGATCATGTATATCAACATTGCACAGTGCTTCTTCCCTTGTTACATCTGACCTTCACTACTGCACAGTGCCTTAGTACTACTGATCTCTCTTTCTCAGCCTATAGCACGCTACTTAGTTCCAGTACTCTGCCTATTCCTATATCAGAGTCATGTGCTTATGTTTTCATATTAGCAAAACATGTGATTTTTTGCTACTATCAACAGCTTCGTTCTACCCCTATACAGCCTACCATCTTTCAGGCGGGAGCTGCCATGTGCAGTCAGTTCCGAAACAGACTGATTTCACGCTTGAGGCTTGCTTTCACTGTTGCTAAGGCTGCGAATCGAATCCCACACTTTATGTCAGTGTGGTCACCTTTTTCGTCAATGGTTTTCTGGTCCATCAGAAGACCTTAGACTATTGTTCTGACTTCTGTGAATTTGTTTAGACTAACTAAAGTATATTTTTGTGATTAACGTGTTCTTAGGTGCCCTCTTCATCATTGCTGCCCAATGTTACTGCGCGTCTGCATGTTTCTCACCAACAAGGTCCTGTAGGTGAGGTTTTTTTTTTTTTTTTTTTTTAACACCACAGGCACTTAGATAAAGTTTAAAGTTTTATGTTCAACGCTTTCCTTATGTCTGCCGGGCTTTATAATTTCTGGTTTATGCTTACGGTGCTCAGCAAATGTTTGTTAATGTTTAAATTTAATTATTAATTTTGCACAGTGGGGTTTTTGATCATGTTACATGTACATAAAGGTATATGATCAGTCAAATACACAATGTTCAGCGAGGTTTAGCACTTTTGTTGTACAAAGAATAATTGTTCCTCGTTCAGATATTTGTACTATACCTGAAGTATAGTTGCTATGCCAAAAGCTCAGTTTTGTATATACTAATGTACTTTCCTAATTGCACTGTAAAATTTATGTTCGGCACATTTCGCATGTTGGGTCAAGATTAGATGTCTTAAGTTTTATGCTCATGGTGCGGAGCAAACGTTTTGATAGTATTTCAATTATATGTTAATGTTACACAGTGTGGTTTTTCTCATGTCACATGTGCCTACCAGGAAATAATCAGTCTTTTACATAATGTTCTGCGCTGTATTGCACATTTGCTGTACAAAGAGTCAGTTTCATATTTTCATTATTTGTATTGTACCCGAAGTATAAATTTCCTGTAAAACGCAAGTTCTGTTTGTACTAATATACTTTACTCTTTGCACTGTGAAATTTACAGTTGTTCCATGGAATTGTAATTCTTTATTAGTGTCTTCCCTATGCCGTTGCACCTTGTGTATGTATGTTGTAGTTCATTACAAGTTAATCTATAGTATTGTGATTGAGGCACTTGTTTAAGCCTAAGTAATAGTTCTTTTTATAATTTGACATTGTTTCACAATAGAGATATTGCATTCAATTTGTATAGAGTTTACACCATCATTGTAATTAGTTTATTTATTCGCTTATCTTTCAGATACTGAAAAGTATAAACCTTCTGCTCTTTTCTTCTTTTTTCTCAAGATTGCTCAAAATATACATGTTAGTTTTTGCACTGTAAAATTTATAGTTATACCTTGTACTGGTGTTCACCTGTTAGAGATGGCACTCTGCTGATGCACATTGCGAACATATGTTGTACATAGAATAAGTCAATCCTTCAGTCCAGTATTGTCAGTGTTATGAATTTGCTTACTTTGTATATAGTGCATCCACATAGTGTAAATATCTCATCGTCATTGTAAATAGGTCATCTACTTGTTTTTCTTTTGGTAACTGTTAAGCACAGGCCATCTGTATCTTCCTGTCCATGTTTGCTCCAAATAAATATTGTTGAAGCTCACGGTGGTCGCTAAACCTCCAAAAAAAAACCAATCATTGCACATATGAATTTTCAGCTCGATTGATTCTCTTTGATTGCTTCTTTTCTTTATTGGCAAAGTGTGTATATGATAAATTGGTAAGGAGGTGAGACAACGGTACGCCATATCTCTCAAGATTTATTACAAGAAATTTCCCCATCATTGAACACGGAGATAAGGCTATAATCATTAATGGAGACAATTTAAGCAACCTACGACGACATAGTGATTTTTTATTGGAACCGCCCAGAGCTGCAGAGTATTGTCCAGTAATCTGCAGAAAAGAGTAAAGCAGTGGAATTAAAAAGGAACTTTCGGAAAGCAAAATTTATTTACAATGTTTTTACCAAATGAAGATTTAATGATTGATTTAGAACAAATAAAGGTAAGCGATGCCTACACTTTCCTTGTGTAATAGATGTTCAGCAAGAGCAATGTCTAAGAAGAAATTGAAGGACTTGCAGATATTTGTTGCAAAACATATGGAAGAAACAGTACATTTCAATGAGAAGTCCATAAGTATGTCATAAAAGAAAACTCTTCGATCAATGCCTCCAACTCAGTGCGGTGAACCTCGTTAAGTGCGTGGAAGGATATCGCAACAGATCGACTTGATAAATCCGCGCTCATAACAGCTCTCATAAGTTCTTAACCCATAAATTTGGCTGTAAAATAAATTAAACGCATTGGACTGAAACTAGCAGATAGGAGCTGCGCTGGAATTGCATTTGATCATTTATTTGCAAATCTTCATTATTTTATTTTCAGATTTTGTGTTAGAAAGTGTACCTACGTTTGGGGAAATACTTTTACAATTTCCGTATTTCTCACACGGTCAATATTATGTTCAGCAGATCGCTCAGCCGTGAGAAATTCCTACAGGTTTGTCATCACTGGTTTGGAAAACCTTTGTAAAAGTGAATTCTTAATGTCACTGTAAATCAACTGAAAACTACACATTTTTATTTTAATATAACTTATTTTGCGAATAAATTCCTAATACCTTATACATATTTTTCCACAAATGAATATTACATTGAGGAGTTAAAAATGAAAAACAATTAAATTTAAAATTACTACATTGTTAAATTCAAATATTTAATATGCTGGCACGAAAATTTTCAAAGGACATCATCGAAACTAACGTTATAAAGAAAATACATAGGTTCCTAAAAAAAATCTACGTCTTTGTTTAAAAGAGCAAGTTTTGAAGTCCAAGTGTTTTAACAGCCGATCTTATGAAACACATTAAAACAAGTCTGTCCACTGCGCGTAAAAAGGTTTAATAACAGAGAATACGAATTATATGAAATACCATTTTAATATATACAGACATAATTTAAAAAATAAATAAATCCAGATTTATATGTGTTGTGGATGGCTATGCAATTGGTTACCGTGTGCAGGTAATTGTTCGTAAAATGTCTTAATTTATATTTACCAATTTGATTCTTCACAAATATTTTCATAAAATGCAAATGTGGATGTTGTTGTGAATGTTATTATCCCAATCGTATCCCTAATTTTGAAAGAGTAAGTTAGAGTATCTCTCTGAAAATTGAAACTTAGCTTCCTTACGATTACATTTCATTTGCTCTGGTAAGAAAAAATTAGATAATGCATTTTGGGAGTGTTTTCCTTGAGGTCGAAAAACGAAATTAAATGGAGTATTGGTTCTGTGGTATACGATACCGATTAAGTGGAGGAATTAATAGCTACTATATCATAATATGGGAGCATAAATGTCAGGACACATTTTTCAAAGATTGTTGAAAACTAATGTCACTTTGCGAATATGTAATTGTGGTTTGAAACAGTATTACGTTCTTTTAGCTAAGAATTCGTAATGAGTTCGGTCTTCCTTTAGAGATTAGTGATGAAAGCAAGTGTTTTCATGATGACGGAACTACTGCACCATCATTTTTATGACTTAAGTTATTAGATATTACCTTTTCCAGGAAACGGCTTGCACAATATCAGTTAATATAATTAATCAATACTTCTGCAGACAGAATTGCAGTATGAGATATTCATGTTTTCACATGTTGTGTTGCATTTGTGAAAACTCATGGCGAAAATATTCCGAATAATGGAATTGTAGTTTGATTTTAAACCTCAGTTTATTGTAATGCTTATTTAAAAGGAGACTGTATTGAACATTAATTTTTGAGCAACTCTGCTTACATCCATCTCATTTAACAAATAATTTACTGTAGTTACTTCAAAGTTCTGATAGTTCTCCCGATGGTAATATTAAAACGGAAGTTCAATATGTGTTTACTATGTTACCCGGACATTGCAAAGAAGAGCATAGCCAGTCAGCCTCATCTAATGCATATATCCTACTAAGAAATGCGCAGCAGATTTTACTGCGTTCATATTGTAATCAATATTTTCTCCATTAGCGATGGCTCTTTATATTCAAGAAATCTGTGTTTCATGTCATAGCCAGCCAGAATAAACTCATGCATTGCTGCTCATAATTTATCAGCACGAGCTATTCTTGTCAGCATTGTGACCAGAGTGTTCCCTGTTGACAATTATACTACACTGGCGTGCAAAAATTAAGGACGAGACGGTTTTTCGAATGTAACGTCGTGCAGAAGTGCTCCACATCGACTCAAATCATACCATAAGATCCCCAAGACGTACGAATATGGGACAAGTTAGCAAAACCGTCCAAACAAGGAATCCAAAGGATACAAAGGCACTTTATTGAAAGGTAGCTTCGAGCACAAATGGACAGAAGACAGAAACGTCCATGTGACAGGTGGCTGCCAAGACAAATCCAGTCTTTAGTAGGGGATATGATCACCCCTGACAACGTTTCAGGATTTACAACGTCTGTCCATGCTGTGGACGAGGTTGTCAAGAAGCTGTTGAGGCATCGCAGCCCATTCCTCTTGTAGCGCAAATCGTAGCTGGGGAATCGTTGCTGGCGACTGGCGACGTGCTGCCAAGCGTCTCTCGAGAAGGTTCCACACGTGTTCAATTGGATTTAGGTCCGTGAACCTTGCTGGCCAGTCCATGAGTTGAATATATTCACTCTCCAACAGCTCTGCGACAGCCACTATACGATAAAGTTTAGCGTTGTCGTCCATGAAGAAGAACTCAGGACCGACAGCACCTCTAAACAGACGCACGTGAGGAAGGAGAGCCTCGGTACAATAGCGGACACCAGTGACTGAACCTGCTTGGAAGATGTGGAAGGAAGGTAGCCCCGGTGGCGCAGTGGTTAAAGGCGCTGGCCAAGATCATTCTTCCGTAAGGGGTCCGGGCTTGAATCCCGGTCAGGCATGGATGTTGTGTTTGTCTTACGGCACTGGCTCTCTCCCTTCCCTGGAATCAGTGACCCTTAATTAGGGACGGGAGACTGCTTATAGCCCATTGAGTTGCTCACGGTGGTCGTTAAACCTCCAATCAAAAAAAAAAAAATAAAAAAATAAAAAAAAAGAAGTTGTGGAAGTCAATACGGTTACGAAGCATGATAGCGCCCCAAACGAGAACTCCGCCACCTCCAAACCGGTCCCTTTCGATGATGTTGTAGGTGTGATTGCGTGTTCCCTGCTTTCTCTAGGTGTGTATACGTCCAGAATCGCTCGTCAGGCTAAATAACCTCTCATCCGTAAAGAAAACTCGAACCCATTGCTGATGTGTCCAGCTCTTGTGTTTCTGGCACCACAGAAACCGCCATCGCAGATGAGCAGGCGTTAATGGCACACATCGTACAGGTCGTCGTGCAAATAAATCACCTTTGTGCAGCCTCTTGGCCACGGTAAAACACGATAACGGACGTCCAGTTGTATGTTACATATGCCATGTGATTTCTCTCATTGTCTGCCGTCTATCTCTTCTAGCCTGTAGGACAATATACCGGTCGTCCGCCGCCATGGTTGCTCGTGGAAGACCAATGCTAAACTCTCGGACAGCTGTTCCTGTCGTTTGAAATGCTCTCCGAGCTCGTGAAATCATGCTGGGAGCGATCCCGAACTCCTCGGCCACACTAGTCACACTTCGACCTTCTTCCAACTTCCCAATGACGCGACCTCGGGTAAAGTCATCCAGATGTCGTCTACTGGATTGCATGTTGGCCATATCACATGGTGGTAGCAGTTCGACGTCGTTCAAACCGATGTACACCGTGCAATAGCTTTCACCGAATTGCTCAGCGTACACCGTGCAATAGCTTTCACCGAATTGCTCAGCGTACACCGTGCAATAGCTTTCACCGAATTGCTCAGCGTACACCGTGCAATAGCTTTCACCGAATTGCTCAGCGTACACCGCTCGTGTGCTTTATACCCTTCCGACACTCCCCCCGCCCTCCCCTACGTCATGCTGCATATATGCTCATGCCCTACCGTACCGTACCCTAGTCTATCTCCTGGGTGGTTTATCGGCCCGTTCTGCCTGCTCGTTCCGCTGTTATGCTAAATTCTCCTCTTCGTCCTTAATGTTTGCACACCAGTTAGTTTATTCGGGAGTAGATTCAGAGCATCTATCATATCACAGTCAAAGTGTTTAAACTGGAACATAGCTTGGGTGCTTAACTGAGCAGCAAGCTTTATTCCCGCCTATGATGACACTTCCTTTCAAAATCCTAGCCGAATCTATTAAATCAAATGGTATAAAATCTGTTGTTACTGGAATTTCTTGTGATTAAATATTCTGTATTGTGCTGATGAATATTGTATCACAGTTCTCCAATTGAATTGTCAAGTGTAATATATTGCTGCTTTCAACCCATAATCTCTTAATTATACTGTTGTGGAGCATAAGGAAAACTAAGAACGCTAATATATGTGCAGTTCAAAAAAGAAAAAGGCATGATAGCAAAAAAGTAATAATATTTACAAAAAGAGGCCCTTTTGAAGGCTGTTTGAAAAAATTGTCATCGTCACAGAAAGGGTTATTTTTCTCTTAATATTCCCGAACTCTCTAATAATACCTAAGTATACGTTTAGTAACGAAACTACATTTGCTGTATATGTTTTCTTAGATAAATCTCACTAACTTTATTGGAACTTCTTAATCACCCTTTGTTCCGGTTTGTCCCCCAGCAAAATGGGTGTGGTTAAGTCTTGCTAAACCCCCATCACTATCCTTTTAGATTACTCATGGGAATGTTTTATTAAGGTACAAAAGTCGATTCGGAAGAGATTTGTCTTATAGGTCATGGATATGGAGGCTGAGGTCATGCATCAGTTCTGATCATTAGTGAGTAGAAAGGATAGTCCTGTACGAACTTTGGAATAAAGTAATTCCTTTTGTCGATAAACCTAACTTTTTGACAAGGAGTTCAAGAAAACATTTGTTTTTCAGGTCGTAGCCAGAGAGATTGAATGAAGTAAGTTATGGCTTCTGCTTTTAAATGAGCAAAAAGCGTTTGTTCCTTCCGCTTGCAAAATGGTAATATTTTGTGGTGGCTATGGCACAGCATTATTCGGAAGTAGATTTAATAGAAGTTTTTCTTCCGTGCTAGAGTTGGTAAAACTGTATTGAGGTATTGCTACATCTTTTCAATGTGCTGCAAGCGTTTGTCCTCTTATTGGAATAAGAACTGTTGCTAATGGTGATGACACTTTCTTATTCGGAAGTGAATTTCACAGCAATGTGTCTTCCACGAGGTAGTCGGCGAAACTAAACTCTGGCAACGCTACTGCTTTTAAATGACCTGCAAGAGTTGGTCCTGCCTGCCTGACAATAAGAAGTTTCGCTATTGGTGAGGATGCTCGCTCATTTGGAATAGGATTCAACAGCAATTGGACTTCATGTCTCAAAGATATGAGATTCACCACAGGTATTGCATGTACAGACTTAAATGTAGCAAGCATTGGTCCACCACACCTTGCAATCAAAATGTTCCCTAGCGGTAAAAAGTCTTGTTTATTACAATAGTGATAGAGAAGCTGCAAGGTCAGGCCGTGAGGATCAACCGACGTTAGCCAGAGACACATTCGTGGGGTTTAAAATCTATTCTAATTTCTTTTTTTTCTATTAAAGTCGTTCATCTTATTATAATTATGTCCTTAATCTATTCACTACTATACCCTGTTTGGAATTTTTTCCCTAGGGAAATAATACATTTCAAATTAATCAATTGGACTACTTTAGGTGTACCTCATTTCACAATTGCCCTGGACTTCGATTATATTTAAAAACCTGTTGAATTTTAACACTTTGACTTCTAGCAATGTTTCCCTACATTCCCCGCAATCCAACAGAGATTAGTTCTAAAGCTACTGAAAGTTGCATCGAAACGCAATCTGACTTTTTAAACAAAAACTGTTTGCACGTGAAATAAATGACACTCAGATAATACAAAACATATGAATTTCCTAATTTGCTGTTATCCACAAAGAGAATATTCAGGTGAGCTCATGATAATATAGGGATTTACTAATGATGAATGATTTCGAAATCATGCCTACTGGATGTCTAATCACAATATATGGAAAGGATTAACCATTGGTACATGTTTTCCCGAATGTACGGGCTGTTAAACTTACGGACTCATCACGACTAATGCTCTCTTAAAACATCAAGACGGGGGAACGACTCTCCAGATTGGCGGTTTATGTACAATCAAACTAGCTATACACAACACTATTTACACAGAAGGCATTATATTTAATATGCGCCTAGCAAACTGCGAAGTCATCTCTGCCTAGGAATAAAATTTATGGAGTCCACTTACATAGTCCTTCGAAAGCATTATTATTCAGGATAAGTATGAACCACATTTTGTAACGTACCAGGAGATGTGAGGTACCTGCCAGAAGGACGCACACGACATAAAGGCAGATAGGAATCAGAATAAAACGTCCGCGTAGCTCAATTGGTAGAGTGACTTATTCCGGAATGAGGGGATCCGGGTTCGAATCCTGGTGTGGACAGAAGTGTCGGAGAAATTCACTTCGTTATAATGGCGCCCGAACTATCCGGATGACCGGACAGTTCAAATTCTCGCAATGGTGTGATGTTATTTCCACACCGTGAGATAGGAAAAATAAGAGAATCCCTTCTCCAGCACTTAAGGAAAAAAAATAAAAAAAAAATAAGGGGGAGAGGATGTAACGTACCAGGAGATGTGACGTACCTGCCAGAAAGACGCACACGACATAAAGGCAGATAGGAATCAGAATAAAACGTCCGCGTAGCTCAATTGGTAGAGTGACTTCTTCCGGAATGAGGGGATCCGGGTTCGAATCCTGGCGTGGACAGAAGTGACGGAGAAATTCACTTCGTTATAATGGCGCCCGAACTATCCGGATGACCCAACAGTTCAAATTTTCGCAATGGTGTGATGTTATTTCCACACCGCGAGTTAGGAAAAATAAGAGAATCCCTTCTCCAGCACTTAAGGAAAAAAATAAAATAAGGGGGAGATGATGTAACGTACCTGACAGAAGGACGCACACGACATAAAGGCTGATAGGAATCAGAATAAAACGTCAGCGTAGCTCAATTGGTAGAGTGACTTATTCCGGAATGAGGGGATCCGGGTTCGAATCCTGGCGTGGACAGAAGTGACGGAGAAATTCACTTCGTTATAATGGCGCCCGAACTATCCGGATGACCCGACAGTTCAAATTTTCGCAATGGTGTGATGTTATTTCCACACCGCGAGTTAGGAAAAATAAGAGAATCCCTTCTCCAGCACTTAAGGAAAAAAAATAAAATAAGGGGGAGATGATGTGACGTACCTGCCAGAAGGACGCACACGACATAAAGGCAGATAGGAATCAGAATGAAACGTCCGCGTAGCTCAATTGGTAGAGCAACTTATTTCGGAATGAGGGGATCTGGGTTCGAATCCTGGCGTGGACAGAAATAACGGAGAAATTTACTTTGTTATAATGGCGCCCGAACTATCCGGATGACCCGACAGTTCAAAATCTCGCAATGGTGTGATGTTATTTCCACACCGCGAGATAGGAAAAATAAAAAGAATCCCTTCTCCAGCATTTCGAAAAAAAAAAAAATAATAAGGGGGAGATGATGTAACGTACCAGGAGATGTGACGTACCTGCCAGAAGGACGCACACGACATAAAGGCAGATAGGAATCAGAATAAAACGTCCGCGTAGCTCAATTGGTAGAGTGACTTATTCCGAAATGAGGGGATCCGGGTTCGAATCCTGGCGTGGACAGAAATGACGGAGAAATTCACTTCGTTATAATTTCACTGCGCCGGAGACTCACAGCACATAATGGATATCGGTTAACTTCTCGGCAACTTCTATTTCTCGTCAAGCAATTAGCAGCGTTCCATTCTCTGCAGTCGTTGAGATAGGCACAAACACACACATAAGGTTGAAGACAGAGGAACCACCAATCCCAAGAGCCGCTATCGCTCTTCCGGAGTATGCAACTGTATGCACCATTGTTTTAGAATGTTGCAAGATCATGAAAGACTACTGGTATAAGCTTGAAACTTACAAGATATGTACAACTGGTTACAACATGCAAATAATTAAATTGTCAGTGAAAATTTGCATGCGGTTTTGGAGAACCGCTTCTTGAACTGTTATGTCTTGGCTATAAAATGTTAGGTCAGAGGTAGGCAACTCGGCGCTTAAAATGGCCAAAAAGTCGTAAAAAGCACATTCCTTTTACTTTTAGAAAAGCCATAAATGGCGACAATATGAAAGGTGCCGTTCACCGCTGACCCCGGCTGACACAGGAAAACTTTTCGAAAGTGTATGATGAACAATCTATACTAATATACAGGGTTACAAGGAAAATCATTGAGCAGGCAAATATCTCACAAACTATGGCAGTTATTGATTTACTTCTTGTGCAGTTGTACAGGAAACCCCCTGTGGCGCACACAATAACACCACGAGGGATCCCCTCACTCCTTTTTGGGGGATGAGGGGACTATCGTGTCTTCCTTTGCAGATAGGGCAAAATAGTGAAATACAAACTTGTTCAGCGAGGCAAAAATGGTACATAAATGTTTTCGTCCCTTAACAAAAGACGGAAGGTGACGAGTAATGTGGCCCCAAGAAATTCGCAACATCAGGAAGCAACGACAGAGTATTTAGACAAGAATGTATTACTTAGAACTTTTATAAACTGGTAAGTTCTAAGTAAATGAAAGCACGAAGTAAACGTTTTTCTACAAACTTTATCAACCGTTCCTGTTTTGAAATAAAACGCGGTTCCTTGTCATATTCAATACAAGGCTTTGATGTCCAATACAGTAAAAAATAAAAACAATACACTGAGACAAGGAGAAATAGCAAAAAATTGCAAAACACTCATCCAATAGGAAAACTGTACACACATGTAATTGACTTGCGCACGTTACAAAGCTTTCGACTTCCCGTCACTGGTTCACAAAGTGTTGGCATACCGACCACGCATATCAGTTTTGTATTCCGACGACGGAGCAGAAAGCACATATGAAATCCATTCAAATATGCTTCGGACACAGCAACCCAGATAGTTTTCCGCTATTTTCGCATTTTAAGAGTCCCGTTAAATCTTTTGTTATGGGACCAAAACTTATGTATTATTTTTACCTCGCTGAACAAGTTCGTAATTGATTTTTTTGACCTATCTGCAATGGGGGACGCGATAGCCCCCTCAACCCCTTAAAAGAGGGCGAGGGTTCCTTCGTGGTGTTATTATATGTGCGCCATAGAGGGTTTCCGATACAAATTCGCAAGAAGTAAATCGCTAACTGTCATAGTTCGTGAGATATTGGCCTGATCACGGACTTTCCTTGTAACCCTATATAAAAAGAGAAAGTTTGTTTGTGTGTTTGAGGTAATCTTTAAAACTACTGAACCGATTTGGATAATTCTTTCGCCTTGGGGGAGCTTATTTCTTTCAGCCAGACATAGGCCATTTCGTTTATTTATTGCTATTATTTGTATTATTTTTTATTATTTGTAGCGGTCCTACCGAATCAGATCGCATTCATGTAGTGCCCCATTCCAGTGTATCGTTCCGTTTTGTTTACATACACCCTGAACACACGCAATGTGAAAGAAAATATTAGGTGTGCAACAAAATTCTCGGCCACAAGCACGACACGTTGGCAGCAAATTAGAGAAAATCGAATACGTACCTAATCAGGGAAATGTCCCCGTCGTGTTGGATACATTTCAGCCATCGGTCACGGAGCTACCGAATGCCACTGTGGAAAAATGAGGGCTCTTTCCAGTTGATAAAGTCATCAATACTTGTGTGGACCTCCTCGACAGAAGTGAAGTGCGCATCATTCAGGTGATGTTGCAGGGAGCGAAAAAGACGATAATCCGACTCGGACGAAATCCGGAAAATACGTCGGGTGGGACAAAATCTCCCATCCCAGATTGGTGATCGTGTTGTCGTTTTCGCGGTGTGAGGACGCGCGTTATTCCAAAGCAACAGTACCGACCTTATACATTTGTCGGTGTACGGCCTTTTCGTCTCCAGTGCGTCACTCACACGAATGAGTTGTTGACAATAAAGCTGAGGTACAACCGTTTCATCAGGTTTGTGTAACTCATAAAGTAAGACACCGCGCTGATTCGACCATATGCACAGCAACAAATTCCTGGCATGGATATTCGGTTTGGCAGTTCTGGTGGTAGGCTGACCTGGATAAACCCACGATTATCACCGCTTAGTATTATCGTAGTGGATCCACATCTCATCACAGGTCAAAATCTTACGGATGAAATCCTTCTTTCTGTATCTTTAGAGCAAGGACACAGCAACATCCTAGAGCCTAGACTTGCTCTCAGCTGTGAGTTGGCGGGCACCCAACAGCCCTCCCTGTCAATCCGTTCAAGCTTGTGCAGGCGCTTTGCAATGGCTCGCCGTGTTGTTCCGAGTTCCTGAGCGAGCTCTAACTGTGTGTGACAGGGATCCGCGTCCAACAGTTATCCCAGTTCCTCATTGTGAACTTTCTATGGCTGTCCCGGATGTTCTGCATCACGGAGATCAAAATTTCCTTGCTTAAAACGTTGGAACCACTTTTTACACGTTCTGTAGGACACAGCAGCCTAGCCCAAAGCAGCACAAATCATTTGCTGGGCTTCCGCGGCACTTTTGTTCAGCTGAAACGCGAACAGGAAGCAGTGCCACAAATTTGCTTCTCGAACGACATTGCTTTCACCGTCAACTTTCGTCCCTCCTGTCACTACAGTTACCTGGAAAGATGTTGCATGGCGCTGCAATCAGCCATTATCGCACGCAGCTATTTGCATTTGCCGACGTTCTATGATCGCTTGCGGTTAGGGGTCGAGAAATACGTTGCACACCTAATAGTTCGGGATAATATACTGATTTTTTACAAATGAGGAATAATATTGAAACGCTCCATTTACGAACAAAAAGGATTGCTCATTTAGGAGGCGGAGATACCCACTTTTTTTACAGTTACTACGCGTCGGTGATAGCAAACTACCTTACCAGAACGGTTTGAGCCCAGTATATAGTAAACTGGGAAGCACTGTAACTCCTATTAAATAATTAGTTGACAAAATGTTTCCTAATGTAGTACATTTGCTCCACAGAAATCACAACTGGATGTGCGAACGACCTATTGTGTCTCCAAAGGAAATGCATTGAAAAAACGATGCTATTTTGCAAAAACCGCCCTGCGAATACAGAATTTACACATCGATGGATACTGTTCGTTAACATTAATATGATTCCGTGCTGAGAAATTCAAGCAGAAATCGTAGGTATCACAGTCATGCAAACTGCAAATTTATTCCAAAAAGGTAAGTATGTTTTCTTGTGAATTTGAAATACATTTTATAGCAGAAAAAAGAAATATTCATCGATTTCCAGAGTAAAACATACTAAAGATTCTTAGCAAATCACTGAAATGATCCCCGGAACGTTCAACCCCATTTCCGTTTGAATAGATTTTCATATTATTTAAGGGTTCCGATTTCGCAAACTGTCAAATTCTTACGTAAAAACCGGAATCACATTGTAAATATTTTTTTCATTTTTCGTCGTACTTCGTATTCGGCAGTTATTTCAACACATCGACAATATTAAATGCTTTTTGAACATTTAGAGCTTGGCGATTGGAACATACTAAAACAACATAAAATGTTAGAATCAGAATCTTTCTCCTGAAACCTCTGTTTAGTCAACAGGAACAGGTACGGGCGTATGCCAAAGGTAAATAATTTTCACTCCAAGCAGCCTCAGAAAAATCTGAGAACCGAAATTATTTAGGAAACAAAGTATAAAGAAGTAAATTTCTCCGTCATTTTTATCGGTGCCAGGATTCGAACCCGGATCCCCTCATTCCGGAATAAGTTGCTCTACCAATTAAGCTACGCGGACGTTTTATTCTGATTCCTATCTGCCTTTATGTCGTGTGCATCCTTCTGGCAGGTACGTCACATCTCCTGGTACGTTACATCATCTCCCCCTTATTTTATTTTTTGAAGTGCTGGAGAAGGGATTCTCTTATTTTTCCTACCTCGCGGTGTGGAAATAACATCACACCATTGCGAGAATTTGAACTGTCGTGTCATCCGGATAGTTCGGGCGCCATTACAACGAAGTAAATTTCTCCGTCATTTTTATCCTCGCCAGGATTCGAACCCGGATCCCCTCATTCCGGAATAAGTTGCTCTACCAATTGAGCTACGCGGACGTTTTATTCTGATTCCTATCTGCCTTTATGTCGTGTGCGTCCTTCTGGCAGGTACGTCACATCTCCTGGTACGTTACAAAAGGAAATGCATCTTTCTAGTTATATTTTGCATTTTTTTTACATCTAATGAATTATAATGAAGCTTTTTTGACGAAATAACAAAAATCTGAGATTCCAAGTTGTTTTGAGAAAAAAATCATATTTCCAGTATGGGTTTATTTTTGATACATCTAATAAAATTTCGACGAAGCAAACCTGACGAAACAGGAAAAGTTCAGAATCCTACTATAATACCTAAGTATACGATTAGAACCGAAACTATTTTATAGTTTCGGTTCTAATCGTATACTTAGGTATTATTAGAGAGTTCCAAATGGGGGAAGAAAATTGTGAAATTCGCGTGCAATGCAGAGACATAGCATATTGATCAACTTCAAAACTTTTTTCACTGTTATTGGGAACACTAAAGGACACTTTTTCCGCACTAGGGGTTACTCGGTTTCAATTACAAAAAAATTCCTTCCGTTTTTGCTTACGGCCCAATGCGGTCGGAAAAACGCGAACTTGGTGTGCCGCGCGGAAACGTAACATATTGGTCGATTGCAAAAAAAAATATTTTGTTATTCTTGTTGACCCAAATGGCAACTTTTCCGCACTAGGCGATATGCAAATTAAAAAAAAAAAGTTTTTTTCGTCCCACCCTACAGTATGTATAGCAGTACCTCGTTTACACATTTCTTACTTATGCATTTTTCTCATTTATATGTGTAATGTCGCCGACCTCAAAATTCTGAATACCCTTAATGTTAAACATTACTGTTTCGTATATCCTTTTTTTTTTACGTATACGTTAATTTTGCTTGGTCACATGAAAATATATTAACGATGATCTACTTTATTTGAGTGCACAGAATTTGTGACGTTAAATTGAAAGTTTGCTTAGAAATTTATAGTCGTTTAGGTAATAATATTTCCGAAATCCTATTCCTCTGATTTTTACTTGTACTGAAAGACTGGACTTGCGCAGAACAACTAATGCAGAACTGCACGGTTTGAGAAAGGGGCGGTTACGTTTAACAGGCAAAGAAATTTCCAACTTTGAAGCAGAAGTAACCTTTGTTACATGGCTTCATAGCTTTCTCTCATATTATTGGAAAAATTGTTATCTTTATGTTTTATGACAGTAAACTACTCTTAGTGCCTAAGAGGTAAAAAAATCTCTCTAAGATAGGAACCTCACAAAAGGCCAAATAATGGTCATCTTCTATTCCTGCCGGCATCATCTCAGGGGTCGACTTCTTGCTGTAATTTTAAGTTTTTTTCCAATGACTGCTCTTTGATCGATAGCTGAAAATCTACTATCCTGTAAGATCTCAGCGATCGCTAATTCCAAAGTTTCGCTATTCTTCCGTTCACAATTATTTCACAAGCATCGTCCATCTAGTCAGCAAATCAATGAAAGACCACCATCTGTCTCGAGGAATGTTCTTCTTTTCCACGCGCAACCACTTGTTTGTCTTTGATTCGCTCAGACGTTGCGTCAGCTGTTTTGATCTGGAACAATTCGTTTTTAAAATGGATGCTTAGTAAACACGTGTGCCTACAGGTAGTTCTGTTTCTCTTCTCTTCAAGATTCGGTAGGAAGTGCTTAATATCTATCATTTTTGAATGTCATAGGATTGTAACCTTTACCTGTTCACCAAATTTTCTCGACCAATAAGGGATGAGCAGGAGTCACCACCAGTCACTATTGTTGTTAAAAAAAAAGTGAAACAATAGACAGTTTCGGGCGTTATGGTATTTGGAATGATAAAGGTTTTTTTGGGTCATGGTCGTTAAAGGGTTAAGAACAACATACATACATAAATATCACTAAGCTGTTCTCTGAGATTCAGAGGTTAGCTCCAAAAAGAAATACAATCTACCAGATATTTTTACTTACTGTTGTCGTATCAAACTTCTCCGTTTACAGCGATCTTGACATACAATTCGGGCTTCACTGATATCCATTACACGCCGTACACAAGATCTTTTATACTTCATACTCATAATCTTTTTCTCATGGAAACACTTCTGAATCTGATCCACCCATGTCTTCCTTGGCCTTCCTCTGCCTTTTCTTCCTGCCACTTGGGCTAAAAAGATTTTCTTAGTAAGCATCTCATCATTCATTCTTTCAGCATGGCCAAACCCCCGAAGCATATTTTTTCTCCACCTTGCTGACAACATTTTGCTTCACATCACAAAATTGCAACACATCTTCATTCCTCACACAATCAGACCGTGTCTTGCCACAAAGCCCCCGTAAGTAACGCATTTCTCCAGCACACAAACGACTCCTATGTTTTTTCTGCTGTACACAGATTTCACTGCCGCACGTCAAAGTGGGAACAAATACACTTTCATACACAGCCATGCGGGACTCTCTAGAAAAATTATCATTCCTGTGAAAACTTCCCAGAGCAGCTGTGACTTTCATTTAAGAATTCACTCGCCTACTAATTTCACTATCCAATTTGTTCTCTCTGTCAAACATGCTTCCTAAATACACAAACTCACTCACCTGGTCAACCACAGTGCAGTTAATACTATCGTTACATTTAGTGCTACCAGTTCCTCTCTGAAACACCATAACTTTGGTTTTCCACTTATTTATACTCAGGTTGAATTTCATGCAAACTTCGTACATCCAAGACAACATGCTCTGCAAATCGCCTTTGCTCTTTGCCAACAGGACAGTGTCATCAGCATACAGCAATCTGCACATACGGATATCACCCAGACGTAAACCACAATCATCTCTTTTAGCATCACGCATGCAGGCGTCCAAAAATATATTAAACAGCCATGGTGACATTACACAACTTTGTCTAACACCTGCACCAATAGAAAACCATTTTGATAAAACACCATTCACTCGTACACAAACTCTATTACCAGCATACATGGCTTTTACACTATTAAGTAGATTCCCAGTTACACCATATTCATTCAATACCTTAAATAAAAGTTTCTTATTTACTCGGTCGTGAGCTTTCTCTAAATCCATGTTCGCAGCAAAAACTTTCTTACGAACAGCAAGATACTACTCAATCATCGTGCGTAATGCAAAAATCTACTTAGTGCAGCCTTTACCAGGAATAAAACCACTCTGAACATCCCACACTTTCTCTCATGTAAGACCCCGTACTTTTTCAATAACAACCTTAGCAAGCACTTTCCCTGGGACACTTATTAGGCTAATACCACGATAGTTCTTGCATTCAGTCTGATCACCTTGTCCCTTATACAAGGGAACAACAATAGCACCAATTTCCAATCCCGAGGGACCATTCCTAACTCCCAGCAAAACTGGCAAATTTCAGTTAACCAGTCAATTACAGAGCCACCACCATATTTCGACATATCGGCAGTTATGCCATCAACTCCCGGAACCTTACCATTCTGAAGATCTTTAGAGCTTCACACAATTCTTCTATTGAGATCCCTCCTGTGCTTCCATACCTCACTGTGACATCATCTGCGTCTGTCTCAGAATCATCTTTGCTTTCCTGATCTAAAAAATCACGGAATTATTCACCCCATCTTTCACTTAGCTCATTGGGCTCCCATATCATTTCCCCGATCTTATTCTTCACACAACATACAACTTTGTTTCCCCTTTTTTCCTGAGTCTCATGTACTTCCAGAAAGACTTCCTATCTTTCAGAAAGGCCAATTCATGCCTTTCCACATTCTCTTTCCTATCGTTTGCCTTACGCTGGCGAACCAGCTTAGCAGCTTCACGCTTCTTGCAGCGATATTCATCCACAGCAACTCTACTTTGCAACATCCCTAAATAGGCTACCTACTTTATCTGTACTGCCTCTTCGATCTCACTATTTCACCAAGCATCCCATCTATTGTTACCCACTATTGTAGGGCCACAGACCTCTTTAGCAGCAGTGACAACACAGTTTCCTAAAACATTCCCACTACTTTTCTACATTCCACTCGTAAGTCTTCAGCTCCATCAGTCGTTCTCTGAGTAAGTCAGAATAACGCTGATGATCTTCAAGGAGTCTTTCAACCTTTGCCCTTTCTATGCTGGGCCTCTTTTTATTCCTTTTCCTCCTACCAACATCAAGTTTAACTCGTAACACTACAAAGTAATGATCAGAACCAACATCCGCACCTCCCGTCACACGGGTATCAACAACTAAGTGTTTCAGACGCTGATCGTAGACAACAAAATCTATGACACTCTTTTGACCAAGAGTGCGATTTTCCCAAGTATATGTGTGGATATACTTGTGGTTGAAAAAAGTATTAGATACACATAAACCATTCTCTATGCAGAGTTCAATTAATTTTCACCATTATCATTCACACAAGCATCATTAAACGTACCCAGAACATTGTCAAAAATTGTGTTCTGCACACTTACACAACCATTGAAATCCTCTACTATTGCAACTTTTTTCTTTAACACCAAACTGGCTCGTTGCAGCTTTTAGCACATTACAGAAATATTCCGTCTTATCAGATAATTCCGAGTCACAAGGAGCATACACTACAAAAATTACAATTCTCTGAAATTTCACTTTCAAAGGAATCCAGAGAATGGTCTCACTTATGCAACTAAAGGGAATCAAGTTCTTCTTCATGATTTCACTTAAAATCACACACACACCAGTATATCTTTTCATATTATCCAATACTCCAGACCACACACTCACCGTGCCATTCACTTCTTCTACCCCGATTTCCTTCTTTTTTAATTCCACTTACACACAGCACATCCAATCTATACTTATTCATTTTCTCAATCACCTCATTCATCTTGCCATTTGTACCTCTAGTATTCCATACACCGATTTTACATTCACTCAGCCGAGATCTGTTTCTCATATGCCGATTTCAAAGTCCAGGTCGATTCCGTGGTGGGCCATCCTTCACATGTGTCGTAGGTACACCATATTTAACATTTGATTCCGGATATTGATTAATTTTTGTCTTTTTAATAAGGTAAGAACATTAGTGTGGTGGATTAGCCGACAGCTGACGGTTCCAGTATGTCATTTAACCTAAGTATTCTGGAACAAAACCCAGTGAGTTGGGGCCAATGTCCCACAGAACTAGATGGCACCTCATCAAGATTCACAGAGGCTCTAGTTTTTGCTGTGTGTGCAATCGTAACACGGAGTGCCCTGAGGAGGCACACCTATCGCTCACTACGACCGCCCGTTAAAGCAATTGGTGGTAAAACAGTTGCAGCTGAATATTCAAGAGAAAAGAAACACTTCACAATAGAGCTTTCGGAAACTTTACGAGTCGTATGATAGGCAATCAACATGATCCAACAAAAGTTTAGAGTAAAAGGTATTGTATTCTCGCAGGTGAATAGCAAGTCTTTGTAAAACTGCTTCTTTTTGTGGAATATAGAACCGCAACAAACAGAAAAGTACACAGAGGGTAATTCACGCAGGAAGGAACGGTCGGGAGCTCAAGAAAAGGTAGTTTTTAACATACTACAATGAGCGAAACAAGAACGGAAGTATCAGTGGTTTTGAAGCCACAACATTGCCAAAACCTATTCCACGGCACAATTCACTTTGTCTTGCATCATAAACGATTTTCCAGAAGAAAAGGTATCCGTATGCAATTGCTCAATTTAGCGAAATAGACAAAATCCTACCATGAGCTCCAGGGTAAAAATCTTAATTCCAGATCAGTTGGAGTGCGATGATCTGGCGATAATAATATATAGTTCATAATCAGGCATGCAGAGTCACTACTATCCAAACTTCATGGAGGCGATGACAAGGTCGAGTCCGTCGTTATTAAAAAATTTAGTACCACTGAATTTATCCAGAATTATTTGTTCCACAAAGTCAAATCTAACATCGCACGTACAAATACGCTTCTGTGCAATCGATATGCTCGGGATTCGACATGCGTGGGTTCAAAATGCAGTTATTTTGAGCCAAACTTTTCTTGAATCTGTGACGAAACCTTTTGTTTCTGTTCTTGAAACAAGAGACTATACTAAATTCTCACAAAAACGTTTATACTAAATTTCTACAAAATGTTTAGTGGAAATTTAGTATAATATGACACACACATATACTTATTTCCTATGAAAAGACCTGTTTAATTATTTTAAGGCCGGTATCTTGAACACACACACACACACACACACACACACACACACACACACAGGATTTCTATTATATCTGCAATTTTGAACTTTTTATAAGTTGTTTAGGTTTACCTGAGGGAGCTTAAAATTGATGGAGGGAAAACGCGATGCTTGTGTCGGAATATTTATTAGTTTAACAGCGGCAAGTTCTCAGATGTTACAGGTCCGAATATTTAGGGTTATTTCTTTTGAAAAAGATACAGTTATGCACTTGGTTTTTCCAATATCATCATCATCATCATCATTGTCAACCATTATCAATCCACTGCTGGACGAAGGTCTCCCCAAGTTTCCTCCACAACGGTCTGTCTTGTGCCAGTCTCCTCCATGTCACCCCTGCATACTTTCGAATTTCATCCACCCATCTCCCATGTGGTCTTCTTCTGGGTCTTTTCCTGTCCCTTGGAATCCAATCTAAAATTTCGGCTGTCCATCGATGATCTGTCCTTCTGGCAGTATGTCCAGCCCATTGCCATTTCAGGGATTTAACTCTGATCATGATGTCTTCCACTCTTGTCATTTTTCGGATCCACGAGTTCCTCTTCTTATCTCTCCTGGTTACACCAAGCATGCATTTCTCAATGCTTCTTTGAGTTGTCTGCAGCCTTTGTATGTCTCTTTTAGTTAAGGTCCACGTCTCTGCACCATACGTAAGCACTGGAAGGATGCATTGATCAAACACTTTTCTTTTAAGACATAATGGCATATTGCTCTTGAAAATTATGCTGTTTCTTCCAAAAGCTCTCCAGGCAAGTTTTGTACGCCGATTAATTTCTTCATCAATGTGACCCTCACTTGATATCTGCTGTCCAAGATAAACGTACGTGTCTGTTATCTCCAGCTTTTCTCCATCAATCGATAAATCTTCATTTCTTGTAAAAGCATTGAACATCACTTTTGTCTTCTGAAAGTTCATTTTTAATCCCACTTCTTTACTCTTGTCAGCAAGTTCCTGGATCATACTCTGCAGCTCTGATGGGGTAGTTGCAAAAATGACTACGTCATCAGCAAAACGAAGGTGGGTTAGATAATCTCCATTAATCTTTATCCCCTTGTTTTCCCAGCTCAGTGACTGAAAAACACCCTCCAATGTGGCATTAAAGAGCTTCGGAGATATGGTGTCACCTTGTCTCACTCCCTTCCCAATTTTTACGTGTGTTGTATTTTCAAACAGCCTAATCTTTGCACTTGCATTTTCATAGATGTTATTAATAATATTAATGTATGCATCTTCAATACCGCAGGTTTTCAGAGCCATTGTAACTGCTGATGGTTTCACCGAATCAAAGGCTTTTTCATAATCGATAAAAGCCATGCACAATGGAAGTTCATATTCCCTCGCTCTTTCAATTAGTTCTCTCAACACGTGGATATGATCTATTGTGCTGTAGCCACTCCTGAATCCAGCTTGTTCTCTCGGTTGAGCCATGTCCAGTGTTACCTTCAAGCGGTGTGAAAGAACTGTAGTGAAGATTTTATAAACTACTGATAGGAGGCTGATAGGTCTGTAGTTTCCGAGATCCTTAATGTCACCTTTCTTATGTAGCAGGATCATTGTAGCGGTGTTCCAATCCTCAGGAATCTTTCCTTCATTAAGGCATCGAGTGAAAATTTGGGCGAGTACTGTTTCGATTTCTCCACTTGCTTCTTGTATGATGTCTACAGTAATTCCATCTTCTCCTGGAGCTTTTCCTCGCTTCATGTTCTTGATTGCATGTGCAACTTCTGCTGGAAGGACTGGAGGAACTCTGGTACTGGTATCTTTCATGATGTCTGGAGTGCATATATCATCCCTTTCATATAATTTGGAGTAGAAATCTTTCACTCTTGTCAAAATTTCGCCTCTATTTCTTGTTACAGAACCATCTTCTTTTCTCAGTGCCATAATCTGTTTTCTTCCCTTACTGAGATGTCCCTTTGCTATCTTTAGGCTTTGGTTGTTTTCAATTGCTTTCCTCACTAGTTCACAGTTGAATTTCCTTACGTCTTCAGTAATACTTTTTCTTACTGTCTTGCATAGCTCTATATATTCCACTTTGGAAGTCACATCTTCTTTAGTTGTCCTCATCTCTCTTCTTTTTTGTATCAACATTTTGGTTTTTCCTGATAATTTGTTCACATGCAACTTGTTCTTAGACCCAGCTAATTTTGTTGCTGTTTCCATAAGAGCTTTGGTTACTTTTCTGTTAACTTCAGAGATGTCCACTTCTTCCGATGTTAGGCCTTCTAAAGCAGAGAACCTGTTCTTCAGTTCTAACTTGAAGGTATTATGGTGTTTTTTAAGGTTGGTTATGTCAATAGATTTTGTTTGTCCTATGAGCTTGCCACGTTCAAGTTTAGTGTTGAGGTGCATCTTACATCTCACCAATCTATGGTCACTACCTGTGTTGAACTTGTTTAGCACACTGCAGTCTTCTATGACGAATTTTTTGTTACACATAATAAAATCAATTTCACTTGTCGTCCCATTTGGATGTCTCCATGTCCATTTCCTGTGTGGCTTTTTCTTGAAAAAGGAGTTCAAGATGAAAAACCCTTCTGCCTCTGCAAACTCAACGAGAGTATTTCCACGCTGGTTTCTGTTGCCATGACCGAATTTACCTACTGAAGTTTCATTCTGTTGCCGTTGCCCTATTTTTGCATTGAAATCTCCCATAATTATCTTCAAATGCTGCTTACCTTTATTATTTAAATGACAAATTTCCTCATAAAATTCTTCAATTTCTTCTTCAGGATGACTTGTGGTGGGTGCATAAGTTTGAATAATCTGAGCCTGGTATCTTTTCGAGAGTTGGATAACAAGTCGTGCAGCTCTGTCAGAGGAACTTTCAACTTCTACAACTTTGTCCTTCAGTTTCTTGTTTATTATAAATCCAACACCACTAGTTCTGCCAGTATCTGTCCCACGATAGTAGAAGAGATGTCCACTTTTCAGTTCGATGAGATCTTCTCCTTTTCTCCTTACCTCACTTAGCCCCACGATGTCCCACTTGATCCTTTGTAGTTCCTCTTCCAATTCAAGAAGCCTTGAATCAGAAGATAGGGAGCGTCCATTGTAAGTAGCCAAGGTCAGCATCAGATGGCAGCCTAGTCCGGTCCTCCGGGGATTCTTAGCACCCTCTGCCTTCATGTCGCACTGGCCGCTGCCTTGGCCAGGTACATTCCAGCTGCCGGAGACTGAGGGCCAAGATTTAAGTTGTGGAATCATTTTGGAGGGGTTTGGCCATAACTCACCACGCTGGCCAAGCGGGTTGGTGAGTGTGTGTGGGATAGCATTTTCTCTGATCCCGATGGTATAGTTATACCGCTATGGGCGGTCGTCAGAGCCCCTTTAGTGGGAACAGGATGCACCACGAGAAGGCGGGGTTGACATTTGTCAAGGAGAGGCTGTGATGTTACGCATCACCTGACCTTACATCCCTTTTCCAATATATACAATATCATATTTCTTTATTTCTTATAAAACTGTATATGATGCACTGTTATATTCTCTGATATTATTTAAGATTCATAGGCTTGTATCCCGTTATTTCTCTAATTTTACTCTGCTAAACATATTGAATTTACAATTTATGAAGCATTCAGTTCTATATTAGAAACATAACTAATATATATTTTTGCTGACATGTTCCAAAACCACATCTAGTGGTTAAAAACTTAAAAATGAAAATCATTAGAGTAGGTTTGAAAATGGAAGTTTCCAAATCATTTTTTCAGACGCTGTGCTTAAGTTTCAAGAAACGGATAAGAACATACATTATTTTAAGTAGTTTGGGCGGAGGTGGTGAAAGGGCTGACAGTTGTTCGGTTTCCGTTGCGAACATGATTAGCAGTAAACGGTTGGATTAATCACAAAAAGTGGGGAACTAATGAAACAAACAAATCAAGGTTCTGCTGTAGGGTGTGAGCTACCGTAACAGGTTACACATCAACTGTTTCCTGATTTTGTCTTGCTGGGCTTTGGGCTCGCAGCTTACCGAATTTGTCTGTCATTAGGCTGTGCAGTTTTTCTTTCCATCGTATAGGGGACACTGTAGGTTTGCCTAATTTTCCTTGATTATATCAATTATTCACTTTTCGTGATTTAACTGAATTTATCTTCTCATCTTCCCTAGGTAATGTGATAATAGAAATGAAGACTTTCAGCTTATTGAAAATATTTGTATTTTGACTACAACCTAAATGTTTAATTTGACATGCGTAATATTTACTATTAGGTTCATCTCCCTAAGTGTGTTTCATTGTATTTTACATGAGTAGTCTTCTTTATTTTTTGAGCTAAATATTTCTCTACATGTGAATCAATTCCCTAATTCTAAAATTCAACTAGTTTTCTTTGTAAACACTTTTACCAGAGGTGCCTTCTGCACCCAAGAATTCGTTGGGCAAAGTATGTAAACCACAGACTACAGACTATTGTTTAAAATTGTACAGACATACAAACACCTAGTGAACTCTTAATTGCAGAATTATTTGCTTTGTCAAGCACTTTAAAATATGCAAACAGTTTATAATAAAAACAGTTTTAAATGTAATGTCAAATTTTCATAAAAAAATTTATAAAACATATACTGCAAACATACCAGTAGTGGGAGAAACATTTTGATTTCAAAGCATGATCTTTAAGAGCAACGCAATATCAATAACTAATGGAAATGTCTTCTTAATAAAAATAATACAAATATATATTTCCAGGCAGTAATTTCTTTTTTTTTCACCAAGGAAATGCTGCTGGTTGATTTCGATGCTTTTACTTGAGCAATAGCCTCGTTTCCTCTGCAAAACATCTTTTGTTTTTTCGAGTTGATTTCCAGCGGATCCCAAATTAGAGAAGAATTCGTTCTCTGTTATTTACACTTCGCCGCATTATGAAACTGAACTTTCGGTATCACAGGATTTTTAATGTTATTTATACACACTTTGTCTATAACTTTTGAAAGTACGTATTCGTAGCATTACAATACAACGAAAATTTCTTGCTATCAGTTATTCTTCATCAAATACTTTCAATTAGCATACATTTGAGGAATACCCCAACAGGCAAAACCTGGGGTGAAGGTTTTTTTAAAAATGCCCTGCGTTTTACTTTGATGTTCATTAAGTGCGGTTTACTCGTGTTTCTAAAATGTACTAATGTTTCCGGAGTTATAGATGATAATTAGGGATACGTAAATTTCGCACAAAAAAATCAAAATTTCGCCCAAAAAAATCGAAATTTCGCAAAAAAAAATATTGTAAAATCAAAAATTTCGCATTTATTCGCAAAAACTGAAGACAAAAAGAAATGTTTTACAATGTTTGCTGTTTTTCAAAGTTTACTTACTGGTAGGCTAAGTACCAAAATACTTAGTTAAAAGCTAACAACATTGTAGTAGTCTCTATATTCTCTTCCTTTAGCCTTTGCCTTCTGTCAGTAATAACGATGTTGTACATACTGAAATATCTCTCAGCATCCACACTGTTAACATAATTATTAAGGCTTTGAATAGAGGACTTTGCATAGTTTAGGTAGCAGCACTTTGTTGCTTTTAAAATATGTATGATATCAACAGGAGTCTCTTGTTTGACCACTGTAAGTAGCTGGCTGTAAAAATGATTTTATCCATCGATGAGCTCATTCCGTGGTATGTCTTTAAAAAGTTGTATTTCAGAAAAGCTTCCGAATAACAAATTTGTGTTTAAAGATGATGTGGGTGTGGCCGCGGCAACATATGGACAAAATAGTCTGCCAATATTTTGGTAGGCTTCATTTGTTGAGTTGGATGTCTCGTGGAGAATTCATTTGCCCTTTTAGATGGACATTACAAAATTTGCACATCACGACATTTGTATCGCTTAAATAAAATCCCTCGTGGTCAAACTCTTTCACTCTATCAACTAATTCCCTCTTAGGGCGGCCAAACTTTATATACGTCTATCAAACGGATCGCGAGTGTTGTAGTTTGTAGTCTACTAGCGAAAGGCAAAAACAAACATGTGTTCATTCGTATTCTATCAAGGCCAGCCAGCCAGTGCGACTGAGCGGCGCTGGCTGACTTGCCGAGAGGGAAAGAGGCGTGGCCTGGGCTTTCCCGGGTAACCAACGCTGATTAGGACATGCACGGCGCAAGTGCTGCGCGAAATTGCGTCCTATGTTCGCTTTAAAAATGTTAATTATCGAGATGTCGCGGAAAAGAAATTAAAATCAAATGTTCGTAATTTTTCGCTTATATTAGCAAATTTCGCATTTATTCTCATCTATTTCGTAAATACGAAAATTAGGTATCCCTAATGATGATTCACTTACTTACACGATTGGCAAATTATTGACATTTTTCTGAATTTGTAATATGTCTGAGTACCACTGCATGTCCCATTTTGCAAGAGTCACAGCAACTTCGGACTCTATTAAAGAAATCAAGATTTTATTGTCCAGAAAGAGGGCATGGCAATGCAGCAGGTAGTATTTCGCTGACACTTGTCTTCAGTTATATCACAAGGAAAAAAGGAGCGTTGAAGGTCTTCTGGCTCGTTTGTCCATCAACGTGATGGAGTACAACTACATACGTCAGTACGTCAGATCTTGCTTTTCAAACTGACGCGATAGTCGCATCACTGTGCTCACATTTTACACAGCAATAGTGGGGTCGTCGCTAAAGAACGTACGATTTCCTGTAGTCCAACACATCTGCTTTGCTCCAACACTGTCGGCTGTACGTGCCCATCTTCTGTGATGTGGTGGTGCATACTTGATTACTATCACATTCTTAGTAAAACGATTCGCTAGAACCGACTATGGCAACTTCGACACAAACTTCATGTGTGAGAGAAATGTTGTTTGCTTTTTAAAGACTTATTTAAATGCATGAAATACTTACAAGATTACTACAAACGTAAGAGGCTCGCTCAAGAATATTTGATTTCTATTACTATATACTGTGTGTTATATAGAAATTATATTACTAAAAATCGAATGACGTGCCTTTCAGAATATAGACACTGGTTCCCCAAAACATATTCAGACGTGGAAAACATTAAAAGTATTGTTGATTTAAACATATATTCATAATCCTTTGCTTTTGCAATATTAACTCCTTTCTTGTCTTACAATTTGTTCGGTTCATGAAACTTTTTTTTAATATCCGACGAAACAAATATAAAGAAAGATCTCACTCTCCACAAATTGTATACAGATAATTTCTTTCTTCACACTTCTGAAATATTATCATTGTGCCAGATCGCATTCAATCTTCTGAAACTAATCAGCATCGTAGTTAAATGAAATATATCATTGTACCTTAATGCGAAAGAGATAACCAAAAATTATCAGTGTAAACTAATTTAGCATACATTCTGCATTCACAGTCCAAATATAGCAAGCATGGAATATTAAATAGTGAACATCTATACAATACTCGAGAGAAAACTAATTTTTTGCTTCTATGTTCCTAACATATACAAAATCGCTTCTTCGTTAAGATATATTATTAAGTTTATCTTTCCTTTTCGTATTCCGTAGTGTTCTTTCAGTGCCCAGATGTTACGATATTCAGCCTTATTTTGATACTTTACGTTTGAAAAGTGCCTCTTAGTAATTTAGTATTTTGTCAGACGTCCATGATTTGTCAGACGTCCAAAAACTAGTATGTGTGAAATACGTAAATGAGGGCCGGGGGACTGCAGAAACATGTAAAAATGTTCTCCAAAGCCTTTAGGGAGGTTACGAGGCATGGTATTTTCGTCATAATGCTGAAACGAAGCGTCACAATGCTCAGAGGCAGTCGCCACAGTCACATAAAGAAAAGAAGATCAGGTTACAGATGTTCAAAATCAAGACAATGCTTATTTATTTTTGCCACATCAATGTAATTCTGCATCACAAGCCCATTCCTGAAAGTACAGATGTCAGTGCCAATGTTTACTCATCCACTTTGGAATGATTGTGGAATAGGATTGTTCATGTCAAGCGTGCGTACAAAACCGGCAATGGTTTGTTCTTTACGATAACGCACCGACACACAGATAAGTCATTACACAGTAATTTCTGTCACGAAAACAACTGTGTGTACTCAACAATCTCACATATTCTCTAAAAAATATTAATTAGCGACTTGAAATCCTAGTGCAATTGCGAATGGCAGACTATTCTACGCAATCCTTATCCAACAGCCAACTCAAAGGATATTACTCCTACAGTGTAGTTGTGCATGCGCAGTTTTCTTCATAGGTTCGCTCACAGTGAACATTCATGAGGCTGACCTCTGGATTTGTTTTATAATTTTGTATTGAAGGTTTAAATATTGTATTCTTATAATCTGCAAATATCTGCTGTTAAAATAACAAGCGTTTATTCACGCTTGCTTAGGGAAAGGATTTCTCTTTTTTTTTCTGCTTCGCATGAGTACAGGAAATAATTGTGATTCGATGGCACATTAATTCTGCTAGCCTTTGATAAAAAACAAAAGAATACATGTCACCGAAATAATTGTGTTTCGTAATGTATAAAAGTCAATCAATTTGGTCACCAAGGATGCATATTATTCATGTAGAATTAAATATAAAATATTATTTTTGAAACATTTCTTTTTTTTTCTTGTTTTTTTTATTGGAATAAATCTTCATTTTGCTTAGCCGTTATTCCACTGAAAAGGATAACATGATTGCATACGAGAAAACTGTTTGTTTTCTAAAACTGTTTAAGCTTCTGGAAATCTAGAGATTTCTTGCATTGAAAATGAGCGAGAAAGTGTTTAAGGATATTAGTCTCAAACCTGCGTTCCCGCGAAACATAAACTGACACGCAGAAGGAGGGTACATTGTTTAATCGTTAAATGACAATATGACATTTCGGTTGCACCCAAAAACAATAACAGGTATAACAGAAAGCAGAGAAAATGAGTCCTAAACCAGTGTATTTCTGAATAAAATCTTTTGGTAATGGAAATACACATGGGTAGGAACAATTTGCTTCTGACAAAAGCTATTCAAAATCATATTTACCATTTAAAATTCGGTAACTTATTCTTAATTTGCGATTCTGGAGAAAAAAAAATTTTCAGTTCAGTAATATTAGGTACGCAATGGTGTTATTAGATTAACGCTTTTGTCCGATTTAGGAGATAATGCACTGAAAATTAGATATTTGAAATGAAACATTTGGTAATCAGAGTCGATGAACGACAAAGCACTTAAGCTGGGTATGTGCGTAATATCTAGCAAAATGCTCGGGCCTCATGCTAATGACTTCTGCAACAGTTTGGCATCGATTATCAAGTCACCCTCCTCCCCTTAGCTGTCGACGAAAAAGATATACGGACCGAAGGACTGCATGGGTATTAAAAAAAAAGCACTGCTCATCCGTTTGCCGTTTTATTTGAAAATATATTCTTCCAATCAACTCCTGAAATAAACCAAGGAACTCAATGAACAAGGTTGAAAATGAACTATACACAATGCAATGGAATAAACACGCACGTCAAAATTGCAGAGAAAAGCATCGCGGATGAATTGGCGAAAAACAGAAGAGAGCTTTTCCAGCACAATTCCTGGAAATTAAAATTTGACTAATCGATAAAAAATGTCTAACCTGTAGCTTCTTCATTCATCACAACGAAGTATAATTTGCATAGTTTACACTGAAAATAGGTGCCGAACGCAAAATCGTGTGGGTTTTGTATTTTTCACAGTTGCTAAAACTCTGAAAAGGAACAAGTCGTTCAGAGGCAAATAATATTGAAACGATACCGGGCCGAGCTGGATTAATCATCCCACCGCTCGCCAGCATTTGATCGGAACGTGCCGAGCGATATAATTTATAAGCACTCGTCAGTAATTGATACGAACGTTTATTCGCTGCCACCATTTGATACAAAATTTTGCCGTGGTTGTGGGTTGTTATATCCCACCATTGAATAACAAATTGATACGAAAACGAGACGTGAAGGTTCTTTTAATTCGGGAGCTAGTATAAATGGGCGAGAACGTGATGCTTGCTGAAACACAGGGAAGTAATACACCAGAGCCTAAAATAACAGAGTGCAAATAATCAGTTAATACCAATCTATTTAATTAACGGAACATCCGGTCTGCTAGGATGTAAATTCCGTACATTCGGTAGGCATACATAAAAAGAAATGGGAGGGATTTCCCTCCTAGTTCAGTCCCTACTCATTTGTAATTATCTCTTGAGAGAATTTCAGTTCACCATAGCGGGAATATTTAAAGTTCTGGATAACCAGTGCACGGCTAATAAGTTCAGGTGGCAGTCTATGCATTAGAGAACGGGTTACAACCCCATTTCCAAAATGAACTATGCAAGCTGATAATCAAAAGTCAGTACTTACGAATAGCTGGACGATGTTGGACAATCCATTTAGTACAACACTCTTTCGGTATCAATTACACACACACACACGCGCCCTCTGTATTAGTGGTGGTGGGGGATGGTTTTTCACTTGTGTGTCACAGATGGTCTTCACTAATTTGTTGCTTTTCCACTCTTTCTTTCGATGCCGCAGAAAAGGCATTTCTCCTCTCTTCCCCGACCCCTCGTGGGACGGGGAAAGTAACACCCACAGCTGACTCCTCTTCGCTGGCGATCCGTCCATGAAGTTTCCTCACTCCGAACTCGGCATATTAGACTTGGGTGAAGGCGGCAATGGAATGTCTTCCTTTTTCATCGTACTAGGCGACTTACCGCTGCGCTAGAAGTACCGTGGCAATCTTAGATAAGCGTCGGACTTGAGGTTTCGTACCTAGCAGGTTCATTACGGCTGACCACTGCGTAAAGCTGCATAGCGTACTCTCTCCATAGCAATTCCTCGGTCTGGCTTACAACTGCGTTCCGAGATGATTCCTGGCGAGTTTCTCCGTCTGTCCTACGGCAGCCCACAGAGATAACTAACGTTTTCTTCCTTTCCTACTTTTTGCCATTCTTTGTCACGTGGGCCTCATCTGTTTCTTGTCACTCGACACTTAGAGATTTCTCTCGTGACTCTCCCACGAAGCGTCGTTGCCTCTTGCCCCTCATAATCATAATTTTTGTCGTTAACTGCCGATTTTTGGGATTGATGTCCAACTTAAAATCGTCCTTATGAGCGTCTGAGTGCTTCTCAATTGCCGTCTGGTGTGGTCGCTTGCTGCTCACAGACCCCCATAGATTATCCACTAATTACTTTGTTTCCACCCAGACAAAGAGAATTACAAGACTTCCCTAATTAAAATAAGTTAATTTCCCAATTAATTTGCAATAGGCCAAATATTTAATTTAATTATCAACATAATTTAGCCACGCCTATTAAGTCCGTCCCCCCTTTTCAATAGTTAATAATTTACACCCAATTTTCGCATCAATATTTATTTGAACAAAGACCTATGGATCTCTCTGTCAATGTTGGTTTATGTAATTTGAATTATATTTTATACTGTGTAATTAACTATGTTATTTGCTGCTGTAAAATTTCTTTAAAATTAAATGTTGCAACCACAAAACATGTTAGATTACGTCTGAAACGTAGTCGCTTTGGTAGCGAAAATAAAATCGCTTCCTAGAGAATGTAGATAGAAGTACTTAAAAAGTCCAAGAACAAAAATGGTCTGTTTTAATCCATCAATTTTCAGACAATGAAGTAAAAGCAATTTCTGCATGCGTTCTTCGTATATGCATTATGCTACATTAAATTTAGTGGAGATAAATTGATTCAAATGTTTAACTCCAGTACCATTCTTACAGTGGTACCGTGACAAGAAAGGAAGTTATCGAAAGATTATTATGGCTCACAATGTGATCATTTTTGTGTTCCATAACTTTACGAAAAACCTGACTTGCCAAGCTTCCGGAGGACATAATGCTGTCGTCAGAAACGCCGGAAAGATGCATTGATTAAACACTTTTAAAACATAATAGCTTGTTGCTTTTAAAAATTCTACGGTTTCTTTGAAAAGATTAAGTAAGTCTTGTACGCCGAATAAATTCTCCATCAATGTGACACTCGCTTGATATCTGCTGCTCAAAGCAAATGTAAGTATCGGTTATCTCCAGCTTTTCCTGATCAATCAATACATCTTTCTTTCTTGTAGAAGCATTGTACATCGGTTTTGCCTTCTCATTGCTTATTTTTAATGGCACATCTTTTTTTTTCAATTTCCTGGAGCTAAGGGCCACAAGTGGCACTTGCTTAGAGTTCCGCAATTTACTGCTGTGCTGCAGTGCCATCAATGGCTGCTAACTGAGTTAAATTTGCATTTGCAACACCCTCTGTTTTATAAATTTATAAATTAGGAAAAAGCAACAAAATATTACGTGATATATAACTTCAACTGAGGTTACTGTAAATTCTGCACACCCGTCCTCCGAACGTAAGCAGTACGCATTTCCCAGGAAAGGGTTTTAATTTGGTTGTCTCGGGAGTCCTTGGATGCAAAAAGTGATAAAGTTATTTTTTGTTCGGTAAGGTGATGAATATA
This sequence comes from Macrothele yani, assembly GCA_039090855.1. Taxonomy (NCBI): domain Eukaryota; kingdom Metazoa; phylum Arthropoda; class Arachnida; order Araneae; family Macrothelidae; genus Macrothele; species Macrothele yani. The sequence goes on from CM077033.1 coordinate 57,552,844, forward strand.
AGACGATCTTGATAACTATTTCGCTGGCAGCTAAAAAAAAAGAACACATAATTTATGGTGACTGAAAAACTGATTGTAGTAGGAATGAGCTGAGAGTTACTAAAGGAGAAATATGTTTTGCTCTCTGCTGTATTTGAGGAAAATGAAAAGATCAAAAAAAAATTTACCCAGATACTTTAAGAAGGAGGCTCATAACGCGTTTTGGGAAAAAGACACTAAGCCGGATATGTTAAAAGTGGATTAATTTCTGGTTGTGGTAAACGGCTCGGATTATTCAAACAACTGCACTTCTTAATATTTTTGTGTTAAAATAGTTATTAAACACTTATCTATGGCCCAGGCAAACAGAGAATCTCCTTGGGAAGACAAAAAGGTATTTGGTGTTAAGCATTTTATGAAAACAAAATTATTTTTCCAACACCGAAATTGGATTTCCCATATAACATTCCTTTTCATAAAATTCACTTTAATTAGGTACAGTAAAATCCGCCTTTATAAAAAATTTCGTTTGCCTTGTATTATTTGAAAAAGAAATCATGCAAATAAGTTAAATGGTATAATTGTGCTTGATTATCCCTTGAACACAAAGTAGCGATAATCATTTCAACACAAATCAGCGATAATCGTTTGAACGCAAGTACACAAAGTAGCCCATAACCTCTTGCCATATCTGAACACAATAGCTGTGGCGAGAACACCTTGCCTGCTGACAGTAGGCGAAAGCAATGCTCAACTTCTAAATTAGCAGGAGAGCAAAGATAAGACAGGGAATAGTGTGAGTGTGATTGAAGAAATTCAGAAATACGAAATAGAAGTACATATTCGCAATGCTGGGTAACACCTCAAATATATCAATAGTGTTCGAAAAAATTGTGAAAAAACCCCTAAGTGCACGTAAGAACATACTCGAAAATGGAAATGAAAGCACGCTGCAGCTATTTCCGTTCCTCGAGGGACAGATCACAAATTAATAGATTAAGCCTTTGAACAAAATAAACACTTTAGGTTGGACGTTTTGAATCTTTAGGGAAGTAACGATTTTTCAGACAATGCATTAAATTAATTTTGAGACCTATTACGATATTCTTTATAATTATATTTTTACGATTTTTGTATTAATGCACTAGGGTAATATGGAGTCCAACTACAAATCTTACACCGGATTTTCGGCAGAACCCCATTAAAAAACGAAGGGTCGCATGTCTTCCCTTTCTGTTTCTGGAATAAACAGGGATTAAAGAAACACAGCTCACCTTGAGATAAAAAAGCACATTTTCCACATTTATGTTGTCCCTAATAAGATTTCCTTTCACCGGCGGTGGATCACCGTGACATAATTTCGTGAGTTATAAATGCAAATATTCGACGTAATTTTCTTTATTATACACTGACTTCGTATTAATATCAGGGAATGTGCATGTGTACAAGCAATATTTATTTACAGAAAATTTTATATTGAGTGTTGAAAACTGCCGTTACACTGACGGAAAAAAAATCGCAACACCAAGAAGCGGTTGTGTTAGATAAACGACAGTTGGTAGGCTGCGAGAGTACATCTGTAAGATGACGTCTATGTAAATTTCGCGCTCGGAGCATACGTGTTGAGCTATTAGCGCCCCTCGGAACATGCAAAGCAGGTTTGCTGTAAATACGCGCTGTGACGTTCGTGAGCGTTAGTTATAATTGAGAATCGACGTAGTGTGGTGATGTTAGTCAAGAATGCCTTTAAGAAGACGAAGAATCCATTATCAACAGCTCACGGGGTTTGAACAAGGTCGTGTAATAGGGCTACGAGAAGGTGGATTTTCTTTCCGCAATATTGCAGAACGACTTGGCAGGAATGTACCCACTGTGCATGATTGTAGGCAGCGGTTGTCAAGGGAAGGTACTCCCTCAAGAAGACCGGGTTCCGGCAGGCCACGTGGCCCTACTGAGAGGAAGACCGCCGTGTACGGCGTATGGCCGTGGTGCATCGTACTGCGTCTGCGGCAGCAATTCAAACTGCAGTTGCCACCACAGTGATACAACAAACTGTTACAAATCTGTTACTTGAAGGACAGCTCCGAGACAGACGCCCTGTAGCGTGCATTCCACTTACTCCAAACCACTGTCGTTTGCGACGTCAGTGGTGTCAAGCTAGAGCTCATTGGAGGACGGAGTGGAGATGTGTTGTGTTTTCTGATGAAAGCTGGTTCTGCCTAGGTGCCAGTGATGGCCATGTGTTGGTTAGAAGGAGGCCAGGTGAGCGCCTGCAACCAACTTGTCTGCGGCCGAGACACACTGGACCTACACCTGGAGTTATGATCTGGGGAGCAATTTCCTATGACAGCAGGAGCACTCTCGTGGTTTTCCCACGCACCCTGACGGCACAGTTGTACGTCGGTCTGGTGATTCAACCTGTTGTGCTGCCATTCATGAACAGCATTCCAGGGGGTGTTTTCCAACAGGATAACGCTTGCCCACATACCGCTGATGTAACCCAACATGCTCCACAGACTGTCAACATGTTGCCGTGGCCTGCTAGATCACCAGATCTTTCTCCAATCAAGCACGTATGGGACATCATTGGATGACAACTCCAGCGTCACCCCCAACCAGCATTAACCGTCCCTGTATTGACCGACAAATTGCAACAGGCATGGAACTCCATCCCACAAACTGACATCCAGCACCTGTACGACACAATGCATGAACGTTTGCGTGCTTGCATTCAACATTCTGGCGGTTACACAGGTTATTATTGTACCAGCATTTCACATTTAAAATGGCTCTTCTCGCGCTTACATTAAGCTGTGATCTTGAAACCTTAAACGATTAAATATGTTACCTATACAAATGTATTGCCGCCATTTCATTCCTCTGCGACTATTTCTTCGTGGTGTTTGGGATTTTTTTCCGTCAGTGTATGAGGGAATCGTGGATTATTTTCTGCCATTAATTTGTTTGCAATAGCTTTGTGATGAAACCCGCGTTGCTTATTTTTCTCTTTACTGGAAATACACATTTTACTGTTTTTCCACCAAGTGATGCAGCACGCATCGGAAATTATTTATTGGTGTGATTGCAAGATCTGGGGATGACTGCATCTTGGTCTCATATTTTTCCACTCCCATTTCCTCAAATAAATCTGTAACAACGGAATTAATTTCAAACAGTGCGTTGTCCTTCTGTTAGAGATATTTACTTTCCCTGAAGTACTGCCATAATTTTGGTAGGGTATATTTGTCACTATTAAAAGCCGACCTACCCCTCGGCAATGGGAACGGGAGTATCAAAACTTTAACTTTGAGGACTGAGAACTGTCAGCTGGTCCCATGATCACAATTTCAGTTAGTTCACGCAGACACGCGAGTCAGAATGTGATGTCAATAACAGGAATCGACGTATCCCATTTACCTTTATCAAATGTATATGCAGGATCGGCTTTTGGCATAGGCGATCATGGCGGCTGGCTTGTTCTCCCAATTCTAGGGCCCGGGGATTTTAATCATATATCGATTTCCTGTCATCATCCAAATTTCAATTAGTATTATCTTTTAAAAATAAATCAATAAAATTGCTAAAAAGGTAAAGAGCGAATTCAATCTATTGAAAACGATTATACAGAAGTTCGATAAAATACCATGTATACTCATTCCTTCCTCGGTCGAGTTGTGAAGATCAAAGTTTTAACTGTAATTGTGATGTCAAGCTACAAACGGGTATCACTTTCTGGAGGTACAAAGTGTGGATGTACAAAATAATCTGTTGATGACGTTTTTTAAAAGTTAAAAACGTCCCTTGTTTTCAATTCGACTCCGTCTCTCACTTTCCTTTAAAAACGATCGTGTTGAATTAGCTTAGATACAGCTGCTTATCTCGTTTAGTAGGAGACAGTCGAATCATCCTGAAGCGCTATATATTCCGATCAGAGCTAATACTTATATCGTTGTGATACATCTCATCTTTTATTTGTTTGATTGTCAGACACACATAGAATAAATATTTTCTTAGGACAAGTGTATTGTAAATTGCCCTTACATCTGCGACAGCGTCATCCTAAAGTGCGCATTTTGGCTAAAACAGTTTAGCCGACAGAAGAAGAATGACTACTATACGCGAGTTATTTTATTAGTATTTCAGTTGGAACACACCCTACCCCTTCCCATTGAAGCTGCATTGTATAATTATGAAGTACCGTAATTTCACCTTCTCATTCCTAGTCTTACGTGAGATAACAAGGAGTTTGCACGCGATTCCTTGTTTCCTGGTAACCGGATGTACGTTTCTGTTTCATTTAGAATTCCACTGTTCTGCTAACTCTGGGGATGCGGGTGTTACTCTTGCCAGCGCCATACCAAAAAGATGAAGGCCTCCAAACGCACACATCGGTGCGAAGTCCTTCCTTCCCTTACTGACGAGATATTACATCGCACTGCTCGAGTTTCGTCCTACACGTGTGGCGATGTCGCGGAGGGAGCGTCGTCTTTCCCGCAGTTTAATACATTACTCACAATTCTTCCCATTTATGTACGGGTCGTTTCTGCTGCGTCAGGGTATACTTATTACTACTAGTAGTTCCTAATTGCCATGATTACCGCGAATCGACTTACACAACTTGCCTGGTGCGTTTTGTATTTACACCTCCTGTGGAGCAGCTACGAGGAAGTGCCTGTCATGAATTTTTTGTATAATGGCTAATGTAATAATTTGCACCTCTTTACGTGACCTACACATCCTCAGAGTTTCAGTCCGATCCCATACGTATTCCCGGGTGCTGCGCTTTCCATAAACAGCTGTGCGTATATAACATAAAACATTTCAAGAACTGCTACGTTACTGAGAAAGCATCAGCCCATGGATGGTCGTGCCTGCTCTGGTATCAGGAGAGCTGTTCGAAATCACTACAAAGTGGTCTGATATTGCTCCTTAATCCAAAACACAAAAACTTAAGTTCCATTCGAAGTAGTATTAAACCTGCAATACAAAAATCGAAGTAAAATATACATATGTCACCGAGAACCTAGTAATATAGCATCATTAAGCAAGAACATCCTATATAAAAGAAGACTTAATGCATGAGGTAATCATTGTTCCTGAAGTGGAAAGGCATATCTTAAACATCCTCAGGCGCAATGCCGGCACTATTACATACAAAAAGAACTGAGAGTAAAGCAGTGCACGCCACCCCGGTGGCGCAGTGGTCTAAGGCGTTGGCCTTTGATCATTCGTCCGTAAGGGGTCCGGGTTCGAATCCCGGTCGGGCATGGATGTTGTGTTTGTCTTACGGCACTGGCTCTCTCCCTTCCCTGGAACCAGTGACCCTAAATTAGGGACGGGCGACTGCTTACAGCCCATTGAGTTGCTCACGGGGGTCGTTAAACGTCCAATTAGCCGCCCCGGTGGCGCAGTGGTCTAAGGCGCTGGCCTCTGATCATTCGTCCGTAAGGGGTCCGGGTTCGAATCCCGGTCAGGCATGGATGTTGTGTTTGTCTTACGGCACTGGCTCTCTCCCTTCCCTGGAACCAGTGACCCTAAATTAGGGACGGGCGACTGCTTATAGCCCATTTAGTTGCTCACGGTGGTCGTTAAACTTCCAATAAAAAAGAAAAAAAAAAAAAAAAAAAAAAAAAGCAGTGCACTTCTTACAACTAGAAGCTATAGAATATGCATTAATATATAAAAAGTTAGTAACAGTATCCTGTGGGTGATACGTCTCCATAAAAAAATTAACAAGAATATCCGATCATCATTAGGAGTTACGCAGTTGGGGATAAGAACAGGAAATTACCAAAAATATTTTTCATCAATTCTTCTTCTAAATTTCCAAAGAAAATTCCAGTGAAAATATTTTTGCAGCGGATCACTGCGCCGGTCTTGAAGGTTGCAGCGATTTGGAACCAAACCTGACTTTGAAGGTCTCAGAATTATTTAAATGTCTAAAGATTTACCAAATTCTGGATTCGGAGTTATTCTTCTGCTTTCGTACAGGATTCCTGATTTCAAATTAAAATATATTTTAATTTTAAACTTTCCAAATGATACAGCAGCACGCTTTTCTTTGTAGCGATGAATACAATTTAGCGTGGGAATTTGTAATGATGAATCCAATTTAGCCTACGGCTACGCAGCCACATTTTCAGCATGGCTCGATGCATTGTGTGTTGTGACATATTACTGCCGTTGCATTATCAGCGAGTTGTGGCACAATATCAAATCAATTACCAGAGAGTTGTGACAAAGTATAAATTAAATTACCAGCAAGTTGGGCGCAGACTCATTTCGATTACCAGCGACTTGCGGCACAGTATCAATCCAAATACCAGCGAGTTGCAACTCAGCATCAATTTTATTACCAACGATTTGGTCAAAGTATCAATTCAATTACCAGCGAGTTGCTTCAAAGTATCAATTCAATTACCAACGAGTTGCTGCGAAGTATCGATTCAATTACCAGCGAATTGCTGCACAGTATCAATTCAATACGAACGAGTGGCCTCACAGAATCAATTCAATTACCAGCGAGTTGGGGAACAGTAGTAATTCAACTACCAGAGAGTTGCGGCAAAGTAATTATTCGATTTCCAGCAGGTTGCGGCGCAGGATTAACAGAAATCAATTGAGTTCCGACACAGTATCAATTCAATTACCAGAGCATTACAGCACAGTTTGATTGCAATTGCCCGCGACTTGCCACACAGCATCATTTTTCTATTTTCTAGACGGGTACCACACGGGACAGCTTTTAGTATCAATTCAATTAACAGTGAGTTGCGGCACAGTATCCTTTCTTTGGGCCCGTTCCTTACGGACAGATTGCGTTCATCTCTGGAATCTGTGAGATGCCGTGTTCTACAAGGGAAATGGCTTCAGTTGATGAAATATTTCTTTTAATCGTACATGTAAAAGCGGTGATATTGAGAAAAACAAAATAAGCATTTGGGCCACTAGCAACGAAGTAAAAGCGGTGATATTGAGAAAAACAAAATAAGCATTTGGGCCACTAGCAACGAAATTGTGTTCTATTTTGGAAAGAAAATACGCACACACGTTTGCAAAGTTAGTGGTATCAGACCAAAGAAAGAAGTTTTTCAATTGGGATTTTGGCCATGCAGATATTGCTACAAGCGGAAATGCGAGTTTACGCTCTCTGGTGGCAGACGTGTGCGCTAAGAAAAGTTTAAAATTTTATGAGAAACATTCCCCACGGAAACGCTATCCAAAAATGAAATAAATTTTCAATCCGGATTTTTAGGAGCAGAGATATCGACAAAAACAAGATATCACACGCCTTGTGGAAAAACAATCCATTATTTTATGAAGAAAGTATTGCCAAAATGTTTTTCGATGTGAGCGGTATCGGTCCACAAAAGAATTTTTCTGTCGAGTTTTCACGAATTCAGATTTTGTTGCGAATACATCAGACACACACTTAAAACCATGCATGGGTTGTTGCGGTCCATTGGAATTACGTATTGTCCGGCTCAAACAGGCCATCGGGTGAAAGATACTCAATGACCATGAAAGCGAGTAAATGATCAACTAACACATTTTGGCATCTCGCAGCGGTTCATAATCCTTTTGGACAATCTAAGGGACCAAATGTGTCTTTTTTTTATTGGAGGTTTAACGACCACCGTGAGCAACTCAATGGGCTATAAGCAGTCGCCCGTCCCTAATTTAGGGTCACTGATTCCAGGGAAGGGAGAGAGCCAATGCCGTAAGACAAACACAACATACATGCCTGACCGGGATTCGAACCGGGACCTCTTACGGACGAATGATCAGAGGCCAGCGCCTTAGACCACTGCGCCACCGGGGCGGCCCAAATGTTTTTCATTATAAGGCTTACCAAACCTGGCCCGACGAGACTGTTGCCTCATGTGTTCTATTCCCCACTCGTACCCTACTGTTAGCTCAGTACACCAGAAAACGGTTCACCTGACAACAAAACGCAGCGCCATTACACGAAAGTTCCGTTCTATGTTGTCTACTTTAGGCAAGGCAATATGACGGCATCTATCTAGTGAAATCCAGTTAATGGTGTCACAGGATTATAGCGTCGGCTCCCGTATCCTAATGTAAACAGCGCGCGCAGGTAGGTTCACTCGGTGACGTTGCCTGGGCCTACATTTAATCTGCATCTGATTTGCGCCACCGTTTCCCAAGGTGTCGGACTGTACGAACCTGGACAATCAACGTTGAAGCGAGAGCAGTGTGGTCGGCCACTGCTTCTTCTGGGCTGGTACTCTTGTATATATTGTGCTGGTGGTCCAGCCTTAATACTATTTCTCTCTGGGACCCTAGTGACTTAACATTTGGGCGATAGAATGACCCGTCTGTCTTGACCCGATAAAGTGTCCGAAATCAGAGTCACTCAGATCACCACATTGTCTCATGGCCGCTAATTGCGGCACTCCTTTATAAAGCCTTGCTGTCTGTCTATTTATTGCCTGCGTTGGGTTTTAGTTTGTTTAACTCTGCAAGGGGGTTACTCATGTCAACTGCCTATCACCGATATTTGTAATATTTAGTTTACTATATATATTTATAAACTCGAAAGCTATACAAAACAAAATATCTAGTATCTAAGGATGACAAGCGTTCAAAAATCTCTCAGAATTTTTAAGTACTTACAAATAGGTGAACAGATTTAAACAATGTTTAGTTCTGTTTCACTAAGCAATATAACTGCCACACGTAATTAAAATCAAGTAAGTTATCCTCAGGTTGTTCTGAAAATACCCAACTATTATTTTTCGAAATTAATTTAGTATTAGTGCGGCAAAGTTGGTTAAAGGATCACAAAGAACAGGCAAACATTTTGAAGCATCTACGTTAATATCTGTCAGGTCCCATCTGACTTTAAAAAATCGGAAATCACAAAAACTGTGCCCTGAAACCTGATTAAGAAAAACAAAGCAACAATTAAAATTAAATTAGTACTAGCGTAGAGACGTTGGCTTATGTATCTCATACTACAAACAAAAATTTCAATGATCTACATTAATATCTAGCAGGGAACCTCTGGCATTTTGAAATTAAAAATTATCCTGTTTGAATCCTTAAAAAGGAGAAAATAAATTAATACCAATTGAATAATTTCAAGTATAAAAATGTTTCCAAAAATGTCGCTCATACTAATCAGAAAATATTTCAGCAATCTACACCAATATGAAAGCAAGAACCTCTTGCCTTGATGAAAGCCAGGGATATTATAAACCTATATTTTAAAACTGATGATTTTCTTTTTTGACATTTTGAACTTAGCAACTTATGTAGGAAAAAAAAGGTCTATTTAGGTTAATATCTAGTATAGACCATCTCACCCTAAAAACATTCAACTCTTAAAACTAAATTGGTAATCATTGCCAGAAACAGCACCCTTAATTATCTTTTTTGTTCTGAAATAAAAACTATTATAAGTTTTTTGGGTGGAAAATACTAAAATCTATCCCGCGAGCAATTCTGGAAATGATTAAAGATAATATAAGTGCTGCGTTTAAAAGAGAATGAAATTGAATCAGAACTATATCTAATTTAAGTATTGTGAACACATTTCAATAATAGAATTTTTATGATAATATCATTTTAACATAGCATTACAAAAAAAAACAAGTTAGTAAAATCGTGCAAGGCGTTGATTATGATACGTTTTCCAACATACCATAAATCATTACTCAAGTTATTACTCAAGTTATGAGGATAATGGCTGTGGAATAAATCTTTCTTCTATGACCTGACCCTTGACTCCATTTCGATGATATTCAACAGAACCGGTTAAATATACTTCCGGAACAACATGATAAAGTTTTGCCTCAATCGAAGCATTTTTACATAGGTTATAACGCATAAGGGCGATGGAATGGATCCTGATCCTTTGTGCTGAAATTTAACCTCATTTTGCCCATTTTCAATACGGTTCGTCCCCAGGATGTCCCCTACCACATGATAAAAGTTCATCGAAATCGAACCATATTTACGCAAGCTATGACGCATAAAGGCAATGGAAAATATCCCGCTCCTATGTTTTGACCTTTGACTCCACTTCACCCATTTTGAATAGGCTTCGTCCCCAGGTGGTCCCGTACCACATACCAAAATTGTTTTGAAATCGAACCATATTTACGCAAGTTAAGACGCATAAGGGCAATGGAATGGATTCCGCTTCTATGTCCTGACCTTTGACCCCATTTTGTCCATTTTCAACAGGGTTTGTCCCCAGGTGGACCCCTACCACATACTAAAATTTCATCGAAATCGAACCATTTTTACGCTAGTTATTGTGCGGAAAGGCAGACAAAGCTGGAGCATATACGCTTATTCAACCTACGGTTGGAAAGCGTAAAAATTCAGTAATTGAAAGCAAATACATTTTTATACAAGTTAGTAAAATAATGCAATGCATTGATTATGATAGGCTTTCGAACATACTAGAAATCATTACGCAAGTTATGAGGAAAATGGCTGTGGAATAAATCTCACTCCTGTGCCCTGACCTTTGATCCCATTTCGATTATATTCAACAGAACTGGTTCAGTTTCCCTCCGAAATAACATGAAAAAGTTTTGTCGCAATAGAATCATTTTTACGTAAGTTATGATGCATAAGGGCTATGAAATAGATCCCGCTTCTGTGTCTTAACCTTGGATTCATTTCGCCCATTTTCAAAAGGATTCGTTCCCAAGCAGGTCCTTACAACATACTAACATTTCATTCAAATCGAAACATTTTTACGTAAGTTATGACACATAATGGCGATGGAAGTGATTCTGCTCCTATGTCCTGACCTTTGACCCCCATTTCGCCCATTTTCAATAGGGGTTGTCCCAGGTGATCGCCCACCACGTACTAAAATTTAATTGGAATCGAACTTTTTACGTTAGTTATGACGCATAAGAGCAGTGGAATGGATCCCACTCCTATGTCCTGCCCTATGATCCCATTTTGTTCACTTTCAACAGGGTTCCTTCCCAGGTGTTCCCCTATCACATGCTAAAATCTCATCGAAATCGAACGATTTTTACGCGAGTTATCGTGCGGACGAACATACACACACAACGCGTGACGTAATCAGATAGATGGGAATCGTGCCCATCTACTGGCAAGACTGTGACGTCATAAAACTTTAATAGTATCCACACACAACGCGCGACGTAATGAGACAAATGGCGTGACCCAGTTCCAACATCTAATCGGACGACGCCATGACATTACACTAAAAACGTGATCATTCGGGGTGGTTATTAACCCACTAAACGAATTTTCCTAAAGTCGAGATAAAGCTAAATTGATTTCTAGTACCAGAAAACGTTAGGTTAACGACTTGCATCAAAATCCTTAAAGTCGTTTTCAAAATAAAATTTACATACATACAAGGATTGCTCCTTTAAGGTGAACGTCAAATAATGTTGCTTCCAGTAGTTCGAATGGAAAAATTTCTGTACACATTTTCTTCCCAAATAATGCGTTCTCAAGGATGAAAATTTGAACATCGATTAAAATATCTTCATTTTATAACTTGCAATACTTAATATTTTCTAAAACATAACCATATTTACGCAATCAAACATTTGTTTGTCTACTGACGTCATGAAAATACAGGTCGCGCCATCTTTTTTCTGGACAATTAAAGCGTTCATAAGGATGAAAATTTGAACATCGAATAAAATAGCTTCATTTTATAACTTGGAATACCTAATATTTTCTAAAACATAATCATAATTATGCAATCCAACATTTGTTTGTGTACTGACGTCATCAAAGTACAGGTCGCGACATCCTTTTTCTGGTTTCAACAGCTCCAAAAGTAAAGTTATTGAATTTTAGTATAATTATGGTTATGTTTTAGAAAATATTAAGCATTCCAAGTGATAATAAGAAGTTATTTTAATCGATGTTCAAATTTTCTTCCTTGGGGACACATTAATTGTGAAGGAAATGTGCACAAAAGTTTTTCCATTGGAAGTATAGGAAGCAAAATTACTTGACGTCCACCTTAATAATATGGGATAAGGGCGATGGAATGGATCGCAACCCTATGTCCTGACATTTGACCCCATTTCGGCCATTTTCAATAGGGTTCGTGCCCAAGTGGTCCCCTACCACATACTGAAATTTCATCGACATCGAACCACTTTTACGCACGTTATGACGCACAAAGGCAATGGAATGCATCCCGCTCTTATGTCCTGGTCTTTGCCCCCAATTCACCCATTTTGAATAGGTTTCGTCTCCAGGTGGTCCCTTACCACATAGTCAAATTTCATTGAAATCGAAACCTATTTACGCAAGTTATGACGTATAAGTGCAATGGAATGGATCCCGCTCCTACGTCGTGACTTTTGACCCCATTCTTCCCATTTTCAACAGGTTTCGTCCCCGGGCGGTCCCCTAGCACATACTAAAATTTCATCGAGATTGATCCATGTTTACGCCAGTTATCGTGCGGACAGACGGACGGACGGACGGACAAAACTGGAGCGTATACGCTTCTTCAACCTACGGTTGGAAAGCGTACAAAAAACATATTTGAATGAGTTCGAACAAGAATACGGCGTACTATTATTATGGCACAGCGGATGAATAGCATACAATCCAAGAAATAGTTTTACTTAGGAAAAAAAAATTAGTGGTTGAGTATAAACAGCATTGACACTTGCAGTCAATTAATGGCAAATCTTTCCTTCTAATTTCTCTGTGATGTAGCCATGTCTTGTCGTCTTTCCACAAACTTCAACCATTTAACGACGACGATCATAAAATGTTTTGTCGCTCAAAACACCATAACGTCCGGACATATCCACAGCTCTCTTCTGAATTCCATTCCCCCTCCCTTCTGTAATAAAAAAATGAGAATTAGTGCTGGGTTACTCCTCGAAATTTCCAATAACTAAGCATCACATATGCTGAAACTCTAGGCATCACATATATGTTTCCCTGAGGTAATCAATGCATTCTTTTACTGAGAGCATTAGCTATATAGGAAGGAGTGGTAAGAGATGGAAAATCGTTCTTACTTTACACTTTTCTTGTTCGGTCTTGAGAAAAATATTCTCTCAATCTGTTGATCTGGTTTGAACAATATGAAGTAATTCTAACGACAAAGTTTCGCACATGAACATTTAGGACAACGCAAAATATCACAGACAAATGAAGCAGGTGTTAACAGAACAAGAGTTCAACTGAGCGATACCAGAAGGCTGAATGATAAATACCCTGGACAAACCAACTTCTACTTTACTTCTTCCTTTGTCTACAACAATGACCACTGAGAGTGCCTTCTGCTAATCCCTCGGACGCCGAGTCCATTTATGTTAAATCAGAAGACTGGGCAATTTTAGCACTTTGAAATTACTCTCGTGCTCTCCCTACTACTATGTAACGATCAGAAGCGATATGAAATGTAACATTATTTTCCTGGAAATATTGTTCTTCATCAGCATACACTATTGGCATTTACGGGTGTCTGTATCCTCAAAGATGATATGATATCCGCGCGGCATTACATGACTGATCCAGAGGGATTTGTTCTTGTAAGAAATTATGCAAGATAACAAGTAGGTTGTACACACTTTTCCCTTAGCGTTTTTAATGAGAAGTCAATATCCATAAGGTTTAGAACGCGACCTCGTTCTTTCGTTTTTAGGTAAAACACTAGAACACTGGCACCTTCTTAAAAGTACGTATGCGCTAGGAAAATTCTGTAAATTTAATACACTCTGGTAGAAGAGTTCATCAGGTTCTTCAATAGGTGTCTTCTCTTAGCAGCATGCAACTTAGCAGCTTAAGATGCACGTTGTTTATTAGCACGTCTTTTGTAAAAAAAGATAATGTTTATGTTACCGGTTTGTCCGTCCGTCCGTCCGTCCGTCGGTACGCACGATATCTCTGCAACTATTTGTCCGATTTAAAAAATTATTTCTGCACCGGATACAGCTCCTGATGGGAAATTGATGGCACATAATTTCTAGTTTTTGTAAAAAAATGGTTTGGCCAACGGGGGGCGGTCTGTTTCTCATGTATTTGGAGCAAAATATGAGCTTCTAAATTTTCAATTGAAAAAAATTCGTCGTTTGTAGACCAATAGTACTCATGTCGACAAACCTCTTAGGAACATTTTCTTCTTAAAATAACGCGTGGTTTCTACGCCATGGGGCGTAGATGTATATCTTATTTTTGTCAATATCTTTACTTCTAGGAGTCCGATTTGAAGAATTCCTTCTTTGTTGGATAGTGTTTCCAGTCTGACATGTTTCTCGTATAATTTCAAAATTTTCAATTAATTCTTAGACTTTTCGATAGGGGCGTAAAGCCACATTACCCCCCCCCCTATATCTCTGCTTCTAAATTTCCGACTTGAAAAATTCTTTCTGCGCCGGATACAGCTCCTGATGGAGAATCCTTCGCACATAAGTTCTTATTTTGGAAAAAATGGTTTGGCCACCAGGTGGCGTAAGTCTTAATTTCCGCTTGTGATGTATATGCAGCAAAATATGAGCTAAAATCTCGATTGAAAAAGAGTGGTTTGTTGACCGATACTACTCATGTCGACAAACCTTTCAGGAGCATTTTCTTCTTGAAATAATGCATGGTTTCTACGCCAGGGGGCGTAGATGTATATCTTATTTTTGTCAATATCTCTACTTCTAGGAGTCCCATTTGAAAAATTCCTTTTTGTTATATAGTGTTTCCGATGCGAAATGTTTTCCCTACAAATTCAAAATTTTCAAGTAAATCATAGACTTCCCGCTAGGGGGCACAAAGGTAAATTGCGTTGTCTGCGTTATTTCTGCTTCAAAACCTCCGATTTGAAAAATTCTTCCTGTATCGCATACAAGACCTGATGAAAATTATTTTTCACTTGATTTCTAATGTTTGGTAAAGAATGGTTTGGCAGCCAGGAGGCATATGTGTGAATTTCTACTTCTGATGTATTTGTAGCAAAATCTGGGATCATGAAAACTAGACTAAGTTTTTTGTTTTTTTGGACTGCTAGTGCTCATATGGAAAAACCTTTTGAGAATACTTTCTTCCTAAAATAATGCATGTTTTTTCCACCAGGGGACGTAAAATCACATCTTATTTTTGTCGATATCTCTGTTTCTAAGAGTCCGATTTGAAAAAAAATCTTTCTATGTTGGGGAGCGTTTCTTGGTGCGAAATGTTTCTCATATGAATTCATGTTTTTCTTAACGAACAAGTCTGCAACCAAAGGGCGTAAGCTCACGATTCCGTTTACAGCAATATCTGAGGGATTAAAAACCCTATTGAAAAACTTCTTTCTTCCGTCAGATACTATTGCTTTCCATACCGGTTCAATTGAGTTTGAATAGCTTTGATAAATTTAGTTTGCGTCAGAACGGATTCAAAAGACGTGCTTATTACACCCAAAATTCAGTGTCATCTTTCTGGCTTCTTCTGTTTTCGAAATGTTCATTATTTCTGTTGGGCGATCTAAAATGTGTCTTATGAAGAAGAAGAGCATTTAATTTTCGAACGCAGCACGACCAACGCTTCCCCAATGAAAGAAAGGATACATTTTCCAAGTAAAAAAAATGAAGTACCTTGTCTTCACTGATATTTATGACGGCTCACAGACTTTCAGGCTTCCTTTCAAGTTTGATCAAAACATTTCCTTTGAAAGGTACTAAACTCCTTTGGTACTTTCTGAAGGAAAAGTTTTAATGAAAGAAAGTTAAAATAACTCAAAATTTCTGGTAAAAAATCGCCAATTGAATTTCGTCTTCTTCCTTTTTCTAATGTTTTATATTTCAAAAATTCTTATATAACACAAAAATGTCCCACAGTGCTTTTGTTATGATTCATTAAATGAATCAGTCTTTTGTATAGAAAAATTGAGCATCATATTATACATATCCAAAGTAATCATAAGCTTCATGAACTGCTACCTCAGAACTTAAGCTTCATGCAACACTATTTGTCTTTATCACGCTACCATAACTGCTTTATCGAGACCAATTTCTAAAGTTGCCGTGGATGACAATATGATATTTCAAGATGCCGTGAATTATAACTTTAACATGAATCCATAGAAAAGTTTTTGTCACAATTACTAAATTGTAATTGCAACCTATGAAGAGCTTTTTCTAGTATCTTAAAATAATGAAAATGTCAAGGGAAATAGTACTATGATGTAATGTAATTGGATATAATACACAAATGCTTTTTTTCATTAGTATTTCTTTACAAACCTGTTGACCTGACGAAAGGTCAACAGATTAATAATGACCTGAAAAAGGTTGTTACACTTTCCTTTTTAATGTTTGGCATTAATAGATAAACAAATAGTGATTAATAGAGTCAGCTCGTCGCAGGTGAACCGGAATTAGGGAATTCCCTGTACGGACCGGTTACCGTTTGGGTAAATCAAGACGGATTTCAGATAAAATGAATTTCACTGTGTTTTCCTTCTTTCGTTATACAATATGCATACTTCGTTATTAAGTTTTAGAAGAAATTATAAAGTAAATAACCTACCGCCACCTTATTATGCTGCGCTTACTACCTGAAGAATTGGAGGGGGGAGGGATTCCATGTCTTGTTCATTTTTGGATCCCCCTACATTTCCACTTGTAGAGTATTAAGTCATCATCGAGCATTCTCGCTTTCTGTCTCGGTTAGCGAAAACTAGATGATTCTGGAGCTCACAGAGAAGTACGCCTTTGCGAATGATTTCTGTATTGAGATCCACAGTTCGGTAAATTTTAAAATTCATAGAGAGGTATAGGAGGCTTGCGCGTGTTGCACCTACACGGCGCCAGGCTAATTTCCCATTTTTCGAAATTAACAATCTATTACAAATGTTTTAGACTTATGAAACCAGATCATTGTAACCAATATGAACTGACAGATACTTTTGATATACACAGGTGTGTGCTGATATCGCTGCAGAACTTCGAAACATTGTGGAACCATTTCCCAAGCAAACATTTGCTGCGCTTAAGGATTACATCAAATGCATTACATGGTGATTAATATTTATAATCTGGTAAGAAACACACATTGTAGCCGTAAAAACAGCATCTGTTACCCTGATGCTTACTTTGATCTGAGGAACTGCAAGCTAACTGACATTTATGTATGATGATAAAGTATTATCTCCTCCGAGACTTCCCATTTGACTTGTTCGGCAGACTAAATTCGAAGGGTGTTTCAGACCTTTAAACTTTAAAAGAATACTGCACTTTACTTTAAGATCAATTTGTATTTTCTTACATTTTTCTCATTCAGTTTCTCTAGAAAAACTGATCAGTATTACCTTAATACTGAATACAATTTATATGTTCTGAAATGTACTCAGAATAGACTTCAATACCTAGTAAAGTGTATTCTAAATACCTGCAACGTAATGAATACCCTGTTATACCCATTGATTTATATTCATTCAATTTAATTAATAGTTATTCGGTTTATTTCACTGTTTAAAGTGAAGCATAAAACTAGTTTATATACCTGTAAGCATTATATTTGAAAATATATTTTCATTACTGATGTGATTCCGAAATTGTTGCACTTAAAAGCTTTGATCAAAAAAATCTATGTTACCTTTCTCTAGGTCAAAAATTTTGAGAAAACGTCACTCCGACAAAGCGGTGTTGAAAGTTCTAAAAGCACTGCAGAAAGACCTACATCAAAGTGCGACGTTCGTATGCCTTTAAACGTTAACGACTCTCTTAAGTAAGTAGGAAAATATTTCAAATCAGTACGAAATTGGAAAAAAAGTTTAAAATAAAAAAAATAAAAATTTTCAGAACTAAGGAGAGTGTCCACAATGATAGAAAAGTAACAAAGATTAGGTTCAATGTTTAAAACGGAAAACATGTACAAAATAACAGTTATTCAGAAAATCAAGAAGGGAAAAAGAAAAAAAAATTATACCCAATCTAAGTATAAGTGAGTTAATCTTTCTGCAATGAAACATAAGGACCTTCGCCCTCTCTAATCAGAAGCACTTCATCGAGGATAGATTTCTTTTAAATTTCAGATTTCCACCTGTCGATAACTATTGAATGTAACGTACTTCTCGTTTCTCTCGCGAAACTCAATTTATTCAAGAAATTCAAATTTCTCTGAAGTACTTTTCCTGCAGAAATTCTGCGTGGTGCAGAGAGAAATTTGTAAACGATTTGAAATTTTTTCTGAAATCGGTCTGCTAACTATAATGAACAAGAAACGTTCTTTGCCTCACAAAAAATATGGTGCATTATTGTGCAATATAAAAACTATATATCAGAACTTGACTTGAATTCTAAAGTGTGAGAACGCGAAATATCATTTATCTGCACATCAAGCACCTGAACCATTCTCGGCGGACAACGACAAAGCTCTTTGCGGAAATGGATAACACTGTAAGCATCACGTCGTTTCCGTTTGTTCAAATTGTGTTATCCTCTTCGTAGATTTGAGTGCGCCATATGTTTGCTTTCATGTCTGAGTGTATAGCATGTGTTTCTATCATAATATTCACTGAGGTGAGAATTACATATTTCTGGTTATTTATTAAGCACTTTAAATGTCACCAGGTAGTAGTGATCTAAATGGAATTTGCTGAATTATTTCTTAAAAATTAGCATAATTATCATGTATTGCGTGCTATTATATAGTTTTGTAAACCCCTCTTCCCAATAATAAAAAAGAAAATTAAACTAGCAATTATATAATTTGTTTAGGGTGTGAAGTTATTTTTAATTGTGTGTTTACAGTTAACCTATTGAAATGCTTAAGTGTTGAAGCATTAATTAATAGGTAATTAAGAAGCAATGTGATGTGGACCGGAACCGAGTGCTTCTTCGCCTTCATTACATGTCAGTAAAAAATGAAACCCTTAAAACCAAAGAGGCTGTTAAATGTTGAACCAACCAGTGATAAAATATATGATGAATTATATCTAAAATTTATGTTTACATGGACGGGCGATGGAGAAGCACCAACATTGCATAGTATGTAGTTTGTTCTGAAGCTTCGTAAAGCACTCTATGTAATGTGTTTTTTACATCAACATATGACCGCCCCCTAATCGCAATGTACCGGCCCAGGCGCGTCACAGGGTGCACGTGACAAGGTTGACGGCAAGGCGATATAAGCGGCCGGCCAGGATAGCTGATCCACGGTGCGTCACGTGACCACAATGGGCAGATGTGGTGATCTGACGGACGTTCAAATGTTAATGATTATCGGCCACAGCCCCAAGGGTGGACGCCTCACAGAAAGAGCAGATTTCGTGGGATGTTCCGGATTTGTTCTACTGTGTACCAAGAACCGCTGGCACATCGAGTACCTGCCGACGTCATAACTGAGGAGTGACAATGGCCATCAACCCCAAAAAAGAGAACGCTGCTTTTGTCAACTGGAAAAGGGCAATCGACGCGGAACAGTGCAGCGATTGGTCACCCATCTGAACGCTGGGGCACCCACGTACGTGTTCCTGATAACAGTAGAGCAAACGGTATTAAACATATGTCTCCGGTGTCGACCTTGCTTCAAGGCGCCAATATTTACCTAGTTCCATCGGCAACGATGCCTGCAGTTCCTATGGGACTACCGTCATTGGACAGTGGAAGAGTGTAAATATGTTGCTTTCGCCGATTAATAGAGGTTTCTACTACACAGAAGTGGCGGCTGGTAGTGCATATGGTGTCAGGCACGCGAAAAACAAAACACGGATACGCTTGTCTGTGAAGTATAGACCGGCGACGTTTGCGTGCGTGTCTGGATGATGTTTTCCTGTTACGACCTGGGACGGCTGGTTCCACTGGATGGGACTCTGAACGGCAATGTCTATCTGCCCATCCTCGCTGACCACATGAATCTCATCACGTCAGACGTTTACCTTGGTGGAGGTGGTGTCTACTTACAGATCAATGCGCACTCCATCCTCGCTAAAGGGATATGTGACTGCCTTCAGAAGCACGACATCAATGTCTCCGTTCTCCCTTGACCAGGGAAATCGCCCGAACTCAATATCATGGAGCACTTGTGGTACTATTTGGATCCACCGGTTCGACGTGCCGACCAACAATCACGTCCTCTCCCGGACCACCGTGCTCTCCTGCAATCCAATGGGTACGCGTGCAGTCTTCCAGGGTGTCATTTCGTCCTTGCCACACCCATTTCGCTGCAGTCATCGGGCCAAAACTGGTAAATCCCGTTATTAGATAGGTGGTCATATTATTCTGATACGACCGTGTATATGCTAATGCAATGAGTATCACGGGTTAGTTTGCTTTACAAAAGTAGACATCATTCCGAATTAATCAAATATTAATATATACCAACGATGTGATCCTGTCTAGGGATCTTGTATCTGATATTTTCACGCGTTCCTTAGAGCGGTTCTACGTTTTACAAAGTCAGCCTTCAACAAAAAGAATATCCTTGAACATTTTCCTGTTTGGTTCAATCAACTTTATCTTTTGCCGTCAGCCTTCATGTCATGTGTTTTACTTACGTTTGCCAGGATTTGCTTAGTTTCTGGAGAGCCATAATCATACATTTGACACAATTTTTCAAATTAGTTCTTTCAAAATTGAATCTTAATTTAGGTTTTATGCACACATGTCACCCATTTCTAAAACGAATACATTCATGTTAATTATACAAATGTTTATTTTGATAGCATCTCAATCGTCAAAGGAAGATTACTATCTTAAATCAGTAAACTGTTTTTTTTGCACTGTAAAAAAGCACTAAGCAAATTAATTGTTGTTGAATCTCTTTTAAATCAATCGGTAAAATCTAACAGAAATGCTTGTAATATATTATTCGGAAAAATAGATTTTTATATTAAGAAAACTATCAAAGTTATTGTCATGAATTTCTGGCACATAGTAAAATCCCACAGGTACTGTTTAGTACTTCTGCAACTGACCAGGGATGGAGAATCGGCTGCTTTGTCATCAAAGTTTAATATATCACGTGGGGAATTCTGAAGTAGAGGGGGTGTCAGAGATTAAGAGACAGAAACAATGTAAAACTCTCCCAACCATTCAGCAAATTGGAACGGTCTTGAGAGTCAAACTTTAAATAAGCACAACACTCGCTCTCTTTTTCACACATTGTCAAACTTAACAGAGCGACGAGTAACACTAAGATTCCACGGCCTCCCCGAAAGCTAGCAGCCTCCTCTCGCCTTGTGACTTTGAAATACACACAGCTCCATAGTATACTGGCGTGCAAAAATTAAGGACGAGAAGGATTTTCGAATGTAACGTCGTGTAGAAGTGCTCCACATCGGCTCAAATCATACTGTAAGATCTTCAAAATGTAAGAATATGGGACAAGTGAGCAAAATCGTCCAAACAAGGAATCCAAAGGATACAAAGGCCCTTTTAGAATAGGTAGCTTAGAGCACAACTGCACAGAAGACGGAAACGTCCATGTGACAGGCGGCGGCCAAGAAAAATCCAGTCTTTAGAAGGGTATATGATCACCCCTGACTGCGTTGCAGGATTTACAACGTCTGTCCATGCTGAGGACGAGGTTGTCAAGGACCTGTTGAGGCATTGCTGCCTATTCCGCTTCTAGCGCCAATCGCAGCTACGGAGTCGCTGATGGCGACTGATGACGTGGTGGCAAGCGTCTAACGAGAAGGTCCCACACGTGTTCGATTGGATTTAGGTCCTGTGACCTTGCGGGCCAATCCATGCGTTGAATATCTTTACTCTCCAACAGCTCTGCGACAGCCACTGTACGATGAGGTGTAGCGTTGTCGTTCATGAAGATGAACTCAGGACCCACAGCACCTCGAAACAGACGCACGTGAGGCAGGGGAACCTCGGTACAATAGCGGACACCAGTCACTAATCTTCCTTGAAAGATATGGAAGTCAGTACAGCTACCAAGCATGATACCGCCTCAAACGAGAACACCGCCACCTCGTTTTTAGTGTTTACTGTAGTTCGGTGTTAGCAGAATTTAGTGTAAATGCACTGATAATGCGCTGGTGTCCGTAAATTAAGCAGTAAACCGAAACATCACGATCGTAGGCGAAATTTCGTTCAAATTGCACGAAATTTGCATATGTGTTACGGCCTAAAGGGCACAACACGGATGTACGGAAGGAAACTTAGCGGCGCTTTATGCAAATGCGAAATAGCTTAAATCCAAATGGAAGTGAACGTGCATGATTTCGCGGGATTTCTTGAGGTTTAAGATTTTGGTTTTTGCAATTTTTAACCATGGATTGTTTAAACTAGAGATGGCTAATATTGTCTGCTGTGTGCCCTCCTCCCTCCCTCCGGGTGGGGGCATAGCTAATGATATAACAAACGAGCCGCCAATATAAATACATGGTCAAAAACATCGTCCAACACAATTCAACGAAAAATGCTTCTGCGACTCTGCCAGCCGATCTGATATAGGGAAAATAAACACAATCAAACAAAAATGCTATTAGCTATCGTTCTGTCTCTTTGTAAAGCCTGACAGTTACGAAAAAAGAGAATACAGGAAGCACAAATAAAGAACTTACAAGCTCTCCCTATAAAGCACACTAACTGCTGAATAGACTGCAGCTAATACATATTGCGCTAGGTTAGAAGAAAGGAAGCATGATATCAGAGGCGTGAGCACTACCGTGTTGTCCTCAATTGCCCATTTAGAGCTACTTGGGGGCCGGATACGGAAGAAAACCCCAGAATTGTTTTTTCTAATTTTTGCGGGCCAAAGCGAAAAGGTGCAATTGTGTACCGCAGGGAATAAATAGAACCAGAACGCCTGCAGTTCCCACAGCGAAGAAGGCACCAATCGTATGTTACACGACATATATTACAGTTTCCACAGTGTAAAGAATTTTGTGTGGATTAGTAGACAAGCACTTATTTCCAAGGATGAGCTAGGCTTCTGATTTTCAGTGCACATGATAGTTCCATTCTGCATATCACTCCGTTATGTCTATGTGACACTGGAACGCTGGTACGGCTGCAGAATTTCCCTTGTTATTAGAATTAGGAGAGTAATGAGAAGCAGTCTTCAAAAGAAAAATAATTTTGCTTTACAAATATGTACTTATTAAAGTTCTAAAACAAAACAGGAAATAACGAAATTCATCACGCCTAGATAGATAGTTCCGTCGATAAGGCAGAGAAACAGTCAACAAATATTATTCAACATTTCAGTTATATAAAAAAAACTTTAAATTTTTCTTTCAAAACTTATTAGCGTTCAAATATACGCAATTTGTTGTAAAAAACTTCTTGCGTTTAAATTAGTCCAATAAAAGTTTAATACATTTAATACATTTTTGCCTGAAAATGTATTAAACGTCCTTACGTTTTTAAATTTTGTCACCTAAGTTCAAGAAATAGAATTCTAGATGAACGTTTCTTCAACTGAGATGCCTTCAGGAAACTGCAGATTGATAAATAATAACATGGTGATGATAGACATGAATTTCAGCCAACATTTCTGATAGCCACCGAACTGAATAGTTGTGGGATGTATTGGGGCGCAAGATGAGGCATTCAGACACACCACTCCGTTTCATAAAGAACTGTGAACCGTAGTTCACCGCACAACTAAGTAGATACCACGCCTACAGGCTGCTGCTTTGTGGGGGAAAAGATGATCAGGAATTGGAAGGAAGAAGCTAATAAATTTGAGAGCGAAGAGTGTATTTCAAATGTGATCGGTAGAATTTCTTCTTTAAGTATTTGCGTTTTTATTTATAGAATTGTCGTGGAATTAATATATCACGTGTATTTATCACCATGTTGTTCGTCGGTCCATTCCTCCACAACAGGGTCCGAATAATAGTGGTCATAGCCATCGTAAATAAAGCAACAGCCCTCTGTATGGAAGAATAATGAATGCATGTATATGGTATGCAAGTAGGCCTTTTTAGTAGCCAAAGGTCATATGTTGGTTTACACGCACCAGAAATCCCATTTAAAAGGATTAACTGGGGAACTCTAAAGGGATTAACTGGGAATTTCTAAAGGTATTAACTGGGAATCTCTAAAGGCATAAACTGGGAATTTCTAAAGGGATAAACTGGACCTTCTGGTGACTCTGACAGCTGATGTCGAAGTGAATGGGACATCAATAAGTAAAAATGGGAAAATGATTTTTCCCCTATTAAACTGTCCGAGCTGAATTAGGTGACAGTTGAATGGGTTATGAGTAGTATAAAATGACGGGGACTGCCGGAGGATGCATCCTTCTAGGAGAAGGATGGGGGCGTGGCTTGTGCAGAGAGATGGGGCGCGGCTTGCTGCAGAAGGATGGGGCGTGGCTTGCGACAGAGTGATGCGGGCGTGGCTTGCGGCAGAGTTATGTGGGCGTGGCTTGCGGCAGAGTTATGTGGGCGTGGCATGTGACCGAATGATGTGGGGGCGTGGCAGATGACGCTAGTGTGTTGGGTCGATGCTGCCCCCTAGCGGTGATTCTTGGAACTTTTAATGGACCTTTGAGGGATGGCAACGACCGAGTCGGGAAAGGAGATGTGCTGCCCCTAGCGGTGCTTCTTGGAACTTTTAATGGACCTTTGTTTTTGAGGGATGGCAACGACCGAGTGGGGGAAAGGGGATGTGTACGTTGCCCCCTAGCGGTGCTTTTTGGAACTTTTCTCGGGAGATTTATTGGACGTTGACAAATTTTGGGGAAGTCTTTCCAATATTTATTTATTTTTTTATTTTCTCGGGAGATTTACTGAACTTGGTCAAATTTTTGAAGGAAGTTTTTTTTATCGTTTCCAATTTTTTTTACTCGTATTTTTTTGTCCTATTTTTTCTCTCTAATTTATTTTATTAAATTTATATTTTCGGGAATTCCCTGAGGTGTTATAATTTTTATACACGTTGCATTATATTTTTAATTCTTATATTTGTCCTCCCTCCAAGTTTAATTTAGACGAGGAAAGGCTTTGTTTGAAAGGATTTCGTTCCTGTTGATTCATGTTCCGCCATTTTAGTTTCACCACGTTGTCATTTCGTGAACCATGTGTTTTGGGATGACTCACCATTTTCTCTTTGCCTCAGATTATTTTGTATGACACGTGTTTTGGGATGAGTCATTATTGATGGGTGACGCATTCGTGATAGAAGACATGACATCAGCCAACGTCGTTTTCTCCTCCGCTGGGTCGGCGGTTGACGTCATTTGAGATTCTGTAGACACATTAAGTTCCAAGACTGATTTTTTTCAATAACTTGATCATTTTGCAACGAATTTATTCCTTATTTTCCCCTAATTTCCCATTTTATATTCATAATTTTTCAACGTAACGATTGTTTTATTTTCTTTGAGGAGACTTCACGCATTTTCAACGGACGTTCCAACATAAAGGCGTTTTCCAAAGTTTTGTGCTGCAGACATAATCTTTAAACACGATTGTTTATTAACGTATTTACGTGTTCATGACATTTTCTGTTACGTTTTCTTAACTAGGAATTTTTATAGACGTTGCGTTATTTTTTTAATTCTTATATTTTTCTTCCCTCCAATTTTTATTTAGACGAGAAAAGGCTTTGTTTGAAAAAATTTCGTTCCTGTTGATTCATGTTCCGCTATCTTTTGTCCGACATGTGTTTTGGGATGACTCACCATTTTCTCTTTGACTCAGAAAACTTTGTATGACACGTGTTTTGGGACGAGTGACTATGATGTGTGACGCATGTCGTGATAGCAGATATGACATCAGCCAACGCCATTTCCTCCGCGGGGTCGGCGGTTGACGTCATTTGAGATTCTGTTAGACGCCTTAAGTTCCAAGACTGATTTTTTTCAATAACTCGATCATTTTGCAACGAATTTATTCCTTATTCTTTCCTCATAATTTCCCATTTTATATTCATCATTTTTCAACGTAACGATTTTTTTTATTTTCTTTGAGGAGACTTCACGCATTTTCAACGGACGTTCCAACATAAAGACGTTTTCCCAAGTTTTGTGCTGCAGACATAATCTCAAAACACGATTGTTTATTAACGTATTTACGTGTTTATGAAATTTTCTGTTACATTTTTTTAACGTTGTAACTTTTTCCACCGTACAAAGCCACAATTTTTTATGCATAGTTAAAATATTTATTTTTTCGTATTTTTTTATTTCTTCATGATTATTCAGTGAAATGTACCTTTTAATGCATTATCTTAATCTTTTTTCTCAATGCTTGCACACTCGTTAAACTTCTCGATGTACCAACATTATTTTACTTTCTAACTTTTCAAACTAACAACAGATTTTTTCAATAACTTGATCATTTTGCAACGAATTTAATCCTTATTTCCCCCTAATTTCCCATTTTATATTCATAATTTTTCAACGTAACGATTTTTTTTATTTTCTTTGAGGAGACTTCACGCATTTTCAACGGACGTTCCAACATAAAGACGTTTCCCAAAGTTTTGTGCTGCAGACATAATCTTAAAACACGATTGTTTATTAATGTATATTTACGTGTTCATGGCATTTTCTGTTAAATTTGTTAACGTAGTATCTTTTTCCACAGTACAAAGCCACAATGTTGTATGCATAGTTAAAATGCTTTATTTTTTTATTTTTTCGTATATTTTTTTATTTCTTCATGATTAATCAGTGAAATGTACCTTTTAATGCATTATCTTAATCTTTTTTTCTAAATGCTTGCGTACTCGTTAAACTTCTCGATGTACCAAAATTATTTTATTTCCTAACTTTTCAAACTAACAACTACTTTTATCGAGGTTTTATTTTTTCTGATTCAAACAAGCAAACGTTTCTTCATTATTATTTCTGTTTCCTATGCAAACAACTTTTCTTACTTGCTTTTAATGTATGACTTAATGTGGTTTTCTACATAGCTGTTTCATGTTTGTGCGAGAAATATACAGACTATAGCAGCTAGCTATACATAACATTCGTTCGTAACAGAATCATTTTTTTTTCAGATTTAAACCAACATACGTTTCTTAACGACTTGATATCTGTTTTCTGGGGAACTTTTTTTTTTCCTTCATTCAATTTTATTCCAGATCATGAGACGAGGAAATGCTTCTTTAGAAACGATTTCGTTCCTGTTCGCAGTAATTATTGGACTTTGACAAATTTTTTGTGAAATGACTTCATGCTAATTCTGAGTCTTGTCTTAGCAATATTATTTTCTCGTAATTTTTTCGTGTGTTCAAGAACTCTACAGGTCTTTTACAGTTAAAATTCTACTGAAACAATATTTTCTTTCTTTATTTCGCATATCATTATAGCTTCCCAATTCTTGCTATTTTACTTCGTCTTTTTTTGAAATTTCGTAAAACTTTTCAGTATGTCAGTAATTTATTTCTTACTTGGAGAAACTTATAACTCCTTTTATTTAGACTATTTTTTTTTCATTTCATTTCAGCAAAACGATTATTTTAGATGTAGCAAATCATCAGGTTTTTGTTTCCATACATATAATATTTTCCAACTTGCTTTAAAGTATTCCTCAAAGCTTGCATGTATGTCAAATATGCATTTTTTTTATTCTTTCCTAGTTTGCTATACTCTTTCGTGGACTGTCCCCACAGGAAAGCATTCATTGTCAAGACATGCAATCTAAAACCTTTCTTCTTGCGATAAAATTTGTATTCTTTGGGACATGTTTTCTATATATTTTTCTGTCTCGTCCGAAAAAACAATCATTCTGGAGGCAAAGCCAGTAATTCTGTTCTTCCACTAAACATTATTTTTTAACGTTTTACTAATTCACCACCTCCATAGCGAAAATAAAGAAATACTTACTTCTGTTCCCTACATATCGACTCAATCTATTTCTTTTCGAAATGCTGATCATGACAATTCAACTAAAATTTCATACTTTCACCAAAAATCATATTCTTAAACGAGTTATTTTTTTACTTTATTTCATGTATAACTAAATTTTTATTGTTTACTCACCACATCAAAGTCAATAAAAACTCCCCTAATCTCATTCCTTTTCCTCATTTAGTTCGCTTTAAATTAAGATGTTTCAAAACTTCGCGTATATTTCATTCACTTACTGTCCGGTTCTCCAGTGTCTGTCCCTTCATTTTAAACTTCTGTGCCTGCTGCATTTTTTTCTTTAGACGTTTAGTTTCATTGACCTTTTTTTCGTTTTAATTAGGTTTTCCTTATCATATTTTTTTATTCATTGTCTCAGCAGAAAAAGCTTTAAATCTGGAGACATAGCGACTAAGTCCGTACTTCCTCTAAACATTTTTATTTCACGTTTTACTAATTCGTCAGAAAAGCAGGTGTTTCCAAACTCCCATAGTGAAAATATCGTATTCTCCTTATTTTACTTATTATATTTTTCCTTCTATTCAGTGTTGTATGATTCTTCGAACTTTGGTTTATTTTTATGAAACTTCTTTTTTTTTCTTAGTTCTTTTTTCTGATCCAAACTATCAATCTTTTCCTATCGATTTAATTACTCTTATTTTCCCATTCGACTTTACTTTTGAACAGAAATGTATCTAAAATGTTAAGGTGTATTTTAGTCTATAAGGCCGATTCTTCCCTTTTTCAAATAAAGTCATGTAGGATTTTAGTGTAAATGCCCCTAAATCTTTAGAACTTACTTTTCATAGTTAGATACTAATTCCTCGAGGTTTACATTAAAACATGAAAGAAGAGTGTTTTTACGCTCTCTCCAGTATGTGAGCTTTCCCCAAGAAATTAACTTTGGAATCCTCCTTCTTTCTACCGGAAAATGACAATCTCCTACGACTGTTTTCATGCGTCTACTGCTTACAGAAAAACCTCATATGGCATGAAATCACTTTGCTTGGGAGATTAAACTAAATTCGGGTTTTGAACTTTGAATGCAAACTCAAGCTCGCAAAAGCATAGTTTTCTGAGTGAACTTAAACTGTCTAAGATGACAAAAATCTAAAACTGCTGACTCAATGGGACAGAGCGTTTGAACTTTGCCGTTCATTCACCATTTAAGAGATCCATCGTGAACCACTGGAATGGAAGTAAGCAGACCCTGATTTAGTCCACTGTTTCCAAGGAAGGTAGAAAACTAGTGTCGTAATTCAAAAGCTCATAACTCAAGCCCTCCAGGATTCAATTTCGGACGAACGAATACTCAGATGTCAATGCTTAGACATTGAAAAATTACTTCAGACAAATATTTTCTTACTTAAAGTGCTTCAATTCAGAATTTGTACTACTTAAGATTTCCCTTAGTCAATATTTTTTCTATCTTAAAAACTTCTAAAGGATTGATTTTGAAAAAAATGAGTTCTCACAAAAATGTAAAATTTCCTCAGATTGTATGAGGCACCAAAAAAAAGAAATTGATGAAGCTTGAATGTTAACCATTTCTTTCTCTTCATGTTTCATTCCATAAACTTTCTTCAAATTCCTATATATCCAAGAATTTTGTTAAATGTCCAAGTTCGACTCCCCCAGAAATTTTCTGAAAATGATAGTTTCTCTTTTAAAAAAATTCCAGAATAAGAATCCCTTCACTGAAACAAGAAATTCATATTCAAAGCATTCCATCCCTCTTTCTACTTCAAATACTCTATTTGTAAATCTAAGGAAGTTTTTTTTAATATTCATATATTTTCCCCTCTAACTTTAGAAGATATTGTCCCAAAATGTATGTATATATTAGGATAGTAAAATATCTTACTACTGCTTGATGTTCAATTCACTTCACATTGTCTTAAGGAAATTCGTTCATTTTCTCATAACACATAGACATGTTATTTTTCTTCCCATTCACTTCAAAGACTTGAGATCAACTTAATGGAGTCCTTTGAGAAAAACTTTCATAGGAAGGCATAAATTTGCCCAAAAAGTACATCAAAAATAAACAAATGTTGAAAGTTCCTGTACAAGAAGGAAATTCTATTGTAACTTTTAAAGGAAAAAAGACAAATTCTAAGAAAATACGTAAAAATGTTCGTTGGATTCCATATTAAAAAAAAAATTTAGTTGAAGAAAAGTGTCATTCTTTTTTTTTTTCTTTTTTTTCTTTTTTAAATGTATACACTTTCGGAACAGTTCATTCTTTCCTAGGGTTAAAAATGGAACACTTCATTTTTCTTAGTAGACAATTTTGAGAAAACATATTTCATTAAAAGCAGGAAAATTCCCATAGAATAACATGGGAAAACTAGTATGCATAAAAAGACTGTTTCGAAACGAGTAAAAATTTGTTGAAGTTCGTTTTCGAAAAAGTTGGAAATGGAATGAAGTAAAAACAGTCACAGCAAGTTCCTGAAAGTTGAAAATTGGATGTACTAAAAATGTCTAGGGAAAGAAATTTTTATGAAACACGGACTGTTTAGTTTTTCCAGGCTAGGGGGTCTTCAGTGAGAGCGTTTTTCTTTTCAACTCAAAGAATAAAGCGAGTCAGTTTGAAACATTTCAAACTCCCCGAAATTAAGCCGTGTACTCTGGTTTCGACTCAATACTGTAAAGCATTGCTCTCAGACCAGTCGGAATTCCTACCTGATTGGTTGCCTAATGGAAAACATCAGACCCCTTTCCAATAACAATTCCCAAATATCCTTAAGAAAAGTCTAGCAAAAAAGCACTAGTTCACCATTAAAACAATTGGATTCATTCTGTTACTGTTTTAAACATTTCAAAAAAGAAGTTTACATTCTCACTTTTACTTTTAAAATCTTGAAAGCTTAAATTTTGACTCATTTCAAAAAAAAAATTTACTTAAAATTTAATTTAAAAAAATAATTACTCTTTAAATTTATGTCTTAAAACTAAAAAATATTTACGCTTAATATTTCAATAAATAATAAATATTCACAAACTCACCTTCTACCTTGCCCATCTAAAAAAAAAAAATTCTGAATTTATATAATCGAAATCATTACTTCTCCAAGTAGTTCTTTTCCCCTCATTGTAGAGAGGAACTCTTCTGAAATCTTCACTTTTCCACATGTGTTCATAAAAGCGTGAGCTACTTCCTTAGGATTCAACAAGGCCACAGCGTTCTCGAAACTTGAAATCGCTTTCCTGTTCCACTCAGTTGTTAGGCATGGAGGATGCATCTGAATAGGTGGAAGTACTTCAGAAATGCATTCGCGACATCTAAATACCTTCAGGATGCTCTCCCCGATTAAATTTTTTAATCATTCAATTAAATTGTGTCTAAGTTCACACTCCTCAATCGATGTATTTTGAAACTTTCGGGATTCTCCGAGTACGATTTTCTGGAATTCTGAACCCATTAACAATTCCTGGATGCTGTCCCACACGCCATCCAAAATAATTTGGAGTTTCTTAAACTGCTTTCTGGTTAATGCAACTCCTGTTGTTAAGTGAAAAATCTGGAAACAGAATTTGAAAGACTTGAAGACTTCTTACTTTATTCAAACTTTGAACAGAACTAAAATTCGCTCAGCGTTTCCTTTGCATACTGTAACCAACACATGACCCCTATCACCACGTGGTGATTGATGTGTCACCATGCGTCAGCACACTAACTGCACGATGACTGTTTCCTTATCTGGTCATCTCGCAACGAACATGCTATTGATTCTAATCAGACAAAGCTAACTTCAGCTTGAGAGATAAACGAAAGGATTTCATTATAACTTTCATATCTTGAGAGAATAAACTAAAAAATCTTCATAGAGTACATAATAAGCGTAAAGAAATTCTTCAAGGCTGAATTTCCACTAATATGATGGTGGTACGCGGAAAGCGTGAGAATTTAATCAGACACCTTCAAAGAATTCATCTTGGAATTAACGCTGCTTTTGAAAAACGAGTGAACTATGAAATTCTTTGTTCTTCACACAGGAAACTTTCAGATTTCGAAATCTCGCCGTTCTGACCCACTTTTTCCTGAGTTAAATTTAACACATGGTGGAAATCTCCACTTGCGCATTCCTTTGAGTGGGGAATAGCTCTCATGAAAGGGGTCAACGGTTTCAAACAACATTGATTAAAACTGGAGAGAGGAAAAATATGTGAATTAAAAAAATAATGCATAAGCAGGATTCCCCAAAACATAAAAAATTATAAGTTTTATATAAAAAAGAAATTCCAGGAAAAATATTGGAGGGGCGAAAGATTTCCCATTCTTCCATTCCCACAAAAAATTTACCGAAGTCCAATAAATCTTTCGAAAAAAAAATTAAACAAATACTTGGACAGACAAAAGAGAGAACGACACGAGACGTCAACCTATCCCGCGGCTAGTAGTAGGAGATACACTGTTCCCCCTCTGACATCATTTTTTCTATGCGAACAGAAATTTACTTGAACAACCGTCTTAGAAAATGCCTCTTCCACTTTTTTCTTCCCACCCATGCAAAAACAATCAGATTGCCTTTTCCCACCAAAAGTTCTAGCAAGAAGGAGCAGGAGACGCCGGAACGTAGCCCGGAAGGAGCCGAATAACAAGGGGGTGAGACAGGGAGGGAGCTCCTTCGGGCTACGTTCCGGCGTCTCCTGCTCCTTCTTGCTAGAACTTTTGGTGGGAAAAGGCAATCTGATTGTTTTTGCATGGGTGGGAAGAAAAAAAGTGGAAGAGGCATTTTCTAAGACGGTTGTTCAAGTAAATTTCTGTTCGCATAGAAAAAAATGATGTCAGAGGGGGGAACAGTGTATCTCCTACTACTAGCCGCGGGATAGGTTGACGTCACGTGTCGTTCTCTCTTTTTCTGTCCAAGTATTTGTTTAATTTTTTTTTCGAAAGATTTATTGGATTTCGTTAAATTTTTTGTGGGAATGGAAGAATGGGAAATCCTTCGCCCCTCCAATATTTTTCCTGGAATTTCTTTTTTTATATAAAACTTATAATTTTTTATGTTTTTGGGAATCCTGCTTATGCATTATTTTTTTAATTCATATATTTTTCCTCTCTCCAGTTTTAATCAATGTTGTTTGGAACCGTTGACCCCTTTCATGAGAGCTATTCCCCACTCAAAGGAATGCGCAAGTGGAGATTTCCACCATGTGTTAAATTTAACTCAGGAAAAAGTGGGTCAGAACGGCGAGATTTCGAAAGCTGAAAGTTTCCTGTGTGAAGAACAAAGAATTTCATAGTTCACTCGTTTTTCAAAAGCAGCGTTAATTCCAAGATGAATTCTTTGAAGGTGTCTGATTAAATTCTCACGCTTTCCGTATACCACCATCATTTTAGTGGAAATTCAGCCTTGAAGAATTTCTTTACGCTTATTATGTACTCTATGAAGATTTTTTTAGTTTATTCTCTCAAGATATGAAAGTTATAATGAAATCCTTTCGTTTATCTCTCAAGCTGAAGTCAGCTTTGTCTGATTAGAATCAATAGCATGTTCGTTGCGAGATGACCAGATAAGGAAACAGTCATCGTGCAGTTAGTGTGCTGACGCATGGTGACACATCAATCACCACGTGGTGATAAGGGTCATGTGTTGGTTACAGTATGCAAAGGAAACGCTGAGCGAATTTTAGTTCTGTTCAAAGTTTGAATAAAGTAAGAAGTCTTCAAGTCTTTCAAATTCTGTTTCCAGATTTTTCACTTAACAACAGGAGTTGCATTAACCAGAAAGCAGTTTAAGAAACTCCAAATTATTTTGGATGGCGTGTGGGACAGCATCCAGGAATTGTTAATGGGTTCAGAATTCCAGAAAATCGTACTCGGAGAATCCCGAAAGTTTCAAAATACATCGATTGAGGAGTGTGAACTTAGACACAATTTAATTGAATGAATAAAAAATTTAATCGGGAAGAGCATCCTGAAGGTATTTAGATGTCGCGAATGCATTTCTGAAGTACTTCCACCTATTCAGATGCACCCTCCATGCCTAACAACTGAGTGGAACAGGAAAGCGATTTCAAGTTTCGAGAACGCTGTGGCCTTGTTGAATCCTAAGGAAGTAGCTCACGCTTTTATGAACACATGTGGAAAAGTGAAGATTTCAGAAGAGTTCCTCTCTACAATCAGGGGAAAAGAACTACTTGGAGAAGTAATGATTTCGATTATATAAATTCAGAATTTTTTTTTTTTTTAGATGGGCAAGGTAGAAGGTGAGTTTGTGAATATTTATTATTTATTGAAATATTAAGCGTAAATATTTTTTAGTTTTAAGACATAAATTTAAAGAGTAATTATTTTTTTAAATAAAATTTTAAGTGATTTTTTTTTGAAATGAGCAAAAATTTAAGCTTTCAAGATTTTTAAAGTAAAAAGTGAGAATGTAAACTTCTTTTTTGAAATGTTTAAAACAGTAACAGAATGAATCCAATTGTTTTAATGGTGAACTAGTGGTTTTTTGCTAGACTTTTCTTAAGGATATTTGGGAATTGTTATTGGAAAGGGGTCTGATGTTTTCCATTAGGCAACCAATCAGGTAGGAATTCCGACTGGTCTGAGAGCAATGCTTTACAGTATTGAGTCGAAACCAGAGTACACGGCTTAATTTCGGGGAGTTTGAAATGTTTCAAACTGACTCGCTTTATTCTTTGAGTTGAAAAGAAGAAGCGCTCTCACTGAAGACCCCCTAGCCTGGAAAAACTAAACAGTCTGTGTTTTATAAAAATTTCTTTCCTTATACATTTTTAGTACATCCAATTTTTTACTTTCAGGAACTTGCTGTGACTGTTTTTACTTCATTCCATTTCCAACTTTTTCGATAAGGAACTTCAACAAATTTTTACTCGTTTTGAAACAGTCTTTTTATGCATACTAGTTTTCCCATGTTATTCTATGGGAATTTCCTGCTTTTAATGAAATGTGTTTTCTCAAAATTGTCTACTAAGAAAAATGAAGTGTTCCATTTTTAACCCTAGGAAAGAATGAACTGTTCCGGAAATGTATACATTTAAAAAAGAAAAAAAAAAAAAAAGAATGACACTTTTCTTCAACTAAATTTTTTTTTATAATATGGAATCCAACGAACATTTTTACATATTTTCTTAGAATTTGTCTTTTTTCCTTTAGAAGTTACAATAGAATTTCCTTCTTGTACAGGAACTTTCAATATTTGTTTATTTTTAATGTACTTTTTGGGCAAATTTATGCCTTCCTATGAAAGTTTTTCTCAAAGGACTCCATTAAGTTGATCTCAAGTCTTTGAAGTGAATGGGAAGAAAAATAACATGTCTATGTGTTATGAGAAAATGAACGAATTTCCTTAAGACAATGTGAAGTGAATTGAACATCAAGCAGTAGTAAGATATTTTACTATCGTAATATGTACATACATTTTGGGACAATATCTTCTAAAGTTGGAGGGAAAATATATGAAATTAAAAACTTCTTTAGATTTACAAATAGAGTATTTGAAGTAGAAAGAGGGATGGAATGCTTTGAATATGAATTTCTTGTTTCAGTGAAGGGATTCTTATTCTGGAATTTTTTTTAAAAGAGAAACTATCATTTTCAGAAAATTTCTGGGGGAGTCGAACTTGGACATTTAACAAAATTCTTGGATATATAGGAACTTGAAGAAAGTTTATCCAATAAAACATGAAGAGAAAGAAATGGTTAACATTCAAGCTTCATCAATTTTTTTTTGGTGCCTCATACAATCTGAGGAAATTTTACATTTTTGTGAGAACTCATTTTTTTCAAAATCAATCCTTTAGAAGTTTTTAAGATAAAAAAAATATTGACTAAAGGAAATCTTAAGTAGTACAAATTCTGAATTGAAGCACGTTAAGTAAGAAAATATTTGTCTGAAGAAATTTTTCAATGTCTAAGCATTGACATCTGAGTATTCGTTCGTCCGAAATTGAATCCTGGGGGGCTTGAGTTATGAGCTTTTGAATTACGATACTAGTTTTCTACCTTCCTTGGAAACAGTGGACTAAATCAGGGTCTGCTTACTTTCATTCTAGTGGTTCACGATGGATCTCTTAAATGGTGAATGAACGGCAAAGTTCAAACGCTCTGTCCCATTGAGTCAGCAGTTTTAGATTTTTGTCATCTTAGACAGTTTACGTTCACTCAGAAAACTATGCTTTTGCGAGCTTGAGTTTGCATTCAAAGTTCAAAACCCGAATTTAGTTTAATCTCCCAAGCAAAGTGATTTCATGCCATATGAGGTTTTCCTGTAAGCAGTAGACGCATGAAAACAGTCGCAGGAGATTGTCATTTTCCGGTAGAAAGAAGGAGGATTCCAAGGCTAATTTCTTGGGGAAAGCTCACACACTGGAGAGAGCGCAAAACACTCTTCTTTCATGATTTAATGTAAACCTCGAGGAATTAGTATCTAACTATGAAAAGTAAGTTCTAAAGATTTAGGGGCATTTACACTAAAATCCTACATGACTTTATTTGAAACAGCGAAGAATCGGTCTTGTAGACTAAAATACACCTGAACATTTTAGATACATTTCTGTTCAAAAGTAAAGTCGAATGGGAAAATAAGAGTAATTAAATCGATAGGAAATGATTGATAGTTTGGATCAGAAAAAAAGAACTAAGAAAAAAAAGAAGTTTCATAAAAAATAAACCAAAGTTTGAAGAATCATACAACACTGAATAGAAGGAAAAATATAATAAGTAAAGTAAAATAAGGAGAATACGATATTTTCACTATGGGAGTTTGGAAACACCTGCTTTTCTGACGAATTAGTAAAACGTGAAATAAAAATGTTTAGAGGAAGTACGGACTTAGTCGCTATGTCTCCAGAATTAAAGCTTTTTCTGCTGAGACAATGAATAAAAAAATATGATAAGGAAAACCTAATTAAAACGAAAAAAAGGTCAATGAAACTAAACGTCTAAAGAAAAATGCAGCAGGCACAGAAGTTAAAAATGAAGGGACAGACACTGGAGAACCGGACATTAAGTGAATGAAATATACGCGAAGTTTTGAAACATCTCAATTTAAAGCGAACTAAATGAGGAAAAGGAATGAGATTAGAGGAGTTTTATTGACTTTGATGAGGTGAGTAAACAATAAAAATTTAGTTATATATGAAATAAAGTAAAAAAATAACTCGTTTAAGAATATGATTTTTGGTGAAAGTATGAAATTTTAGTTGAATTGTCATGAACAGCATTTCGAAAAGAAATAGATTGAGTCGATACATAGTGAACAGAAGTAAGTATTTCTTTATTTTCGCTATGGAGGTGGTGAATTCGTAAAACGTTAAAAAATAATGTTTAGTGGAAGAACAGAATTACTCGCTTTGCCTACAGAATGATTGTTTTTTCGGACGAGACAGAAAAATATACAGAAAACATGTCCCAAAGAATACAAATTTTATCGCAAGAAGAAAGGTTTTAGATTGCATGTCTTGACAATGAATGCTTTCCTGGGGACAGTCCACGAAAGAGTATAGCAAACTAGGAAAGAATAAAAAATTGCATATTTGACATACATGCAAGCTTTGAGGAATACTTTAAAGCAAGTTGGAAAATATGATATGTAAGGAAACAAAAACCTGATGATTTGCTACATCTAAAATAATCGTTTTGCTGAAATGAAATGAAAAAAAAATAGTCTAAATAAAAGGAGTCATAAGTTTGGCCAAGTAAGAAATAAATTACTGACATACTGAAAAGTTTTACGAAATTTCAAAAAAAATATGAAGTAAAATAGCGAAAATTGGGAAGCTATAATGATATGCGAAATAAAGAAAGAAAATATTGTTTCAGTAGAATTTTAACTGTAAAAGACCTGTAGAGTTCTTGAACACACAAAAAAATTACGAGAAAATAATATTGCTAAGACAAGACTCAGAATTAGCATGAAGTCATTTCACAAAAAATTTGTCAAAGTCCAATAATTGCTGCGAACAGGAACGAAATCGTTTCTAAAGAAGCATTTCCTCGTCTCATGATCTGGAATAAAATTGAATGAAGGAAAAAAAAGTTCCCCAGAAAACAGATATCAAGTCGTTAAGAAACGTATGTTGGTTTAAATCTGGAAAAAATGATTCTGTTACGAACGAATGTTATGTATAGCTAGCTGCTATAGTCTGTATATTTCTCGCACAAACATGAAACAGCTATGTAGAAAACCACATTAAGTCATACATTAAAAGCAAGTAAGAAAAGTTGTTTGCATAGGAAACAGAAATAATAATGAAGAAACGTTTGCTTGTTTGAATCAGGAAAAATAAAACCTCGATAAAAGTAGTTGTTAGTTTGAAAAGTTAGATAATAAAATAATTTTGGTACATCGATAAGTTTAACGAGTACGCAAGCATTTAGAAAAAAAGATTAAGATAATGCATTAAAAGGTACATTTCACTGATTAATCATGAAGAAATAAAAAAATACGAAAAAATAAAAAAATAAAGCATTTGAACTATGCATACAACATTGTGGCTTTGTACTGTGGAAAAAGATACTACGTTAACAAATTTAACAGAAAATGCCATGAACACGTAAATATACATTAATAAACAATCGTGTTTTAAGATTATGTCTGCAGCACAAAACTTTGGGAAACGTCTTTATGTTGGAACGTCCGTTGAAAATGCGTGAAGTCTCCTCAAAGAAAATAAAAAAAATCGTTACGTTGAAAAATTATGAATATAAAATGGGAAATTAGGGGGAAATAAGGATTAAATTCGTTGCAAAATGATCAAGTTATTGAAAAAAATCTGTTGTTAGTTTGAAAAGTTAGAAAGTAAAATAATGTTGGTACATCGAGAAGTTTAACGAGTGTGCAAGCATTGAGAAAAAAGATTAAGATAATGCATTAAAAGGTACATTTCACTGAATAATCATGAAGAAATAAAAAAATACGAAAAAATAAATATTTTAACTATGCATAAAAAATTGTGGCTTTGTACGGTAGAAAAAGATACAACGTTAAAAAAATGTAACAGAAAATGTCATGAACACGTAAATACGTTAATAAACAATCGTGTTTTGAGATTATGTCTGCAGCACAAAACTTTGGAAAACGTCTTTATGTTGGAACGTCCGTTGAAAATGCGTGAAGTCTCCTCAAAGAAAATAAAAAAAATCGTTACGTTGAAAAATGATGAATATAAAATTGGAAATTATGAGGAAAAAATAAGGAATAAATTCGTTGCAAAATGATCGAGTTATTGAAAAAAATCAGTCTTGGAACTTAAGGCGTCTAACAGAATCTCAAATGACGTCAACCGCCGACCCCGCGGAGGAAATGGCGTTGGCTGATGTCATATCTGCTATCACGACATGCGTCACACATCATAGTCACTCGTCCCAAAGCATGTGTCATACAAAGTTTTCTGAGTCAAAGAGAAAATGGTGAGTCATCCCAAAACACATGTCGGACAAAAGATAGCGGAACATGAATCAACAGGAACGAAATTTTTTCAAACAAAGCCTTACCTCGTCTAAATTAAAATTGGAGGGAGGACAAATATAAGAATTAAAAATAATGCAACGTGTATAAAAATTATAACACCTCAGGGAATTCCTGAAAATATAAATTTAATAAAATAAATGTGAGAGAAAAAATAGGACAAAAAAATACGAGTAAAAAAAAATTGGAAACGATAAAAAAACTTCCTTCAAAATTTGACAAAGTCCAGTAAATCTCCCGAGAAAATAAAAAAATAAATAAATATTGGAAAGACTTCCCCAAAATTTGTCAACGTCCAATAAATCTCCCGAGAAAAGTTCCAAAAAAGCACCGCTAGGGGGCAACGTACACATCCCCTTTCCCCCACTCGGTCGTTGCCATCCCTCAAAAACAAAGGTCCATTAAAAGTTCCAAGAAGCACCGCTAGGGGCAGCACATCTCCTTTCCCGACTCGGTCGTTGCCATCCGTCAAAGGTCCATTAAAAGTTCCAAGAATCACCGCTAGGGGCAGCATGGACCAAACACACTAGCGTCATCTGCCACGCCCCACATCCTTCGGTCACATGCCTCGCCCACATCATTCTGCCGCAAGCCACGCCCCCCATCCTTCTCTTAGAAGGATGCATCCTCCGGCAGTCCCCGTCATTTTATACTACTGTTGTGTGAAACCCTCCACTAACTCTTCTCCTTAGCCTTCGTGAACTTTGCTCGTAGGTTTCCCGATATAACATAGCAAAACGTCAATACTTCGCACATCCGATGTAGATCATCAGTTTGTTTACTAATTTTCAGAAATGTGTGGTGGTTGTGGTTGGAGGCTTTAACGACCACCGTGAGCAACTCAATGGGCTATAAGCAGTTGCCCGTCCCTAATTTAGGGTCACTGGTTCCAGGGAAGGGAGAGAGCCAGTGCCGTAAGACAAACACAACATCCATGCCTGAACGGGATTCGAACCCGGACCCCTTACGGACGAACGATCAGAGGCCAGCGCCTTAGACCACTGCGCCACCGGGGCGGCTTTCAGAAATGGCCTTGTGAACTAAGATTTAGGCGCATAATATTCTCTTAAATTCTGTTGTGTGATCGTGTTATTGTTAACTTCTTGATGAGCAGGAACTAATGTTCATTATATGAAAACTCTTTGCATTTTAGTGTAAGAAAAGAATCCAAAACATAAATGTAATAGCGCTTCGCTAATTAAACTAAGTAAACATTTCGAGCGCAGAAATGGAAACAGAATTTTGTCTTTTCCTACGTTATGTTTACTGCAATTCTGTGAGCTGAAAGATATTTCTCAATATCTAACTTCCTTAATTAGCTTAGTTAATAACATTCCCAATTAATGACTGATTGAGTGAAATGAACTGTGGTCGTTAAAATACATGGTTCACTAAAATTTTCTTATAACATTGAAATGATAGCAAGAACAGCAAATACCTTCAAATAAACCGTTCCTGTCTAGAAACAAACACAGAATATCTACATAAATTATTAAAATTATATTGTTCTATGTGCTTAGAATAACGCAGAGAAAATCAATAGAATATAAATACTAGTTGCATCTCAAGAAATTATTTCCGCAAACAATTCCTTCCTTTCCTGTCTTTGGAAAAAACATCATTTTGACAGAAAATGTAGAACTGTTCAATCACTTTTCAGTTTTTTGTTTTAAAAATAAATATTTTAAATCAATTTTATGTTTAACTTTAAGTTTTTATGTAATACGTTTGGTGGAAATAATGAAAGTCTGTTGCCTATACCTATTTGGTAACGGATGTAATTGCATTTGGATATCACATTGCATTTGTTATTAGAATGATCATATTAATACCGCGTGATCTACCTGCATAGGTAGCTCGAGGGATTACTAAACATGATACAAAAATCTTATACTCACTATAGTTACCCAGTCACTTGAGTCTCTGTCCTTTGACCATGCCTTCTTAATTCATCCATGCTTTCGAATTTCATCCCATTGGGTATTCTAGGATTTTTTTTTTCTGTTCTACGGAATCCAATCTAAAATTTCGATTGGCGGCCCCGGTGGCGCAGTGGTCTAAGCGATGGTCTGTGATCATTCGTCTGAAAGGGGTCCGGGTTCGAATCCCGGTTAGGCATGGATGTTGTGTTTGTCTTACGGCACTGGCTCTCTCCCTTCCCTGGAACCAGTGACCCTAAATTAGGGACGGGCGACTGCTCATAGCCCATGGAGTTGCTCACGGTGGTCGTTAAACCTCCAATTAAAAAAAAAAAAAATTCGATTGTCCGTCGGTCGTCCGTTTATCTGGCAACATGTATATATATTTGGAAACCATTAGCATCAGCATTTTTGATTTCTTTTAATGCCAGGAATGGGAATCTGGTTTCTCCTATTTCATTGACATATACAAATAATTTCATTTTCAGGTACACAAAAAGCTGTACTGCTACCAATAAATAAGGTAAAGCAGTCTTCATTTCTTAAGTAATTGCGCAAATCAGGGTCGTAAACATTAGCAACACATCACGGACGAATGGTAAGTACGCCCTACATCAACACCATGGCGTTTATCTAACTTAAAAATTTTAGGAAATTTCGAAAATGAAATTTCCTCTATGGCAATCATATATGTCATATCAATTAATTTTCCAATTCGAGCTTTAGATCCATTGGAAGCAACAGTCATTGACTTAACAACAGATGTTCTCTGATAAAAATCAGCGAGCGATTATCCTTTATCGTTCTTCCTTGGAGATACAGGCACGGTGAATTTCTGATCAGGTATGCTTTACCATATTGTCCTTTTTAATAATGAATCCAGAAATTCCATCACAAAAAGAAAAATTGAAATTTTGAAAAAAAACTTTTGCTGTCAACATTCTTCCGACAAAGTTCGCAATATGCAAAAAGCATGGATATTTTATCGGCGTCAACATTATAGCGTAAATAACTACATTTTGGATCTATACCCTCCATCCACCTTTCCATGGTTGATATTTTTCCTTTGGAAGTCATGATTTTAAATAACAAAGAGTAAAACAAGAAACTCAGATCTCACTAAAATTAAGTGGCGGACAAACCAAAACCAAAACAAAACAGCGATAAGAGCATCTGTCCTTAAATGACTCATGGAGCAGACAGAAGGGAGCGTGGAACCAATCACAGACGCTCTGCGGTCGGACGATATCTATCTTTTCACTGCACAGAAGACAACACGAGGAAGCGTTTTCCAGCTAAAAGCAAACATAAAATATTCGTAAAGTTATGAATACGTGAATTTTATTTTTTTTTTTCACGCGTAAGCAATATCGCGTTTTCGATAAACAAAGAGTTGCTCTACGGATTGAACATTTAATGAAAATTTCATTTTTAAATTTTGGATCGTGGTTGCGATTCAAATATGAGATAGCATCGCAAACGGCGATACGATACCGCTTACGTTTTTCCCTGTCAGGTTACAAAACACGGTATATCCTGGTGTTACGAGATATAAATGATCTTCTGATACGTCGTGGTAGCAGACACCACAAGACAGCATTAGAAATCTTGTAACACCAATTTTTCGCCGAATAAGATCTGTGCTGTCCGCACGTAAAGGTTCAATATCATATTAGGCACTAGGTACCAATGTTTTCTCTCTTGGATATGCACTCTCAGTGTTTGACTATCAGTGTCTCACCTAAGCTTCGGTGGGTTGGAGAGAACTTCAGGTTACGATTTCTCGACTGCGAAGGGAATTCGACATTTGGCAACGCGCTGACGCCCGTGAAAAAATCCCTTGTGTAGCGGAGGTGGAACGTAAATTCCATACACCCGTTACAATAATGTTCCACACCTGTGTGCTCTCAATTTTTAATTCGGGTTTATTTATACTAAAAAAATGTAAAAGGTATTAAACAAAATTATAATTTTTTACGGAAATAACTGAAATATATATTTTATGTACAAAAATATTGCGAATAAGTGTTTTTATGTAGGAATATTATCCCCCCCCCAAAAAAAAACTCTTAACCTATTGCTTAAGTCCTTTGTAACATCGACATATTCTTATACTCAATTTATTCGAGTTTTGCGAAGCTGCTAAGAATGTATTCGTCACATTCATAGCTACTGATGTAAATACAACTACTTCAGGGAAACATTGTTTGGAAAAAAGGGAAAAAAATCACCGAAAGAAAAGGGCTATTTGACTTTCACTTTTAAAACTTAATTTGTTCTTCTTATAATCTTTTAAAGGGAGGTTGCTTAGTTTTTCATTCTATTGTTGTTGTTTTTTTTTGCCAGAAGTGGGAATTCGTCCCATCCAAATTTTCCGATGAAGCTTCAAGATATTTTACTGAATATCAAATATACAAACAATATATGCGGTCACAACCACACAAACGCACGAAGGGCTATTCGCTGGTGGTTCATATGAAGTTATAATATAATTGATCATTTCTTTCAGGAAATACTGAGTTTATTCTTCAAGCTTAAATGTTGGTGCACTTATTTCCAATTTTTCGGTTTCTGCTATACAAAAGCTGTTTGGATTAAGATTATGTATAGAAATTTAAAAAAAATCACCGCCTGTATTTCACTTAAAATATGCCTTGAGAATACACATTATTAGTTATAACGTAAATGGAATGTCAAAACTGCTT
This sequence comes from Macrothele yani, assembly GCA_039090855.1. Lineage (NCBI taxonomy): Eukaryota > Metazoa > Arthropoda > Arachnida > Araneae > Macrothelidae > Macrothele > Macrothele yani. Next base: position 57,596,632 of record CM077033.1, read on the forward strand.
TTCGGTTTAAAAGAATTCCTCGTGCTAAACAGTCGCAGAAGATATTACAGATTTTAAACTACCCTTTTGTTATTCTTTAAATTGTACTGTGAGATAGTTGGCGAGGGGAGAAATAATGCAAATGTAAAGCTCATAGCATAAAATATAGCATTAAAATTGATATAAACATCAAGTATATCGTTAAGAAATATTCCTTTCATATGGAGAAAATAATTGTTCAGATGATTCACCTTATCTCAGCCAATTCTTAAACAGCACTGGCTTTTTTCAATATTTAGTTTCTTGTTCTATCAAGAGGAATATAAAACTTTTTTATCCAAAAAAAGGGGCTATATCTAATTCACCACTTCATTTTGCAGGAGTATTACCTCAGCGTCTACAAATTATAGAACTTAATCTAGAATTCTAGCTGCTACAGTGTCCTAATACAAATACATAAACAGGCAAATAGCACCCTGATGGGATCTTTTCTTTCAGCCGCGAAAGTGGCTGAAAGCGAAGATCTCATAAGAACCTTCTCCCAATCGAGCAGCACATATTCACCAATATTACCACAAGGCCTACCAGTTGGCTGTAACATGATGACTATGTGTTTTTCATATGACTTCATGGAAAGTAGACTCTCTTGATTTCTCTAAATAAAATCAGTGACATACATTTTATGAGCAACTTCACCATCGAGCTTGAACACAGTGGTACCTAGAACGGATGTGTGTTGATATTAGACTTTATCTTTATATTTTACTTAGCTTTATCTGGATATTTTACCAAGAAAGGCCCAATGACACGATGTCGCGGCCGAATGCAAGTGTATAATGTGGGAGCACCGTTCGAAAGGGTAGCCATTGGTGTAATGGGACCGTTTCCTAATTCGGAGGATGGCAACAGATATTTGTTGGTGGTTATGGATTATTCCACCAAATGGCCGCAGGTCGTTCCTATTTAAAATCAGGAAGCAGTTGCTGTTGCCGAAATTCTTGTCAGTAGATTGGTGAGCTCTCATTCGGTTCCTCTTGAATTGCATTCCGACCAGGGGCGGAACTTTGAGTCTAAAGTGTTCCAAGAAATGTGTAATTTACTCGGCATTAAAAAGACTCGAACTACGCCACTTCATCCTCAGAGTGACGGAATGTGTGAAAGGTTCATACGCTCCTTGGGACAGCAGCTTTCATTATTTGTTAGTGATAACCAGAAAGATTGGGACAGGCTTGTTCCGCTATTTTTGTTGGCGTACCGAGCTGCGGTGCATGAAACCACAGGGAATACCCCGAGTATGATGTTGTATGGGCGAGAATTACGTCTCCCCTGTGATTTGGTGTTTGGAAGACCGGAACCAATTGCCCAGGATTCTAGCACGTATGTCACAGAGCTTACCAGGAGATTGGAGAAGCTTAATAATTTTGCTAAGAGGAATATTCGAATAGCTACTGAACGAATGAAGACCAGATATGACGTGCAGGCTGCGGAGAAAGTGTGTAAGGAGGAAGACTTAGTCTGGCTCTATAACCCACGTAGACGAAAAGGAAAGTCATCCAAATTGCAGCGCCCGTGGGAAGGTCCTTATGTAGTAAAGAAAAGAATAAACGATGTTCTTTACAAAGTTCAGTACAATAATAGACCAACTAGAGTAATACACCTCGATAGGCTTAGACCGTATAGGGCAGGAAATACCGAATCATAAACGGTTGAAGGATGAGTGTCTCAGGTGATTGGTTGGTTTCCCGTTGGTTGACTTGTTGATGTGAAAGGATGAGAAGCGGAGAGCCTGAGAACATGTAATGAGCTTGTTGGTTGTAATAATTTTGTATAGTGTACTCGGTGTTGTGTTCTATTGGTGGAAATATTTTAATATTGCAATATGTCGTGTGCCGTGGTAGTGGAACTGTATAATTTAAATTAATTATGTAGTGTCGTATTTGTGTAAATAATTATGCAGGTATGCATGGAATATGGGCGTTCCCTGAGGTTCGTTGGAAAAAGGGATGTGCCCGGGGAATGCCAAAGACCAATTCAAGGCGATTGTTTTGAGAAGGGCAGAGACGACGATGCACCAAGAAAGAAGGGTACTGATGAGTTGTGTTCTAGGGTAGGCAGTTCCGGGTGGTGGAATCGCTGCGAATCACAGGTAGCTTATATGAACTCGAGACGAGTTGCATTTAAAGAAGGGGGCGATGTGACGACCCCCCCCCTCGCATAATTAATTGGCGAGAGGCGTGGTTAATTAACGGTAATTGAAACTTGATTGGGGTTTTAATTAACAGAGAGTTATAGTTTAAACACTTGCGAGGGGCGGTATATTAAGAAAAGATCTGCTGGCACTTGGAATTCAAGTGGCGAGTTGCAGGTGTTTGCCACGAGAACAAAGAGCCCGTAAGCGGAAATGGGACGGGTCAGAGTTTAAAAGCTATTTCCCATGACTCAAAAATGTTTGGACGGCAAAAGCGTTTGAAGATTTTGACTGTGCCGGGCGGGAAACAATGGGAAAACTCTTGGACTTGAAGAGCGGTTTATAATAAATATGTCGCCGTTCCAAGTGTTAGAATTCACCGCTTACCAATTTCTTGGAGACGGGAGATTGTTGTTGAGTGGCAGAATCCGTTTTAAGCCGAGAGAAGGAGGACGGATTTTCCCTCGCCCTAGAACAAATGCTAACCGGCTGTGTGCTCTTGCAATTCTGGGCATAAGAAGCGAAGCCAGCTGAAAGCATAAGCTGATGAATATCCAACACGAACTATACCTGAAAACTTTCTTCACCTCGCCGAACCATCGATACTTGCCGTAAGGGGCCAGTTCATTTGAAATGCAGAGAGATATAAAAAAATCACGGCATTGCTTCGCTCATGCAGAGCGGAGAGGAGAAACGCCTGGCACCAAGAACCCCGGCGGACCCCCTCGCAGAGCCTTTTCGTGTCGAGTAGGGGAGAAAAACCTTGTGTGTGTGTCTGATTACGTACCTCCAGGGACCGGGGAACGATATCGTTTTAGCCGCCGCAAAGAAGGAGCGGTGATGGAAGTTAAGATCAAACTACCCGTGTAAGTGTAGTGGTTTTTTTTTTTTGTGTCATCAATACTGTGGATACTCAAGGACCTACGTAAGTAATTTTTTTCCCAGTATTTTATTTGCGGCACATTGTGAACGAACAGACTTTTCGTTAGGACATATTTTCTGAAACAAAAAAGAGGGCCAAAGCTGGCCGGAAGTTATAGCCTTTCTATTTAATGAAGAATCCGCTGTAATTTATGCATTTGTCAATTAAATCCCTGTTTTAATTGTTATACTGTGCCTCCATTGGTTTATTGGTGTACTGTATCGGCTAATTGGCTAACGAGGTATTGGCGTATCCAGTGATTCAAATCGCAGTCGGGAAAATAATTGGGTATCCTGAGAACTAAGTCCCAAAGGTCGCAACGGTATATTAACAAAAGGAATTTTGTTGAAAAGCGCAGTACATTAAGTTTCATACATCATAACACAAACAGGGACTTTCCACTGTTATGAATTGAGCAAATAGAAACCACTTTAACATTTCTAGAACAGAATGAACTACATAACTGTAAATAGAAATATGAGGAAATGGAATATTTCCTCGTTTAGAAACTGTCAGAAGGAAGCGAACGACGATTCGGAAGGATTAACAGCCTGCCCGGTTGCGTAGTCGTACAAACGCAGTATTCTGACAAGATGTACGAGATGGTTTCTACTATCAGTGAGACATGGATGTTGTATTTATATTACCGCACTCGCTCTCTCCGTTCCATGGGACCAGTATCATTAAATTTTGGACAAACGTCTGCTTAAAGCCAATCGACGTGCTGACGGTGCTGACTAAACGCTCTCCACTTCAGTTAAAAGCAAGGAATATTGTAATGTAAGTAGAAGTTTCGAAGTTTGAAGTGCACTCCAGGAATTTTAGGATAATCCAATATAAAGAAGCTTCCATGTGAAAAAGAATTGAGTGTTTTTTTTCGTTAAAACAAGAGATTTCCATTTTTTAATGATATTGAGCTCCCTTCAAAGAATTTAAATTAAAGAATGCATTGTCCCTTTATTTAATAATTAGTTTGCACTATTTATATTAAAAAAAATATTATAATTACAAAGGAAATTCCAGTGTTTCTACATCCTTTTTCTTTATAATTTGTAGAAACGCTTTTGAAAGCGACTCAACAGTTATGTTTAGAAATTTGTTTTTCGGTTTATTCCTTTCCGTAGTCGTTTTCTATTCACATTTAGTTAACCGTAATGCATTCTTTGTGATAAGAAACACAATGATTATTATTTAAAGAGGAAACTTCATACAAACTTTTTTGATAATGACAATCCGATTTTTGGTGTAAATTTAACAAGGATGGCAAGCCAGATGATATCCGAAAACTTGAAAATTTCATCGTCTTGGAACGGGACTCGAATCCGCGTCTCCCAGATAGCGCCCGATTATGCTAACCACTACGCCACCCAGAAGGACCAAGTCTCAAGCTTCCGATTAATTTGAACATTACCATCACAGGAATAACTAATTGAAGCAACCGGCATTCATGTTTAGCGAATCTGGAGGTTAAGAATCCTATGTCGTGATTCCCCGGAGGAGCAGATTAACCATGAAAGAAATGCGGGATTTCACTATTTTTTTGTAGATGACAATCCCATTTTTGGTGTAAATGTGACAACGATGGTAAGCCTGATAATATCCGTGGTTAACATACCCGGGCGCTATCTGGGAGACGCGGGTTCGAGTTCCGCTCCAGGACGATGAAATTTTCAACATTTTGGATATTATTTGACTTACCATCCTTGTTACATTTACACCAAAAATCGGATTACCATCTTTCAAAAATTTGTGTTAAATGTTGTAATCTCGTATCTCTTTCATAATGTAATTTAATGTAATTTTAAATCAAAATATCTCGCAAAAATTTTAGGCATTCATCATCCCTTCAGATAACCGAAGAGATAATTACTGGCATCACTTGTAAAGAACTTAATATGGATACGTAGCATAAAATTTTCATAAACCGAGCTGTTGTAAATTATCTTCCTTTTCGCTCTTTTTTAGAGAACAGTGGAACATTTTTTATATATATATGACTAAATTCAGCACTCAGCGCTATTAGTTTTTTCAAGGCAGACTATTTCCATCACTCCAATATTTGAACGATTAATATTTCATAACCATAATTTTGAAAATTTATGGATCGTAAGTAATAGCTGTTCATAAGATCAAAATCTCTCTAGTTATAAGTAATTTCATATAATTAAAAAAACTATATCATAATGCTTTCCAATTCTAGTTTCGAACACATTCTCAGTATGCCGCCCCGGTAGCGCAGTAGTTTAAGCCATGGCTTCTAATCATTCATTCGAAAGGTGTCCAGGCTCGAATCTCGATGAGGCAGAGGCATGGATTTTGTGTTTGTCTTAGGGAGTTGGCTCTCTCCCTTCCCTGGAACCAGTGACCCTAAATTAGGGATGGGTGACTGCTTATAGTCCATTGAGTTGCTCGTGGTGGTCGTTAAACCTTGAATCGCAAAACAAAATATCAGTACGTTAAGGAACTGATCAGTTCAAATCATTTTAATTATATTCAGTCTCCGATAAATTTTATTTTTGGGAAATTACATTAGTGAAGAAGTTATGTGGTACTAAGTACTAGGAACACTTAGTTAACTATATATTTTCAGTTCCCAGGGAGGTCCATTATTTTCCACTGGGCCAAAAAAAAGTCCTGCAGATTACAATGCGAAATCTTCGTTTGGGATTAAAATTTCTTTAGAAGAAAAATTAGAAAAAACACTTCCAGCGGTTTGGAACTTATAGCCTGAATCAAACATTTATACCGTTTATGTTAATTTGCGAAAGTAGACAATATGTTGTACCCAAAATTCAATTTTGTATGTTTTGAGATGAATAATATACTGAAAAATCTATGGACGTCATTTTCTACTATCATGAAATGAAAGCCAAATAAATGGTGCAAGAATTTCACTAAGCTTTTGTATAATCCGAAAGTTCTTAAAATGATTATACATATATATTTAAAATTTATGATAATAAACTGAAAACATTTATCAGGTAGATTCATGCGAAGGTATCACCAAAAATAATGTTTAGAAATTATTATTATTTAGCGTTATGAAAGAATTTCATTTTGATTTATATCTCGAACTTTGAGGTGCAAAAAATTACCTACTTTTCTTACATTTTTCTTAAATAGTGAATAGAAATTTAAGAGATTTATTTAATTTTGTAGATGTTGATATCATTCTCTCGATTATTAAAATTGTTCTTATGAATCTTTCACAAATAAGAAATACAGAATTCAAACTAAGTTAGAATAGTGTAATTTTATCATCTGTCAGAATTTATCAATAAGATCCGAGGAATGGATATCCGATATTAACTTCGGTTTTAATGGTGCTTAAATGGCGTTTTACGTTTGAAGTTGCTTTACGTTCGGTTTATGTAAGGAGCGGATGTGATAAAATGACACTTTTTTAATATGATCAGTGAAACATTGACAGTTTCAAATCTGCTGTACCGTTAGAAAGGAAAGAACAGTCTGCTTCTTTGACAGAAGATATCAAAAGCTACAGAGAGATAATCTCTATGAATTTAATTATTTACATTACTGAAACACCAAACAAATATATATACTAGAACTTCAGTGCAGGTAATTGTTTCTTTCTACCTTATCATAGCTATGAAATCTGTTATATAATATTTTTCTAATAACTTTCCATTTTCATTTTTTTTATGTTTATTCAGTGCATTGCAGAACCCCTCGAGAATTGTCGTGTTTCCAGGAAACAAAGAAAGGCTTTAGTTGAAAGACCGATTCATTTCCTAACATGATTTTTTCTGCCGTCGAAACAGAACCCGTTTTTTATATTCAGCTTAGAATTCAATGGGTTTCACCGATTGCAGTAATAAATTGAATTCAAATTCTATTTCTAACCAGTTCCATGTACTATAAACACTAGACAGCACTTCTTACATTAGTGTTTTTATTGGTTCAAACGGATATACTTATAAGTATATGTTACCTAATTTTCAAAATTAGGGGTGAATGCGACCTGTTTTTATCGTTGCTTTTCCTGTGGAAGGTAAGGCAGAAAACACGGATGTAGACCTAGCCGCAGCTCACAGAAAGCTGGCAGCGTAGTAGGTTCTCTGGAGTAATAACGCCGTAAAGTGTGCTGACACTGCACTGAATTATGTTGATTAATGCGCTTCTTTCGCTTTTACCTGGCAGTCCGAATACATATTTCTATTTATTATATAAATCAAATTACGAAAGGAAAATCTAATGGAATATTTATTGCCGTGAGGGGTATACAAAAGTATATTAGTACCCCTCCGACAATTTGTTCAAATAGGGTCGCGTTCGAATAATCTATGATGCTTGGGTGGTGTAATAAAATTCTCCACGTTGAAACAGGTGTACCTTTGTGGAGCTTGAATGGTAATATTTTTGTTTCCTTTTATTGTTAAATTATAGCCTTCGAGGTGTAATACGAGTGCTTTCACTGTAAGGGCTTTATTGAAATGATGACAGATTGAAATATGACTACGGATAATAAATCACGTATATGACATTTCGTATTGGCATTATTATATATGGTATATTAAGCACCTTCTCTCTTTCTCTCCGAGACATAGGGAGGGAGAGAGCAAATCCTTTCAAAAACCACTTCAAGACAATCATCTAAAAACGTAAAGAAAACTAACATGAAACACCATAAAGGATAGGTTGTGTTTCATCCTGTTTTTCGCGGACTGAAAAAAGGTGAAAAGATGCTGTATATTCATATTTCGTTTGGCTGAGGATAGAGCATTAATATGCTTTAAATAAATTTTAACACATCACAAGTTACTTGATCTCAAAGACTTGTGACCATTATACGTATTAAGAGAATACAACGTGGTGTGTCAAAAATATTTATATTTTCAAGTCGACCATGGTTTCGCTGGGTAGTGACCTACCTTCATCAGGACGAATGGCACGTAAATGTACAAATTGTATATGATATCATAAACGGTGTTTACAGTCATGGGTTTTAGTTAGTTGCTTCCACGCGTTTGATAGAAATCGAAAGGATGCCATGTCATTAAGAAGTTGCGAATACTTCTGATATATATGAAAAGCTTCCAAGATATCAAGTTTGAAAGGTTTCCATATCGATATCGGCACAGCAACATATAAGCCATCCAAGTTCTTATCATCAAAATTATGTACCTTGGCCACTCCAAACGAAACATCTGTGAAAAATTCCATTAAGTTTGCCAATCGACTGAAACAGCACCTCTGCGCAGATCAACTTATGCTATCCTTTGATGTGGTATCTGTGTTCACCAATGTTCGTGTAAAAGCAGCTCTGGAATCCCTAAAAGCAAGTCTCATAGAACATCATTACAGCCGACCTGAAGTAGAAGAAGTAACAAGTTCAGTGGTTATTTCCATAAAACAGGACATTTTAACTTTCCGTGCAGCGTTTTATGAACAGACGTAAGGTCTAGCCATTTGCAGTCCACTGTCTACTATATTATGTGAAATCTACATACGTCTATTTGAAGAAAAACCTTTCAAGCTTGTTAAATTTGACTTATGGATACCATATGTAAACGATGGTTTCGTTCTATGGAAAGGAAAAAGTTCTGAAATTTCGGAATTATTCAAACTTATGTATCCCATTGAACCTCATATTTAACTCAGCTACGAAACTGAAAATAACGGATGCCTACGATTCCTTGACGTGCTGGATACCCGCTCAAATAGATCTCTCGCTACCACAATTTATCGGAAGCCTCTTGCTGTTTTCTCACCTCTACTTGCCAAGTCCAATCACATTTGGCAACAAATACTCAGCGCCTTTAATAGCTGCGTATATCGCGCGATACATATATGTTCAGACAAAGGCAGTTTGGAAAAAGAACTTTATTTCTTAAAAAAATTCCGGAAACCGAAGCTTATCTCCTCGTTAACTCTTGTGATGCGCCCGTTGAAAGATAACTTTGCCATTATTCCATTTTACCATGACATTGCTTTCAAAAATTCAAAACTTCTCAAAACCTTTAATTTTAAAGTAATATTTAAAGCCGTAAACAAAATTAAATTTTTAGGATCGAAGGACTATGTTGAAGACTAAAACCTGTGGGAAATTTATTAAACTCCATGTGAATGTGACGCTTCCTATATAGGATAGACCCGTAGAACCTTGCGTTTTCGATTGAAAGAACACAAGACATACATTAAGAAATGTGGCGTAAAGAGGTCATAGATGGCTAAACATTGTTATGAAAAGGACCATAAATTTCTGTTTGAAGAAGCAAAACTAATTGACAAGCCAGATTCAACAACCAAACTTGATATTTTGACAACTTTCATATACATCAGAATTTTTTGCAACATGCAAATGTCGGGGCATCCACCCATTCATTTCTTTCGAGTGCGTGGAAGCAACTGACCCAAACCCGTGACTATAAACACCTTTATGATATCATACGCAATTTGAATATTTACGTGTCATTCGTCCTGATGAAGTTGGTTCAATACCCAGCGCAATCAGCGTCGACTTGAAAAATAAACATTTGGGAAAAATCACGTTGTATTCTCTTAATGCATCACAAGTTAGTTATTTTTTTCCTTAAACTATTTCATGACAACACAATATACTTGCCTTTTGATTTGAGGTGCAGGCTTTTAACGTTTTCTTTATTTGTGCTTACTCCCAAACCTTTGACAGTTCCCACGTGATAGTCTGGTGTCTAATGAAATATTTCGTTTTTATATTTGCAGGCATTACTTAATATAATCTAACAAAATTCGTTTATAATTCTTTACGATGTATGTTCAAAAACAGGACTATATTCCTCTGCTAATGAAGTTCAAGCAAATCCTAAATATTTAAATGTCGTATCTATTTATTAAGAATGCAGATTAATTTTTTCACATAACTGGTGTATATTTTCGGACATTTCTTGCCCGCTACCATGTGATTATTTGTTTTAGGATATTGTTTTTCGAAAGGCAATGCAGAAGCGTGAGAATTGCCACTGTGTTACCAGGATATACTGTGTTGTTAACCATTCTTGTAATAACTAAACCTGGGAGTATCATTCGTCTGCAGGTATTCCTTCTTTTTCTTGGGGAAGGAGAAGGTTTATAAGCAAAATGCCTATATTTTCATTTCACCTTATTACTTTTTAGATCGTTAAAACACACCAGCGATACCTTAACATCAGAGTAGCTGTGATCATCCTCCAGTGCATAGGGAAATGATATTTCACAAATCAAGCCTCAATTTTGTTGGATTTCAAAATTCGCGCAATTAAATCTCAGAAAAACGCTTTATTCACTAAATCATTTAATGTGCACACATTTCAGTTGCTTTCCAAATGCTTTTTTTGTTGTTTTTTATTATTTTGAATCTCAATAGTTGTTGCTAAAGAATACCAGCCAGGATCTCAATAATGAACGATTGTTTCATCGACGCATATATTTTGGAATTGGCGAAGAACTATATCATGCATCTGCGGATAAATTTATTGCACGAATTATTTGAGAAAAGCTTTAAGTTCTTAGGCGGCCAACTTGGTAGTGAAAAAAACTTCTATGCGTTCCAATGTGAAATGCGTAATTGCATTGTACAATAAATCTTAATTAGACAGGTACTAAAACAAATGTTTGGCTTTATGTCACATTCGCATATATTGTATTATATTACCGCCAATAGCGGTATAACTATACCATCGAGATTAGAGAAAATGCTTTCCCATACTCACCAACCCGCTTGGCAAGCGTGGTAAGTTAAGGCCAAACCGCTGCAAAATGACTTCACAACTTAAATCTTGGCCCTCAGTCTCCGGCAGCTGGAATCTACCTGGAAAAGACTGCGGCTAGTGCGATATAAAGGCAGTGGGTGCTAAGAATCACCGGAGAACCGGACTAGGGTGCCATTTGATGCTGACTTTGGCTACTTACAGTGGAAGCTCCCTATCTTCTGATTCAAGACTTCTTGAATTGGAAGAGGAACTACAAAGGATCAAGTCGGACATAATCGGTCTAAGTGAGGTAAGGAGAACAGGAGAAGATTTCATTGAACTGAAAAGTGGACATCTCATCTACTATCATGAGACAGATACTGGAAGAACTAGTGGTGTTGGATTTATAATAAACAAGAATCAGAAGGATAAAGTTGTAGAAGGTGAACTTTCTTCTGACAGAGCTGCTCGACTCGTCATCCACCTCTCGAGAAGATACCAGGCTCAGATTATTCAAGCTCATGCACCCACTACAAGTCCTCCTGAAGAAGAAATTGAAGAATTTTATGAGGAAATTCGTCATCTAAATAATAAATGCAAGAAGCACTTGAAGATAATTATGGGATATTTCAATGCAAAAATAGGGTAACGGCAACAGAATGAAACTGCAGTAGGTAAATTCGGTCACGGCAATAGAAACCAGCGTGGAAATACTCTCGTAGAGTTTGCAGAGGTCGAAGGATTTTGATCATGAACTTCTTTTTCAAGAAAAGGCTGTAAAGGAAATGGACATGGAGGCCACCCAATGGATGGACAAGTGAAATTGATTTTATTATGTGTAACAAGACATTTGTCATGGAAGACTGCGGTGTGCTAAACAAGTTCAACACAGGTAGTGACCATAGAATGGTAAGATGTAAGATGCACCTCAATGCAAAACTCGAGCGTGGCAAGCTCATAAAACAAACAAAGTGTATTGACGTGACCAACCCTAAAAAAACATCAGAATACCTTCAAATTGGAACTGAGGAACATATTCTCTGCTCTAGAATGCCTAACATCAGAAGAAGTGGACCTCTGAAGTTACCAGAAGAGTAACCAAAGCTCTTATGGAAACAGCAACAAAATTAGCTGGGTCTAAGAACAAGTTACATGTGAACAATTATAAGGAAAAACCAACATGTTGATGCAAAAAGAAGAGAGATGAGGACGAATAAAGAAGATGTGACTTCCAAGGTGGAATTTATAGAGCTATGCAAGAAAGTACGAAAAAGTATCACTGAAGACGTATGGAAATTCAACTGTGAACTAGTGAGGAAAGCAATTGAAAACAAACAAAGCCTAAAAAATAGCAAAGGGGCATCTCAGTAAGAGAAGAAAACAGATTATGTCACTGAGAAAAAGAGATGGTTCTGTAATAAGAAATAGAGGCTAAATTTTGACAAGAGTGAAATATTTCTATTCCAGATTATATGAAAGGGATGATACATGTACTCCAGACATCAGGAAAGGTATCAGTAACAGAGTTCTTCCAGTCCTCCCAGCATAAGTTGCACATGCAATCAAGAACATGAAGCGGGGAAAAGCTCCAGGAGAAGGTGAAATTACTGTAGATATCATACAAGAAGCAAGTGGATAAACTGAAACAGTACTCGCCCAAGTTTTCACTCGATGTCTTAATGAAGGGAAGATTCCTGAAGATTGGAACAACGCTACAATAATCCAGCTTCATAAAAAAGGGGACATTGAGGATCTCAAGAACTCCAGACCTATCAGCCTCCTGTCAGTGGTTTATAAAATCTTCACTTAAGTTCTTTTACATCGCTTGAAGTTAACACTTGACATGGCTCAAACGAGAGAACAAGCTGGATTCTGGAGTGGCTACAGCACTATAGATCATATCCACGTACTGAGAGAACTAATTCAAAGAGCGAGGGAATATGAACTTCAATTGTGCATGGCTTTTATCGATTAGGAAAAGGCCTTTGATTCAGTGAAACCATCAGTATTTACAATGGCGTTGAAATCATACGGTGTTGAAGATGCATACATTAATGTTATTAATAACATGTATGAAAATGCAAGAGCAAAGATTCGGCTGTTTGAGGATACAGTACACATAAAAATTGCAAAGGGAGTGAGACAAGGTGACACCATATCTCTCAAGCTCTTTAATACCACATTGGAAAATGTCTTTCAATTACTGAACTGGAAAAACAAAGGGATAAAGATTAATGGAGATTATCTGACTCACCTTCGTTTTGCTTATGACGTAGTCATTTTTGCAACTACCCCATGAGAGCTGCAGAGTATGATCCAGGAACTTGCTGATAAGAGTAATGTAGTGGGATTAAAAGTAAACTTTCAGAAGACAAAAGGGATGTACAATGATTTTACAAGAAATGAAGATTTATCGATTGATGGAGAAAAACTGGAGATAACAGATACGTACGTTTATCTTGGACAGCAGATATAAGGTGAGGGTCACATTGATATATAAATTAATCACCGTATAAAACTTGCCTGAAGAAATGTTGGAAGAAACAGCATAATTTCTTAGAGCGATATGCCATTATGTCTTAAAAGAAAAGTGTTTGATTAATGCGTCGTTCTAGTGATTACGTATGGTGCAGAGACGTGGACCTTAACAAAAAAGAGACATTTAAAGGCTGCAGACAACTCAAAGAAGCATGGAGAGGTGCATGCTTGGTGTAACCAGGTGAGATAAGAAGAGGAACTCGTGGATCAGAAAAATGACAAGAGTGGAAGACATTATGATCAGAGTAAAATCCCTGAAATGGCAATGGGCTGGACATACTTCCAGAAGGACAGACCATCGGTGGACAGTCGAAATGTTTGTAGTTCGGATTCCAAGGGTCGGGGAAACACCCAGAAGAAGACCACATGGTAGATTGGTGGATGAAATTCGAAAGTATGCGGCAGTAACATGGAGGAGACTGGCACAAGACAGACCGATGTGGAAGAGGCTTGGAGAGACATTCGTCTAGCAATGGACTGACAGACCGATGTGGAAGAGGCTTGGAGAGACCTTCGTCCAGCAGTGGACTGATAATGGTTGACAATGATGATGAAGATAATTACATACATTCCTTAAGTCATAAGAGATTTTAACAATCAATATTGGTGCGTTAATTAAATCCAAACCCAAAGGCGCACCACAAACTGATGCGTTTCCGAGCTGGTAAATGTTCTTCATCTGCCACGGCGTTTGGGAATTTCCGTTCGTCCAGACATTACCAGAAGGCTTGCACGAATCGCAGACATGACAGAGCATATAATATTAGCGAATTAGGTGTTGACTGCATGAAGAACCAGGTAAAGATGCAATCAGGATCTTATCATGTATAAAACATGTATTTAGCACCTTAATCTGAGGAACATGACGCTGGTATACTACACTTAAAAGGTAAGAGGGGTGGGGTCACTGATTCTACATCCGTCCCTTCATTGCGCTTCCGGGCGGGAGTATAGTTATTTATGGTCCACCGGATCATAATGTCCGATAGTACCGGGACAGGTAACGTTCTGCCGTCACCGACCAATTCATCCGTAAAAGAAATATCAGCCTTTCACTGTTCGGGCCGCAGTTCTAATGTTCCCTTCCACATATGGGATCGGCATGCTAATAAAAGGAAACCTGCACTTACTGGTTCGTTTTGGCGTCACATATCCACTGTGCAGCTACCGGTCAAGTACACTGTTCATAATTTCAGTTCAACGTTACACCACAATATTGTGCAGCATTCTACACGTACACCATGATCTAATGCGATTATCATACTTGGACTACTTTGTGGTGCAATAAAAATGTTTGGCTTGCACCAATTGTACGAAATACAGCTAAAGCGGCGTTACCTTGCACCACAGTTAGGTGCAATGAAGTAATACGGCCATGCGTCTTTGTCATCAAGTCATCCTCAGGAGACAGATGCCGCCATGTTTGATCCCAGTGATTGCGAGTTTCGAAATATTGACAGAGGTGTTCACTCAAGTTAATAAGGTAAGTGATGGTAATATGTTTAGTAGTACATATGTAACTAGTGTTTCTGACGTAATTATTTTCACGTTGAAAGTTCTGGTGTTATATGTGCCTAACTACGTGCTGTCAAGTTACTTATGCCCATTGCGTTGCTTGCTCACGACGATCGAGGGTCGTTAAATCCCCAATTAAAAAAACATTTGTTCTAACTAAAATAAACATTTAAGTAGTCAATGTTGGTCTGAAGACTAATTATAGAGGTCTCCAAGATCGATTTTAGAAACCTATAATCTAGAGAAAAGTTCAGTTGATATTGTAAAACGAAATGCCAACAAACATAAGTTCATGTTCTGAATGTCGTGCTAAACTGACAGATAGGTATCAAACAATTTTTTTTGTTTGCAAGGTATAATTTAGTTTTCTTATGTTATATTTTTGTCTGTTGTGTTAAACCGTTAACAAAAACAAGCTTATTCCCATGAATGAATTTCATGTTCAGATACAGTAATAGAACGTTCATTTGAGGATTAAAGTGGATCTTGTTGAGTGGTTTATTTTGTTAGAGATACTACTTAACCGTTGATGAAGATATGGTTCCACAAGTCTTTTTCGTTTCACCAACTTTAATAGAGCTTTAAAAAAAGTATAGCAACGTTTAGCACTGACATTTAAGTATCTCTTACCTTTTATAACCTTTTTTCAAATGAATATAAAGGCACTGTTTTGAATTCAAGACATTCATATTTCATGGGGTTCTGATTACAACTGGAGCAAGCTTTTCTTATTCAGAAGAGTGAGACTGGAAATTATTCTGGCCGCCCCCATGGTGCAGTGGTCTAAGCGATGGCTTCTGAGTATTCGTCCAAAATAGGCCCTGGTTCGAAACCCGGTGAGGCATGGATGTTGGGTTTGTCTTACGGCACTGGTTCTCTCCCTTTCCTGAAACCAGTGGCCCTAAATTAGGGACGGGTGACTGCTTATAGCCTATTGTGTTGCTCACGGTGGTCGTTAAACCTCCGATCAAAAACACTAACATACAAATGCACATTCAATTCAAAAGTTGTCCACTTCAGTAATATGATTTTTACTTTGTCACACTTCCATTATAGGAAAGTGTCATTATCTTTTTAAAATCTGACTTCTGGTTATTGACATAATTTTACAAAAATTTAAAATGGTAAATATTCAAAACCCAATGGGTAATGAATATCATGTAAAAATTAATGCAAACAACGCAGCGCCGCTCTTGTGGCGCAGTGGTCTAAGCGCTGGCTTATGTCGATTCATCCGGTTTGAATCCCGGTGAGGAATGGATGTTGTGTTTGTCTTACGGCACTGGCTCTCACCCTTCTCTGGAACCAGTGACCCTAAATTAGGGACGGGCGACTGCTTATAGGTCGTTGTGTTGCTGTAGTGTCGTCAAATGCAAACGGGACCACAAAAATATTTTCATGTACAGTCGATTCCAGTTAATGGGCCATTGGTGGTTAATCTGGGCAACTGTTTATTTGGAACAACTTTTGAAGAACACTCCAAATTAGCTCTTTGGGATAAACTTTGCATAATTGAGACAGCCCAGTTATGCTTAATTGGGTCAAAATATTTTAAACCCAGTGTGACCCAATTAAGCTGCATCTGCTGTAGTTAGGATTGTGTGTTTCTTTCATTGTAAAGAATCTACACACAGATTTGTCTAACATTTAATAATCTACACAGCGATCTGTGTAACATTTCAGCTGTGACATGACATAGCAGCCTTTAAATTTTGTGGCTTTGTGAGATATTAATTGTTATAATGAAATAATTCAGCTCTTTGGCTGCAATACATAGACAAATAACTATTTTATTTTCATTTGAAAATCAGTACTATGCTAAGCCAAACAGCCTCTCATTGTGATATAAGAGATGATTTGCAAGAAAAGGAATTAAGTAATAACAGTTGGATTGGAGTGGAGTTCAGGAAAGAAAAAATAATTTCAAAATGTTCATTCACATCTCCTTTTCTCTCTCGCATTGATTCTTGCGACATACTAGAGGTGAAAACGCGTGCCAAGACGACAAATCTGCAGCGATACATTCTGTTCACGTAGCTCAGTTGGGAGAGCGACTTACTCCGGAGTGAGGGAACACTGCTTCAATACCATCATGGACAAACTTGTGTTTTCACAGTCTACAAAATTAGCACACAAGTCATGTGTACTATCTGTTCATTTTATTAGGATTGTCACATGTTTTTTTTATGATAAGGATTTATGGAAAAAACCCATTATGATTGTGTAGATTAAAATATCTCAATAAATTTCTTGTTTCAAATGTGTAGCATTATTAGATCTGCCGTATCAGTGAAAATTGGGTACTTGTGCAACTTTTTTCCTGACTGACCATTGAAATAGAAACTGTTGTCATTCCAATGTCAGTCAGGTAATGTTTATTGAATAATTGCTATTTGAAACAAGTTAAACAGGTTGCTTTTAATTTCATGATTCTACAAGTCGTCTATTCCTGTACAGGTCTGAATGGAAAGATTTGCAGTTGACCATTTTATGCTGAGCTGGGAAATATCTTTGGATGCAAGTATGGTGCAAACTTTGCAATGTTTGGACCTTATGTGGCCCATATGAGACAAGCGCATAGTCTGGAGCCTTTTTTGCTCCATACAATACATACATGTTAAATAAATGGCTGTCCAAGAACGTTTTTCGTTCTCTGTGCTCAGAGTTCATATGTACCGAGTACACATGTATTGGCAAAAAGAAATGCAAATGAAAAACAAATCTACGAAATATTTTTGCAGTTAATGTGGATTACAGTCCTATTTAAGGTCATGCTTTATGTCACATTGCACGAAACATAGCATATTGATTTGCCCTTTCAGTCAGTGCTGTAAAACATTTAATGTGTACTGCTCATTCACTCCTCATTTGTCAAGATATCATCCCAAAGGTAAAATTGGTAATATAAGGGATTCCTCATTTGCCTTCAGAAATGATGAGGAAATGTTTGGTAACCAAAACCTTGGGGACATGAAAAGTACACATATTCAAGTAGATGATTGCACCAGTGCAGTATCCAATTATAAAGCTGTTGAACAATTTCTGTTGTTGTAATATGATAAAGTTTGTGAAGAAATCACAGTATCATTTTTCAAGTCTACAACATATATCTCTGCATTATACTTTTACATCCTATTTTTAAGGACAAACACAAACAATTTTATTAATAAAATAATGAACACACCACAATTTTCAAAGATATAACTTTGAATGAAAATCCAGAGGGAAAATTCTTTCCTTCTGTTCATCAAAAAAATCAATGCTGGCTTGTATTCTCTTTATACATATTATCCATGATTTCAGTTTCAGCACAACCCATGACTGTGATGCTACATTTATTTGACGTTTTGATATGGAATGACTCAGTTGAGAAAATCAAACTTACAAAAGCTGACCTGCTTGTTTATTATTATTCGAGAGTATACATTTTCAAGCACAGTAGTCAAGTAGTGTTTCTATTCATGCTTATTTATTATTATTTGAGAGTATACATTTTCAAGCACAGTAGATTAAACATCTGTGTAAATAATTTTCAAAGATCTTTATGTTTGTCATTAGCGCTAATTGTCTCTATCTAATTTCCGATGAAGATTCTACTAAGCTACAATCATTCTTGTAAAGGCTGCATTGGAGTTGAAGGAAACTCTAACATGGGATGTATCGAGAGAGCTGGTTGGTCATTTGGCTAACTATGCTTATGGCTATAAGGCTTACCCCAGTAAACAGAAAAGAGAATAAGTGTGCCATGCTCTCATAAATGAATTTTAACACCTAAAGAGAAAAGGGGGGGAGGATGTAATAGGACGATGGGAAATAAAAATGCTGAATAAATTAAAAAGAATAAGGTAAGCTGACAGGAGTCTGGAAGTGAAATTACGTAGACAGCATATACAGAGCTCGTCACTTAAAATGCCAGGATCAGGGGATGGTGAAAAGCCATTCAAGAAACTGTGTAACTACAAAAAGAGATGCGTTAAACTGGGCTCCGGATCAGTTTTGTGGTGAGGCCAGCAGCAGCGAGCAAAAACACAAAGGACGTCACAAAGCAACCCAGGACCTGACAAAGAAGGAGTGTGATAAGCTTGCAACACCTTATGAGTTGTACCTTTTGCCATATGTTTTTAAAGAAGATCCGAAGTACTTTGTTCACGCTGTGAGCATTGATTTTATTTGTTAAAATTGTAATTATAGTAATAGTGTTTGCTTCATAATGCTTGACGAAGCACTTGGGACTAGGATTATAGTTTTGTTAATCGTTTTTGAGTGCTATTCAGGCTTCAGCTGCTATCCGAATGTGTTGTGATGAAAGCTTTCATAAGTTGAAATGGCATAAGCGAAGAAGCACTTTCCATGAATTAATAAGGGAAAAAAGTTTGGTAAATGTGTACTTTGGCGTCCTAAATTATTTTGTCAGAATATTTTCACTGTGGGGGAAAAGTGCGACTTACAATATTTTAAGCATGCAAAATAATGAGGAAAGGTGCAGAAATACAGTAATTTAAGAGAACGTGAAATAATTTTACCGAAGTATTTACTTGCGAGTAGGATGGTGTGCAGCAGTTGGTGCTGGATGCTCTTAAACGATGCTAACGAAGACGACGTGAAGCTTCTGTGCTTTGGTAGGTATCAAGAGTTTGTAGTGAATGCGCAGAAGAATACAATAGGAGTGTGGTGTATTTTTCTGAAGAGTTTGATGCGTGTTGTAACCCTACGCAAGTAAAAGTAGTTCCAAACCGTTTTCTCAATTTTTGAGAAAGATGCGTGCGGAATGCTTTAATTAGTTTCACAATGTCTCCGAATGGAAAGAAATTAAGGAATGTAAATGTTTTCATGTGCGACAGAAGAGTTCGGTGAGAACTTTTGGTTCCAGTTTAACCTCAACTTTTGGTTATGGTTTCGAAGATGCACATGGGTAGTTGATTTATTCAAGAACTTCATTTGTAGTTGTGCTGCTATTCTGTACATCGTAGCTCACATTTTTTAGTCCTAAAACATATATTTTTGAAAATAAAGGAGTTTCTTCAATTCAAAAATCATACGTACTGTGGCAGGGAAGCCAAGAGCTTCTTGTCGTATTGTGCAGGATAAAGAGCTTTTAAGCTCTGACGAAATCCAAAATTAAGTATGGAGACTCACGACTTTGAAAAGAGCCACTAACACTTGTGAAAAAGCTACTAACACCGCTGACTATGCTGCGTAAGGCCGTCCTCTTTCCTTTACCGTATTCCTACAAGACGCTTCTATGACTGCGTACTGTTCCCATTCACCGGACTACACCTTAATGCCGTTGCCTCTTCGTCCTCCTAGGCCTACCGCATATACTCTTCCAAACCATCGTACTCCCAGGTAAATACTCCGGCAAAATTATTTCCTGTTCTCTACAAATACAATATTCCTGCACCTTTCCCCATTATTTTGCATACTTAAAAAATTGTACGTCGCACTATTCCGAACAGTTAAATTTTTCCGATGAAATAATTTAGGACGCTGAAGTACACATTTACTAAAATTGTTAAGCTTTTGCAAAATTAAAAAATGGCCTACCAAATGACAGATGAAAGCTAAATTAACGCTAACATATAGTTAAAGCAGGACTGATATGATTAATACTCAGCATATTGTAACCCTTGAATAACCCTGGGCGACCGAGTCGTGTGCGGGCGGGCATTATCCTGCTGGTATAGGGCACCAGAAAACCCGGCTAGGAATGGGAGCACATGGAGCCGTAGGATCTCATACACATACAGCTGGCCAGGAAATGATCCACGTACCACTGCTACAGCTGATCATCTATCGTAGGCAATGGCTCCTCAGACCATAATGCCTGCAGTGGGGGAGGGGTTGCGCTCAATATCGAGGTTCGGATTGTGCCGTTGACCCGGGTACTGCCCACACCCGGACACGATTGTCAACTCTCGTTGAAACGAAGAGGCACTGATCGCTAAACACCACACGTACGCAGTGTGTGGCGTTCCACGTTGCTGTGGCCTGGTTTCACTGCACACGGAGCCGTCGATGTTCCGAAGTTAATGGCAACACACGCTTGGATCGCAGATTCGCTTCCGCGAGGCCTCGGGGAATGATTGGTGGGCTCACAGGAGCCGCTGCATCTGCCTGTATAGCGGACCTAATCCCTGTGTAATCTGTTTGTTCCTGGCACACGATCCGTCGAATCTCTCTACCGGTAATAATCCTGGTTCGCCCGGACCAGCTCCACCTTGTGGCAGTTGCGTCACGTGTCCACTGCTCCCAACACGGTCGGACGATATGGTCATAACGATTCACGTGGCGGGCTGAATGGTGATCGACCACCCTGCGGAGATCTGCCCAATGATCAGGTTTCTCTAAAAGTCCATTCGTTGAATAAATCGACGTCCCTGGCGTCTACCCGGCATTCTTTTAACTTTGAACATTTGCTTGCGTTGCCCGGTGGTTTTTGCTTTCATGGGGCATCAACTATACGCCGGTTCAGGAGGCTGACCGTTCGTGCTTGCAGCGCCAACACAGGGTGTGCGGTCATGCACCCTAGCACCAAACCTGGATCATTTGCATACCAGCACGTACTCTGCATTAAACGTGTCTTTCATAAACATTATTCTCTCAATACGAACAACTATGATGGACAAAGAAACAAATTTATGTTTCAGTGAGTAATTGCTTCGTCTCTTCTGAATTATCTGCTTAAAAAATTCTTTATGTTAGGTATTCCAACCATTGGGGCAAAACTTGAGGTACGTTTCGAGTTTCTGTTTCTGCAGACAAGTTTTCATACCTATTAGACCTCGACTATGTTTTTTCAGTTCCGTCAAAACGTTTTCAAAATTTCTAACAGATTTACTCATCAACATTTTTATAAACCTCTTTCACAAACAGCAGAGTTTTCTGATTGTGAAGTAAATGTGTGTGTTTTATTTTCTATTGATTTCCCGCTGCTGAAAAACCAAATTGATGGAAACAACAAGAGCAGACTAACTTTCTTAGGACGATCTCGGTTTGTTGCACTTTTGCTTTATGAGAGTTCGTTTGAAAAAAAGTTTTGAAAATTCTTAAGTTATATATTACAACATAATGTTTTGGGTAAAACAAAATGCGAAGAAGAAGGACTAATAATTCTTGATTTCCTTAGTTGTTAAAATACAATCATTGATGGCAGATCGTAAAATTTATATCAAGCAACTGATTCTTTTAAATGAGTTATTTCTTTGCTTTGTTCTTTACGTGAAATCATAATTTGCACGGAAGGAAATGAAATTTCTTCTAGTGTACAGTTTAGTATCTATGAAAAAATATACACTGACGAAAAAAAATCCCAACACCAAGAAGAGATTGTGTTAGATAAACGACAGTTGGCAGGCGGTGAGAGTACGTCTGTAAGATGACGTCTATGCAAATTTCGCGCTCGGCTCATACGTGTGGCGCTGGTAGCGCCCCTCGGAACATGCAAAGCAGGTTTGTTGTAAATACGCGCTGTAACGTTCGTGAGCGTTAGTTATCGTTGAGATTCGACGTAGTGTGTTGATATTAGTCAAGAATACCTTTAATAAGACGAAGAAGCCACTATCAACAGCTCAAGGAGTTTACACGAGGTCGTGTATTAGGGCTACGAGAATTTGGATTTCCTTTCCGCAATATTGCAGAACGACTTGGCAGCAATGTAGCCACTGTGCATGATTGTTGGCAGCGGTGGTCAAGGGAAGGCACTGCCTCAAGAAGACCGGGTTCCGGCCGGCCACGTGGCACTACTGAGAGGGAAGACCGCCGTGTAAGGCGTATGGCCGTGGCGCATCGTACTACGTCTCCGGCAGCAATTCGAACTGCAGTTGCCACCACAGTGACACAAAGAACTGTTACAAATCAATTACTTGAAGGACAGCTCCGAGCCAGACGCCCTGTAGCATGCATTCCACTTACTCCAAACCACTGCCGTTTGCGACGTCAGTGGTGTCAAGCTAGACCTCATTGGAGGACGGAGTGGAGATCTGTTGTGTTTTCTGATGAAAGCCGGTTCTGCATGGGTGCCAGTGATGGCCGTGTGTTGGTTAGAAGGAGGCCAGGTGAGAGCTTGCAACCAACCTGTGTGCGGCCGGGACACACTGGACCTACACCTGGAGTTATGGTCTGGGGAGCAATTTCCTTTGACAGCAGGAGCACTCTCGTGGTTATCCCACGCACCTTGACGGCACAGTTGTACGTCGGTCTGGTGATTCAACCTGTTGTGCTGCCATTCATGAACAGCATTCCAGGGTGTGTTTTCCAACAGGATAACGCTCGCCCGCATACCGCTGTTGTAACCCAACATGCTCTACAGAGTGCCGACATGTTGCCGTAGCCTGCTAGATCACCAGATCTTTCTCCAATTTAGCACGTATGGGATACCATTGGACGACAACTTCAGCGTCACCCCCAACCAGCGATAACCGTCCCTGTATTGATCGACATAGTGCAACAGGCATGGAACCCCATCCCACAAACTGACATCCAGCACCTTTACGACACAATGCATGAACGTTTGCGTGCTTGCATTAAACATTTTGGTGGTTACACTGGTTATTAATGTACCAGCATTTCACATTTAAAATGGCGCTTCTCGCGCTTACATTGCACTGTGATCTTAAAACCTTAATGAATTAAATATGTTGCCTATACAGATGTATTGCCGCCATTTCATTCCTCTACAACTAATTTTTCGTGGTGTTGAGATTTTTTTTTCCGTCAATGTATGTTAAAAGATATGTATAAATTTTTTGTTGATTTCTTATTATTGTATATATTCGCTAAGCCTTTTTTTTAAGGCTGCATTATCTGGATGTTCATTGTAATAAGCATATTGGAACCAGGAAAGTAACGGTACTGCTTGTATTTCAACTAGAATTTATCTTTTTAATTGCTAAATAACTGCACAAGTCTTTATATTGATATTTTCTGTAATATCGATTTGGCATTTGCCAGATGTATTAATGTTCACGTTTTATGTTATTAACAAGCAAAAAAACTTGTTTGAGCGCATTTGGAAAGAATTGTCCGACTTCGAAAATACATCAACTATCATATTTTAAAGCATGGTTTCATGATGAATGTTTGTTGGAGTGACATGCAGAAGACAGGCTCGAAACAGACAATTGTGGAAAAACTTGGAGAGACTTTCATTCAGCAGTGGATTGATAATGGTTGATCACGAAAATGATGAAATATATCTAGTCAAGTCATTTCGAGAAGTTATTCAAATGAGTGCAAAAGAATTACTTTCGAAGCTTTGCAATAAAATAAGTTGTGTTCCTCTTGTACGTTCCTTAAAAGAACCTCATTCTATAACTGCCACAGGAAACGAAGAAGTTACAGCTTCCTAAAACGATAATTTATTTTCACGGATTACTCAAAGTTGAATCACTTGGGGAAGAAAGAGATGATAGAACGTCCACTGATGGTTTCACCAGTTGTCTAAACAAGATATTCCAATTTAACCGTACGATTAAATTAAGCAAAACAGACGTACATTTTCTTACACTACCGAGCCGTAATATAGGGTTAAAGTACATAAAATTAAAAAGACGTAATATATAAAAACATGATAAATGGAATTGCTTCCCAAGAATCAATTTCTTATTTTTTCTCCGAAACAATTAATATTTTTAACGTGTTATCTAGAAAGACGAGAAAACAAAGTTCGTCGTTCTTTCAAAGGTGTTCCTCCTTGAAGGAACACGAAAATCTTCTATGGCGAATGATGACTTGGTCGTACGGTAATCATCACAGTACTGAAATCTGAAGGTAACATTGTACCCAGTACAACAGCTATAATTTCAGAAGTATTCACAGTTCCGCAGGTGGATATACACTGAAGAGCAATTGATTTAAAGATACCTGTCTAGTAACGTGTAGCACCATCTTTCGCCCTGATGAGGGCGACGATTTGTTTCGGCATGAACTCGGCAAGACACCGGGAGCGTTGGGAAGCTATACGGATCCACGACCCCTGAACAAGCTTCCATAGTTCCCGAAGATTTGATGGAGGGGGTAAGAGCTTCGAACTTCTCTCTCGATGGCATCACAGATGTGCTCGATGGGATTAAGACCAGGTGACCTAACTGGCCAAGGAATCGAAGTCACGTCGGTGGAGTGTTCATCCAACCATTCGGATACAATTTGGGAGCTGCATTGTCTTGTTGCCGGATGAGGTCCCCAGTTGGATTTTGAAGACGTACAAACGGGAGCAAATAGTCGTCCAGGATATATCGGTATTGACCTGTGAGGGACGATGTCACACGTACCAGTGATACCATTGCATTCCACGTAAACAGTCATAAGACGAGAATGCAACCACCACCAGCTTAAAGGGTACCCTGCTGGCAAGAAAGATCTTTTGCTTCATGTGGTTTGCGCCGAACTCGTATCCTGCCATCCGCATGTACCAACGTGAAAGTCGACTCATCCGTCCCGGCAACATTTTTCCACATGTCTAGGGTCCAGAGCCGTTGTTCCTGATCCCATGCTAATCTTTGAACCATGTGATGTGAGGTCAGCAGCGGTACACTAGTGGGACGATGGCTTCTGTACTCCATAGCGAGGAGATGGTCCTGGATGGTGTGGCTGCTTACACGTTTTTGTGCACCAGCGTTAAATTGCCGAGTGATTTTTTGCACTGTGGCCCGTCTATCCGCTGTTACAATGCGAAGTAGCCGACGATAACCCCGCTCATCCACACGCTGTTGTCCACGGCATTTGGCTCTTGCAGGGATGGTTTTTATCGGATTCGATGTACTCACGGTGCACCCGTGACACAGTGGCTCGTGAAAATCCAATTTTCCCACGATCAAATGCGCTTAAAGCCTTCGTCTTACCCGTACGGCGTCCGACCCTTACTGCTTCCCGTCGCGTCACTCCTTATATTGTCGGATCGCTGCATACGTCATGTCGTTTCAGTTTACAGGGCCGCCCACAGCGCCACATTTGCATAACGACAGCTGTCTCTAATTCAATTGCTCTTCAGTGTATATGCAAGCACATTTCGGAGAGATTTGGCGCAAAAGACTTCTATATGGACATGTACGTCCGCTCACAGCGGTCTACATAATCTTATGATTTTCATGAATTTAAGGTATTTTAATAAATATAATAGCCATTAATATTTGCAATTCCTCACTGTAATAGAGCATGTCTTCATGGAACAGTGAGACGAATTTCAGTTAGTCAGTCGCCTACCAGCATCTGCTGGATTTTTTGTTCTGCTGTTAAATAGGAGTAGGTTTTAGGAGAACATGCATCTTAATCTGTGTATTAACAGCTCTTAAAATCTATGAAATACTTGTATCGCTGTAATACAAAGGGTGAGCCAAAGTTTTGCAATATTTGCTAAACCCATGTGCTACGGAGGGTATGTCACGTGTTTAAATTTTCCCGATTGCATCACACGCTTCCGTTTTAGATCACCGTGGGCAGAACTTTTGTTAATACCCTCGTATCCCTCGAAATACGAGGGCTGCTATCACTGCTCTCTTGCATAAGAAACATGGTAATCAGACAGAATGCAAGAACTGCCATTTTTTCAATTTGCTGAGTGCGCTAGGAAAAATGTTTGGATTGGTCTTTATCAATAATGTACGATGTGCTGCGTCATAGGAGACATTTTTCACAGCGTTGTTTGTGAGCTCACCGTTACGTCGTTCTTTCAGTGAGTAAGGTTCATTTTTTTTTAATTCGGAGAAAATAGTGAATTGTAAAATTTACCTAGTAACTTTATAGTAGCTTCATCCATTTTAAGGTTTAAAAAAATGCTGCCTCGTTTTTTTCAAAGTTGTAACAAACCCTGTTAGGTATAAAAAAACAGTGTATTTTTGATAATCTGAATTCAAAATTTAACTAACCGCAAAAGACGTGTAAAAGAATTACACATAATTCAACTGAAGAAACCGTAAAAACTACAACATATCAGGATTATCGCAGAATTACTTATAAAAGTTTAAAATATATACTCATGATCGCTGCAAATGACCGCGACACACACACACACACTCCCACGGTTCTTCTATGTGACTCCACTATTAGTTACTTTACTGGTACACAGAAGTGAAGGAACAAGTCGTAAACTGGGATTTCAATCACGGTTAGAATTCACTGCTACTGTTGAGTAGCAGTCACGGTTAGCCCCGTGATCCATACGTAGAAGTTTAGCACATCTCTGGATTTAAGTCGAGCTCAATTTCATTGTAATGCCTACTGAAAGGCGAAATGTCAGACTGCAATTCATTTAAAGAATCTTCAGAACTTTTTTTTCAAGGAATACATATAAGATAATTTGTTTTCTCATATAAAACTAAACATTTAAAAATCCATCTTTTTCATTCTACTACTATAATTACCTTGACATGGTGATTCACAGTAATTCTGATATGCAAATGTTATAATACACGTCCGCTCAGTTGAGAGTAAAATTCTTAAATTCAGAAAATGTTTAGGAACACCTGTCTAACAGCGAGGTGGTATTAAAGGTACCATGGTTCCCTGGTTGCTAAGATTTAGCTAAGCGCTGATGTTCTTTTTTTTTTCCTTTTTTTTTTGTTGTAACTTCAGCAATGTCAAACGGACGGTAGTACCCGAATGTGATGACAGACTCACCAGTGGTTAGAGCAGAGTCATTTTCTCGAGATCAATTTCAACTACCGATATATGTACGTACGACTGACCCGTAGACTTGTGGGTTAAGACCACTGACAAAGCAGGGCTTCCTTACTCTAAAGAAAGCCACTGGTTCAATAGACTCATAAATTCGCTCCACCCTCCACTATATAGTCCATCCCTCAAAACAAATGATCCGCAAGGCAAACTACGCCATGTCTAAACTGTGATTTCTTTTTTTGTGTGTAAAATGATATACGAAAATTTCTGAATGAGTATAGGACTAATTGTGATGTGAGCTAGTCTGTTAAAGGAATATAATATTAGCCGATTCTCATAACTTCCTTTGTAATTAATAACGTCCTTCCGAAGAAGAAAACTGTCACAGAGACGGGTGTTTATGCCACAGATATCTAGTGGATGACTGTAAAGGTCTATCTTAATGACTACGAATTCGATGTTTGCCAGGTTGCGGTAGGTAAAGGAAATGTAAAAAAAAAAAAAAAAAAAGAAATCTCATCACAGCTCTTTCAAGAGAAACTCATCTCAACGATGAGATGATTAGTTTCCAGGACGTAAATGTGTTTGATTCCGTATACCACCCAAATTGAAACTTCCATTAAAGAGACTTTGGCAGCTTACACAAACAGAGTGTACGTATCGCTTCTATTCATTCCACTTGCATTGCACCTTTGGTAGACATCCTAGAGTATTTTAAGTATTTTGTTTTCTTGCTTTTCACCTAAAAATTCCGAATTTACATAAAGTTGAGAGTTAACTGAATTTATGTTTGTTGGTCATAATTCCAACCTTAGCCCGCTCCGTGCGGTATAGTGATTACAGATCAGCCGATAGGTGGAAACAAATTAGCTCTCACACCATTTTAGTTTTCGTGTTTTTGTACTCTGTGTGGGTGTGTTTTTTAGCTGGAGCCCGTAATTCGTATCAACGACTTCTTTAACTCACTATGCAAGTGTTCTTTATAGTTTCAGATGAGGAAATGGAAGATGCTTTTGAATGAAGTTCCTTGGGACGAGGATGTATGCATTTCATGGTGGGAACAACTCGTATTCCATCCGATGACCAGATATCCCAAGGAACACAAAATTACTCTTAGAAAGGATTGCGGGCAGCATTTCAAAAGCAACAAAACAGGTCTACATTTTCCAACTGTTCATAAAAAACAATGTCTGAAGGAAAACGAATATACTGGTGAGAAACGTCAGATGTCAGGCTTATCCTAATGCTGCTATGCGTTATTATTTTAGAAATAAGGAGATCTGGTATTACCGGGGCGGTCTTCAAAACCTACTTTCTTAATGACCATAGACCTAAAACGGCTAAGTTCTACCGTGCCTCTAAAAGGTGTCACTGACAAGTGCATATATGACGTAATGGCTAACTGTTCCTGATTCGAAATGCATACAGAACAGAGGGTTGTAGCCTCCCTCCATTTCGAGGGAACTGACTTCAGGGGAAAAAATTCCACAGCCATTAAAATATCTCCAACCGTGTCACACCCGGGATTCGAACCCAAATCCACTCTGGAAGAATGATCAGCAGCCACATCTGGAAACACTGTACCATAGCGCCTGCTCAGATCTTCTATCTAAATGAAATTACAAATTGTCGTCTGTCACGAACATATTTCATTTGCAATATTTTAACAGTGAGAAAAATGAATAGTTTAGTAATGTGCAAGAAAATTATTCAAAATGCCAGGTTTAGAGCAACGTTTTAAATATGCCTTTACATTATAAACCTCACTTCGTATTACAAATTATAGAAGATAATAAGCAGCTATTAAGGACAATCGTTAAAATGAACGGAACGGATGATCGTGTGACATGCCATTTCAAAAGAAAAACAAGAAAGATGACACCGAATTTTTGGGTGTAATAAGCACGTCTTTTGAATCAGTTCTGACGCAAATTAAATTTATCAAAGCTATTCAAAGTCAATGGAACCGGTATGGAAAACAACAGTATCTGACGGAAGAAACAAGTTTTTCAATCGGATTTTTAATCCCTCAGATATTGCTGTCAACGGAATCTTGAGCTTACAAACTCTTAGAAATAGAGATATCGACAAACATAAGATGTGACTTTACGTCCCCTGGTGGGAAAACCATGCATTAGTTTAAGAAGAAAGTATTCTCAATAGGTTTACCCATATGAACGGTATTGGTCCAAGAAAAAGAAAACTTAGTCGAGTTTTCAGAAGCCCAGATTTTGCTACAAATATATCAGAAGAAAAATTAACACTTATGACCCTTGGTGGCCATACCATTCTTTAACAAATATTAGAAATTATGTGAAAAATATTTTTCATCGGTTGTTGTATGCGATACAGAAAGAATTTTTCAAATAGGAGTTTTAGGAGCAGAAATAACGCAGAAAACGCAATTTACGTTTGTGCCCCTAGCGGAAAGTCTGTGATTTACTTGAAATTTTTGAATTTATAGAAAAACAATTTCGCACTGGAAACACTATCTAACAAAGAAGAAATTTTTCAAATCGGACTCTTAGAAGTAGAGATATTGACAAAAATAAGATATACGTCTACGACCCTTAGCGTAGAAACTATGCACTATTTTAAGAAGAAAAAAATTCTAAAAGCTTTGTCGACATGAGTACTATCTATCTAAATACGACATTTTTCTTCAATCGAGAATTTAGAAGCTCATATTATGCTGAAAATACATCAGAAGCGGAAATTAAGGTATACGCCCCCTGGTGGCCAAACCATTTTTTTACAAAAATTAGAAATTATGTGCAAACGATTTTCCATCAGGAGCTGTATCCCGTGCAGAACGAGTTTTTCAAATAGGAGATTTAGAAGCAGAGATACAGGGGGAAACGTAATTTACCGCTACGCTTCCTAGCGAAAAGTCTATGAAACACTTGAAACTTTTGAAATTATATTAAAAACATGTCGCACGGAAAACACTATTCGACAAAGAAGGAATTTTTCAAATCGGACTATTAGAAGTAGAGATATTGACAAAAATAAGATATTCATCTACGCCCCCTGGCAGAGAAACTGTGGAATATTTTTAGAGTAAAATATTCCGAAAAAGGTTTATTGATGTTAGTGGCATCAGTCCACGAAAGAATTTAATCGATCGATATTGCAGAAGCTCAGATTTTATGGCAAATACATCAGAAGCAAAAATTAACACGTACGCCTCTTGCTGGCCAAAGTATTATTTACCAAGAATTAGAAATTATATGCAAAAGATTTTCCATCAGGAGATGTATCCGCTGAAGAAAAAAAATTTCAAATCGGAGCTTTAGAAGAAGTTATCGGTAAAAATGTAATTTACTCTTATGCCCCCTAGCGGAAAATCTATACGTAATTTGAAACGTAACTATATCTAAAATACTCTTCAACATAAATGGAATCGAAAGATAAAAGCATTTTTTCAATCGAATGTTTAGGAATAAAATCTATTTTTAAATTCGACATCATCTGCGTTTACGCCCTGTAGCGGCGAAATTGTACATCGTAAAAAAAAACGAAATTAAGGATCATCATTCGCATATTTCAAGCTTCCCAATGCAAAATTAATTTTTTAAATCGGACTAATAGTTGTAGAGATATCGTGGGTGCAGTTTGAAGGACGGATGGACAAACCAATAAAATAAGTACGATCTTTTTTTACAAAAGACCTGCTAACAACGATAAGAACTGCTTGATTTTAGAACGACTGAATTTTTCTTCTAGTAAAGGCCAATTATAATAGGCCCTGGATAGAAATTTAACTGATGTTCCCGCTGAGAAAATGAATGAACGTTTTCGAATTTTTCTACAGCCTGGTACAAATACATGATGAGGAGTGTTGCGGTTCTCGGCAAAAGAAACTGGGCAACTTGAGCGTCTACATTACGTCTCCAGCTCATCTTTTGAAGATTCAGCCCCAATATGTGCGGTGAAAGTACACCATTCATTAGATAGATGAATCACTAGATTCCTCTTAATTCAGGCAAAATTATGCCAGAAGATTCAGGTATTTATGATATTCGCGTAACTGAGAGTATAAAGAACTGTATTTGTCGTAAGTTTCGAGATCGTTCAATGCAAATTGCATTTGAAAATTGAGATATGAAGTACGCTTTGATTTATTTTATAGTATCTTCTTTCGACTCCTACTAAGAACCACAAGAAGGTATTTTTTGTAGTAAAAAAGCGTGCAGTTTACATTATATTGAAATTTGATATAATATTTTTTTAGGATATAATATGAACACTAAAAGAATTGTTTCCGTTATTGTATTATTTTCAAATGGTAATTTCGAACAAATCTGATTCCGAAATTTATTAATAAAAATCATTTTAGTGGGTAATAACACTTTTAAACCAACAAGTTGCAAATTATCAAAACACCTTCCGAAACACGTGGCAGTATTAAAAGGAGCCTCTTTTCAATGTTCAAGAGCTTAGTGAATGTCTGATATTTTCCTAAAGGTAAGATCATCTGTGTGTGGTTGTGATGGCGTCAGTTCATTTCCGAATGTTCGCTGGATTAGGATCACCCTTAGAAATGGTTTCTTCATTCACATCCCGTAGGTGTCCAATTAGAGTTCAGAATACTGCGTAGACCAATTTTAGCACTCAGAAATCAATTACATTTTCCTTTAACAAGTGCTTGACGATCCGAGTTTGGAGTATGTATCATTATCATGTTGCAGATACACACATATCAATGTTCATGGTCGGAAGTAATACTGAAATGTCACGTGCTGGATAAGTGCTGTTCCAGTAGTATTCAAGGAAACAATACCGGCCACAAAGTCAGAACACAAACCATCACACCTTCTCCACCAGCTTGAAGAATAAGAGCTAGTCAGGTGGGACTGATTGATTTGCTTCCTTTAACACCACATCTCCGGCTTATACTCTGGGATGTCTGAACTAAAAATGGAATTAATTAGATCAGGTGATTTATCCTTTTCAGTACTGAAGGGTCCGACACCTGATGGTCATAAGTTCACCACGTATGAACTTGCCGATTTTTAGAAGAGACCTTCTGAACACAAAAGGACGTCTGAGCGGTTACAGTTCTTCGGCGCCAATGTGCGAATGACGGTTTGTGCTACATACTAATGGTGAACATGTTGTATATATGAATGTGTCTTGCAAAAATGCAAAGACAGGAAAGGAACTTAAAATGATTTTGAATTGTAGTTTGCAACAAATACTTCAAGAATTCCACGTCTTCCTTGATCTATCCCCCCAGGTGTAAAACTTTGATGGGAAATTTCTCGGATCTGAAGGCCCACAAAAACTTCCTCTGTATTATTCGCTTCGAGAGTAGGGATAATTTGTCAGTCAAGTGCTTGAAGGAAGATCTACTCCGGTCGATGACTTTTACAAAGTGTTTTACTACACCTAGCTTGTCTTGCAGATTCGGTAGCAGAAGTATGTTAAATTCTGCCAATACTGGGTATTGCACATTCCTCCCTGCGACATTCATAAATTTTCATGGCTTTCCCATTCACACAAACACACACACACAAACACACACACATACAAAAACACTTCTTCGCTTATTCCAGCTGCAGACCAATCAACACCGGCACTACCTTCAAGTCATCCGAAAAATATCTGCACTACTATCTGTATTGATGACAGTCCAACATCGTTTTAAGTTTTCGTTGGTTTCTTTTGGGTATCCGACTGGAACAGACAGAAGCAGGTTTCCATTACGCAGTACCGCCTTGAGACTCAATTTCAACGAGTCTATGAATAATCGGCATTTGTGTTGGTCATGTTTGATTCGAAGGGCATTCATCAGGTCATCTACATCGTAACACAGCAGGCCATCATTGGGAAGTAAGGCTCAAACTGTTCCTGAAGAGTGTGAAACGAAGATACTTTGACCTTTTCTAAAGAAGGTTCGATTTGTAGAAGTTGTCATCCTGGTAACCACGTTTTGGACTTGGGCACCCAAGACCGCAAAAAGATCGTTCGGATTTTCTTGTGCAGCTGAAACGACGTACCGTAGCCGACATGATCATTTGACGCCGAAGGCTCACGAAAACCAGACGTCAGTTCACCTCCGTCATTGACCCCCTGCTGAATCAATGGAAACTTCTTTCGGACGTTCGGGAACGGAATTATTTCGTGGTGCGGAACTGTTCGGATAGCAGATGGTATATTGAAATACGCTATTATCCACACCTTTGTCCTCGTGGTGCTTCCCGAAACAGATGGTACGACGCAGAAATAGCAGTTATTTTCATGATACCATGGCTCCTTCCAAACATTAGGAACAGCAAACGACGTAGACACTTCACCGCTTTTAAGTCACCTCGGAAGATTTCTAACACACCAATCGCAGCATAAGTGTGCAGCCCATGTCTTGCTCTGATCCCCGAAGTTGTACACGAAATAAAGGTGATAAGCATCTTTCGCGATCGGAGCGAATGCCTTCTGGCTTGCAGAAGTCACTACCCCGAATTTATAACAAAAGTTATTTGAATTATTACACAGTTACGATTCGTCGCTACTTCCCGACTTACACCTGAGAAATCACTTGGCATATGTATGACACAGGTGTAAATGTGAGTGTAGCCCAGGCTGTCACACAAACCTACGAGGCTTCAATTTATACTAATGGTTGCATAATATTGCGTTAGCGATGGCATGAATGCAATGCATTTTATCTAACAATGATGCAATAACTCCGAAAGCTGGTGTGTAAGTTTGAATCATGCAATATGGCGCGATATCTAAAGTTAGTGTAATACTAGATGCACCCATATGCATTCAAGAAAGAAGTCAATATTTGTACTTACAAATTATTATTATTCTTGCATGTCGGTTACGCAACACTCATAGTTTGGCATTGGCCAACTATATAGTAATATCGTAATCCAGCTCTCTAGAGCATTCAATACAATAGGAGAGATTTAACATCAAATCACAATGTAACAGCAATCAACAGCACGTTTATTATTTCTACCATCAATAACATCAATTCCCCAAAGCAATCGCTGCATCGCATGTTTATCAAACATTCTTATCTATACACACATACCTAACTCTAGTTCCGATCTCAGATTGTTGTCAAATGTCATTCTCTTTTAAATGAAAAGACATAACGTTAAGGTTTGAAAATATCTAAGAGAACGAATTCAAATTTTCATAGAAAAAGAAACTCAAAAGGAAAGTTAAAATAGAATATACGTTACAACCAATACAAGGCATTACAAAGCACTTACGACTAGTTTAATTATGTCATGCAAATTTTATTGGTTTAAAGATTAACCTCTTTGAAATGCTCACGATCATACACACACAACACCTTGCCGTGTGATATTGTTTTAATGTCACAATGTTTTCCAAATGCTAAAATTCTTTTCTTTTGACTCCGTTACAAAAAAATTACACAGGTTTCTGTTTTTTCGTTCCCGCAAAGGTTTATCTCATTTTATCCTGAAGCATTTATAGTTATGTTCAAACAAGTGCAAAACAAAACGCCTTATCCTCATTGATAATTGATATAAAAATTATATTTATTCAACTGATATTTGTAAATACACATGTATAGGAACTATTGCTATGGCTGTGAAAAGGGGCCTCGGGTTCTCTGGAATAGTTGCTTTTCCGTCACCCAGTTTTTGTAAACTAAGGCAAAAATGATTTCTTGAAGGTTCTACTGATTTACTGGAATAAACTATTAAAAATGCTTTACTTTTTACTACTTCATGCAAAGCTGTTGTCAAAAATTCCTGGGTATTTTTTTAATAGTTTCATATGAAGTTTCTGCAGAAATTCTTGTAAAATCCATTTATTGAGGCTAGAGGCTCATTTAGCCTTCAACTCCTCCCCCACTGCAGTTTTCGGGGGCTATCAGAACGCCCGTGGTTCCAACATAGAAGTACGTCATCTCTGGGACCTCCGTGCTCTTTTGCAGTCCGAATAGGAGCGTATGCATCGTGCAATTTTCTAAGGCCACAGTGAGTCCATACCACGCTGTCTCACCTCATTCATTCGAGCCAAGGGTGGTTGTTCCCATTATAATTTAGGTGGTCATATTATTCTGATACCATAAATTTACTACATATTAAATAAATGTGTATTTAACCCTAAATTTTCTACAATCATGCTTTAGCAAAGTATTTACTTTCTTAATTCATATAGCTTTCAGTAAAATATAATTAACATAAATTTCATTAAATTTATTACTGAAGTTATAACTAATTGCAGATAGCTTACACTAATTAAAGCACCTTTAAGAAGGTTCACTGCCTAAGCTACGTTTCCTCAATCAACTGTGGTCGGCTGAAGGACACGTCTGTCTGTAATTTAAAATTGTTAGCATTTGGTCCTGGCAATAATGTTTTTCACACCGGCTCGTCGTATAGTTATATAGTATGAGAAATAACGCATTCTTTAAATTATCGTAGAAATTTAAGCGTATTTTAACGATGTCAAACAGCTAGGGTTTTATTTTTATTTAAAAAATTGTCTTAACGTAGGTAAGACGGGTGAAGAACTCAATGGCAGGAAGATTCATCGGGTCTATCCCTTATGTACCGTATTTCATTCCTGTTCTATGGAACTCTAAAAACTTTGAACTGTGATGTGGGAACGCAACCACGAAGATACATCTCAGAAGTAATCATATGCCATGATATCAAATTCATCGCGCCTAAACAGGGAGTATACTCCATTCTCATAACGTACGCTGATGGATCCGTGAAGGTTTGCATATTAATAAAGAAATGATCATTTTTTGCAAGTGCATTGGTAGTTCAGTATGGCAGCTGGCGACTAAGCTGTCAACAGACGTATCAAATAATGAAGCAACCCCAATCTGGTATTATATCAAGGGTATTGCCGGCTGAACCTACGCACGAGAAACATTATTAATGGGATCTATAAAGGTTTTCTCTGAAAGAGAGGCATGAAAAGCTTCTGTATCGATAGGTTCACCGCGTATATGAAACGTTCTGTTGGGATCAAGAACCGGATGCGCTTAACTACTTGTGATGTACAGCATGTGAAATATTAATCTTATATTACTTCACGTGGCCACTGTTTATTTCATTTTATTTCAAACCATGAAATGATTTCCATTAATTTTACATCTGTTGTGAAAGCTAACTGACAAGATAAAAATTTTCAAAAGAGCGGCTGGAAGAGGAGAGAAGGAATTTTAATGTAAATTTAGAAATGTAAATGCCACAATTTTATTACTCCTCGTCATTTTTTTTAACTTCTTTACCTATAGGATCCAACGCAGAGCAAACACTTATGTGTAAAGTGGAATCCACAGATACTGGTGGAAAAAAATGGCCAACCCAGTGGCGCAGTTGTCTAAGCGATGGCTCCTGATCATTCGTCCGAAATGGGTCGAGGATTGAATACCTTTCAGGTATGGATTCTGTGTTTTTATTACGGTACTGGGTCTCTCTCTTCCCTGAAACCCGTGGCCCTAAATGTGGGACGGGAGACTGCTTATATCCCACTGAGTTGCTAATGGTGATCGTTTAAACCACAAAAAAAAAAAAAAAAAAAAAAATATCCCGAATTGTAGGACACGGATATACCGCTAGACTTGTGATTTAAATGAATATGAAAGCGGCATAATATTACGCGCAAGCAACGCCATGACATTACAGAGACGAGTTCACACCATTCGTTACGCTCATGTTATCCCGCCTGATATGTGAGTGTTGTGCTTCTCGTCATAAACGACAGAGTTAGAAACCAATAGGAAGCATTTATTTCAACGAGACCAGAAATATAGGGAACTCTTCTCTCGAAATTCATAGCCTTGTATTTTCTTGATAGCCTTGATGCAAGGTGTAAAGTTGAAAGGATCCGTTGAACGGTCAAATTCCGCGGCAACGCAAGTAAAATCGCGTCCAAGATTTGCGATGTGTGATTCAAAAATAACAGATCACGCAGTCGTATGTCATATTCTGAGTTTAAACGACTGACCGATGTTTGTGGACTGAATGGATTGAAGAGGAGTGCATATGGTAACTGATGAACTCTATTGCTTGAATAATCCACACAGTATAACAATATCATCAAGAGCAGGATTTCAGGATATACAATCAATGGCCCATTGTCGGTAATAGCAGACGACCCGTTCTTATTTTATTGGTCCCTGCTAAAACAAACAATTTCGTCTTTTGTGGTAGGAACGTGAGCAACGAATACGGACTCATCAGTACTGAAAAGAAAATATCGCCAGATCCAATTAATCAAATTTTTAGTTAAGACATTCCAATGGACAAGCCGGTAATAAATGGTCAACCGCAGCAAATTGACGAATCGCACCTGCCTGGCGTTTACTCTTTAAATTTGTGCCGGAGGTGTTTCGGTTCTGTTTTTGCCGCTCGCATTACTTTCCTTAACACCTTTTTAACATTGTACACCACGAGGCATTTGAGCATTATTGCAGATAAGTCACATTGATATTTGTCCATTTCTCACATGATATTGCTGTATAACATAAAACGCGGATTCTCACGCAGGGGTTAAAGAGCATGCAATTGACTTACCGCTAAACTGGACTCCACAGCGTTCGGAACATAAATTATTTGAACACCTGTGGAGTTAGACTGAGAAAGCCGTTTTAACATAAATTACTTTCCAACGAACATTGGGCGAAAAACCGACATCATCACTTCCGCAAATCTCAACTTAACTATAGGACGGTATCAAACCTTCATTTATGTCTTGATACATTGAAATAAGACTTATTTAATAACACCACGTTTTTCGGCAGGTGTTCCCAATAATGTGCTAGTTGAGCGTTGAAAAATGCTAATAATTCACTTATCCAGCGTGTATTCTAAAATTTCTGAATCATATTTATGTGGAATTACCATGTCAATGTAATTATAATAAAGTGGAAACAAAAATGGATTTCATGTTTCAGTGTTATATGATAAAAAAAGGTTTTATATATATTTTCTTAAAGTAGTTTCCTCTACTTTCGTGCGAAAAGTACAATGATTTCGTCTTTTAGTAGACATCAAATGTGAACATGCAACAATAGTTTAAACCAAAGTATGTCTTATTTCTCATATGTAAGAAATCATTACCATAGCAAGGGTTTAAAACTTACAGGAAGCGTGACGGAATATGTTCCAGGGCGCGTGAATATCCTAAAGCATACATTCTTCTTAATGATATGCTTTTGACTGAGGTAAGAATGATCGAGTGATACACTGTCTAGTGAAAGATGTAGTTTCAGCCACACACTATGGCGCTGAATCCTCAAAATATCAGCTGGAGATGGAAGTTACACTTGGCGCTTTTCATCTTTGCCGAGCTTCTCAAGTAGAACGTGAGTCAGTTCTCTTACTAGGATTCTCTATTAAGCTGTAATGATTTAAAATTTATTTTCCATTTCTCAGCAGGAACAATACATAAATGCATAGTCTATCTTTCTTCTATTGCACCTTAACTATACTGAAAGAGTTCTTCCTGCTATTTGGCTCTTAGAATGACATCTCAGACGGTAATTTGGTTTCATTCATTTTAAAATTCTTCCTAATAGTGTTTATTTTTTTCCATAATTTGTAATACCGAGTTACTTCCACAATAATCGTCAAAAAAGTAGTTGCACCCAGAAGGAGGTGTCGGATTACAATGCAATTCAGGAGGAAGGTAAATGTTATCAGGAACAATAAATGATTAAACATTGAGTCCGATATGGGCAACACGTAGAGTGATCAAACAGTTTCGAAACTAGGTACGTAGCGCGACAACAGATGGAAGTACGCGAATGCGCGAGCAGAGGTCAAGGGCGGTGACTTTTATCAGTCATTATGAGGAGTGGCATCGTTCGGTGTACATCGGGGGCTGTGTTATTAGATACTTGGTGACCATGTGAAACACTCAGTTGCGATTTCGGTATGGACTGCAAAATAGAGCAGCGAGCCAACATCAAATTCTGCGTCAAACTCGGCCAATAGGGAACGGAGACGCATGAAATGTTGCTGCACGCTTATGAGAATGAAGCAATGTTTTAAGTGGCACTTGTGCTTCAAGAGCGGCCGAACGGCACTGAAAGACGACGACAGGTCATGGCGACCATCCACTCGCAAGATCCATGACGATGTGGACAAAATTAGGGAATTGGTACATGAGTATATTGAGAGAACCGTTCAAGAGATTGCTACTATCGTCAATGTATCACAAGGAACATTGCAAACATTGCTGTCATATGCTTTGAACATGCACCGCATTGGTTCAAAGTTTATGCCAAAGATTCTAAACCCGAATAGATGGCGCTCAGTGTCGAACTCTGTCAAGATCTTCGTCAGCAGGTGGGGAATGATCCAACGTCCCGGTCGCCGATCATCCCCTGGGACGAGACCTGTGTCTACAGTTACGACCCGTAGACCAAAAATAGTCGTCGTAGTGGGAGAGCCCGGCATCTCCACGACCAAAGACCGTCCGACAGGTCCGGAGCTCAACTAAACCCGTAGACCAAAAACAGTCGTCGCAGTGGGAGAGCCCGGGATCTCTACAATCGAAGACAGTCCGACAGGTGCGGAGCGCAACGAAACCCGTAGACCAAAAATAGCAGTGGAAGAGCCCGGCATCTCCACGACAGAAGACAGTCCGACAGGTCCGGAGCGCAACCAAACCCGTAGACCAAAAATAGTCGTCGCAGTGGATGAGCCCGGCATCTCCACTACCGAAGGCAGTCCGACAGGTCCGGAGCGCAACCAAAATCATGCTCATCGTGTTCTTCGACATTTGTAGGGTTGCGCAACTTTAATTCGTCCCCCAGGTCCAGACCGTCACCGGCGTTTTTTAGTGCAATGTTATGCGGCATCTTAGGGATGACATCCGCAGCAAATGACCTGAAAAGGTAGCGCAGGGGCGATTTCCTGTTTCATCACGATAATGCAGCAGATCACAGAGCTTTAACAACACGCTAGTTTTTCATCCGCAACAGCATGGCT
This sequence comes from Macrothele yani, assembly GCA_039090855.1. NCBI lineage: Eukaryota > Metazoa > Arthropoda > Arachnida > Araneae > Macrothelidae > Macrothele > Macrothele yani. The sequence goes on from CM077033.1 coordinate 57,637,000, forward strand.
ACCCTTCCCCCACCCGCATTACTCGTCGGATTTAGCCCCCTGCAACTTCTTTCTGCTCCCGAAGACGAAGTTGAAGCTTCAAGGACACTGTTTTGAAACCGTGAAACAGATCCAGCGCGAATCGCAGACAGTGCTTGACACCATTCGAGAACATGACTTCCAGGGAGCGTTCCAACATTGCCAAAAACGCTGGGAGACGTGTATCACTGCCAAATGAGACTATATTAAGGGAGATCGTACCCAGACTCGAGTAACGTCAGTACTTTGTTGCATATGAACCAAGTCTCGGAACTTTCTGATCGCACCTCGTATTTATTGAAGTACACGTCAATAATAAGTGTCTCTCAGCATGTCGTACAGACGCCATCTTTGCTCACAAAACATGCCAGATGTCTCGTCATGGAGTTGTACAGGTTTCTTACTTACGGTGTCCTGCGATAAGACATCCCATGCTGCTTGAAACTTCTCACGCATCCCTGCAGATTTTGCGGTAGCGGTGGAGTTTGGATAGCGCTGCCAATAGCATCGCACTGATTTTGAATCGGCGATATGTCTGGCAATGCAGCTGTCCTTGGCAGAGTACCAGTGCCTTCAAGGGAAGTTCTCGAGACAGCAGCAGTATGCGGACGAGCGTTGTCCTGTTGGATATTCGCACCGTAGGTAACATTAAGAAAAGGGAGGGCCACTGGTTGCAGGACCTCATTAACGTAACGTTGGGCTGTTAAGGGGCCTGTAATGAAAGATTTTCTTGGCCATAGTAAAAGTTTTCATCGCTCACACTGATAAAATATTTCTAACTAAATATGTGCATGATAAACGACGATATATTAATTCGTTCAATATATGAAAAAAAGATATACGTGAAAAGAAATCAATTAAATACAAAAAATACCGTTTGAGCACGATTCATTAAAAGATGAATAATATGTACAAATTAAAACCATTAGTACATTCAAGGTGACAATCACCTCATCCTCAGATGTATCAGACACGTCAACGTAACATCTTATATACACTGTCCATGTGCACCATGGGTACATTAATCCAGGAACACGGGAGAAATAGGATTTTTGTAGGCATGCAAATCATGATGAATAAGGTAAGCTGTAAGAACAATTTATTCCAAATTAAACACATTTTGCCACTTGAAACAACAGTTTGTTACGAAAGGTATTAACGAGGTGATCCCAAGTTCCAGACTGTCCAGACAGGCGATAATCACTGCAACGCTTGTCACCAAAATCTACAATATAAATACTTTCTACACACAGTAGAGTGTGGGCCCTTTTGAACTGTCTGGAACTTGGGAGCCCTCATTCATACGCTTCATAAAAAGCTGTTATTACTTTGAATATCACATTCGTTTGGCTTCACAATTGTGCGATACATTTTGATTTTACGCAGGGCATAATTACATCACTGGAAAATATTAAATCATTAATCAGGCTGCAACTGTAAATCCCATTAGGGTTTTCTTAAAGTGATGGTGCACAGCTATTTTCAGAAAGTCCGACGCACATTTAAAAACATGAGCTGGGAGTTTTCCTTTTATTACATCTCGAATAGTTCAGGGTGTGAAAACGGAAATGGTGGTCGACTATTTTATGCTCATGCTCGACTGTTGCCCGGCAGTAATTAACACTTTCAGTTTCGACAAATTTGACAACAAAAAAGTATCTGCAGGTTTTTGAACTGGTGGGTTAGCATCAGAAATTTAATTTCGAGATAATTTAGAATCATGTAGTTGTGTTGTCGAAACCATCAGGAAGTCGTAAAGAACATATTTGAAGAAATCACAGCATTGCATCAGTGCTGAGTTTAGCTTTTCCTTAATGCTAACTACTGGGAATATAAATCGTACAAGAAATTAGATAACTGCAGTATCTGTTTGAAAGCAGAATTTCACATTCGAGGTCCGAGATATCAGTTCTTGTTTAGTTACCAGTTGAATTTGGATACTCAGTGGTATGATCAGAAAATTAAATTCAGCGGAATATTTTCCTGAATGAAAAGGACACTACACATTTTGTTCTAACCGCCAAATGTGCCTAAACATCAATACTGCTGTATTGAAGTATTCAATTAAAAAACACATTAGTCAATATTTAAAAAAAATGTTTTAATAACATGAATGAAATAAGGGGCGATTTATCTAATATTGAGATGCTGAATTCAAATATGACTGTAAGAGATTTTCATCACGTAGAGTTTTTTGTGTATAAGCATTTGCAAAATGTACAGATACATATACGTATAAAATGCAAGCTGTACACATTGCAGTTTCACATTGTAATGTATTACAGCTTCGCAATGCAATGCATTACAGCATTTATGTGCATTGTTAGCTATAGAATTAGTGTTACGAAATGTATAAATACCATGTTCGTATATCCCTGAATATGAGATGGCAAAAGAAAAAAGAAAAAGAGTAAACAATATTAACATAAATATAAATGTATACATACATACTCCTATACCCGTAAAAGGAGTTCATTTTTGCTCTAAAATGTCGTGTTCTCTTCCTTCTGCAAAAACCAGCAGTAATAACACAACTTTCAGAGATCTCCTTGATACCTCTCCTCTATCGTTCGGATAACTTGGTGGAAAGTTTCTCCTTGGTTATCGTTGACTGCTCCTGGCTTGTCAGGAAAGGAGTCCCTATGCGAATGGAGGATATGTAACTTTAAAAATATCTGGCACCCAAGGTTTTTATAGTTCTTGAGAAAGTTGTGAATTAGCTGTTCGTAGTTACCTTCTTTATATTTACGCAGAAATCTCTTGACCACAGATGTAAAAATTACCACGCGACGAGTTCCGAAACGTTTAGCTTTTTGGTGAAAACAGAATCACGCAGTAGACTCCGTATCTGAGGAACAACGAAGATGCCTTTTTTGAGTTTTGCGTGACCTCATTGCTGAAATCTATGCTTTAAATGTAAGAAACCTTGGCCAGATTTGTCCTTGACGTTTTTCATCAGCCCCATTTTCACAAGACGTGGTGGTAGCAGCACAACTGAAGGATGAACTAGGGGACTGTGACGAACATTACTCTCTCGAGAAATGAAAATATTTCGTTCAGGATAGTCTGTCCGTTCGCAGTGTACTGCTGTGGCCCTAATGTCCCACATAAAAAAGAAAAAAAAGCAAAATTTGGTTAAACCACTTTGAAGCCCGAGCAAGGGTGATATCGCTTTCAGATCAACACATATTGATAACTTAAACCGGCAATATTTTGTGGCAATGAGAATTTTGCCCATGCTTTCATACGGCTCCTTCTTTCCTGTACCATGTGTTAGTAGATTGGAAAACTTCTGGTTTCCGTTGGACAAACACACAGCTTTTAAATAAGCATGGAATGTGCCGATAAATAGAAATCATTCCGTAGGATAGTGAGATTTTCCTAATTATGTCATTAGCCCCGCAGTATCTGAAAAAAAATACACACCATCCTTCATTTCACAGAAATAAAATATACCCATATTTCTATTTCTGAACACAGACACACGTGCATTCTTCGCTATCAGGATAAACTCTTGCAATCGGGAACCTAAAAGTCGTTGTTTGGAAAGTTGTAGGTCGCGAACCTGATCATTGAGTTCATTTTGCTGAATCAAGTTGGGCTCGTCTAAGTGTTTAGGAGTGTACGTAGGATCTTGATCATCATGTGCGTCCATATCTTCATCGAATGAATTTGAGTTTATCTCTTCGCAGTTCAATGGACGTTTCGGTATAGGAATATTTTCCCCATGCTGAATAGGTTTTAAAGCCGATGGCACATTTGGATAGGGCGTTCTATTTCTATTCTTCTTGGAAAAGCCACTCACTTTGGATAAACAAAAATAACAATCTTCCAAGTGATCCGTTGGTTCACGCCAAAGCAACGAAATTGTGAAAAGCATAGACTTCAGCTTACCTTTCACTCTTTCACTCAGTTCAACAAAGCTGGAAATGCAGCAGACATGTGGAGCACACGATTTATTTTGAGCTCCAAAATGACATCAAAGATACAAATAGAATTTCCTCACAGTTTATCTCAATGGACGACTCTAAGATTTTATAATATACTGTCTGCACACATAGCAAAACTTATCCGGATCGTTATTATCTCCGAGACGATCTCCTTCTCCAATTCACCATCTGTTGCCCATAAACATGCAGAACGTGCTTCTCCTTGAATATAAAAAACAACAATGACGGTTTAGTTCCAGTTACATATTCTCTATCTGTGGAAAAAATCAGTGGGCTGAGCAATAACATGTCCGGTGGCGAAATATGAAAAAAATGTCCTTTTATATGTCTACAAACGCTAATGTGGAACAATTGTGCATATTTGAGGCCCCGTAGCAGAACAACGTGAAATGGTGACCGTGCTTTTAAAGTCAGATCTGATAACGGTACCCAAAAATTAGTTAAAAATAGCCACATTTGTTCATGTTATAAAAACCTTTATGTTGACGAGTGTAATTCATTTGCAACCGGTTTCATATGATATTGTTTATACTATGATTTTATAAAACAGTTATACATACACTAACGGGAAAAAAATCCCAACACCACGAAAAAATAGTTGTAGAGGAATGAAATGGCGGCAATACATTTGTATAGGTAACATATTTAATCGATTAAGGTTTCAAGATCACAGCTTAATGTAAGCGCGAGAACAGCCATTTTAAATGTGAAATGCTGGTACATTAATATCCGGCGTAACCGACAGAATTTTCAATGCAAGCACGCAAACGTTCATGCATTCTATCGTACAGGTACTGGATGTCAGTTTGTGGGATGGAGTTCCATGCCTGTTGCACTTGGTCGGTCAATACAGGGACGGTTAATGCTGGTTGGGGTGACGCTAGAGTTCTCATCCAATGATGTCCAGTTCGTGCTCGATTAAAGAAAGATCTGGTGATCTAGCAGGCCACGGAAACATGTCGACACTCTGTAGAGCATGTTGGTTTACAACAGCGGTATGCGGGCGAGCGTTATCCTGTTGGAAAACACCCCTTGAAATGCTGTTCATGAATGGCAGCACAACAGGTTGAATCATCAGACCGACGTACAACTGTGCCGTCAGGGTGCGTTTGATAACCACGAGAGTGCTCCTGTTCTCATAGGAAATTGCTCCACAGACCATAACTCCAGGTGTAGGCCCAGTGTGTCTCGGTCGCAGTCAGGTTGGTTGTAGGCGCTCACCAGGGCTCCTTCTAACCAACACACGGCCATTACTGGCACCCAGGCATAACCAGCTTTCATCAGAAAACACAACAGATCTCCACTCCGTCCTCCAATGCGCTCTAGCTAGACAACACTGTTGTCGCAAACGGCAGTGGTTTGGAGTAAGTGGAATGCACGCTACAGGGCGTCTGGCTCAGAGCTGTCCTTCACGTAACCAATTTGTAACAGTTCGTTGTGTCACTGTGGTGGCAACTGCAGCTCGAATTGCTGCCGCAGACGCGGTACGATGCGCCACGGTCATACGCCGTACACGACGGTCTTCCCTCTCAGTAGTGCCATGTGGCCGGCCGTAACCCGGTCTTCTTGAGGCAGTACCTTCCCTTCAGCACCGCTGCCAACAATCATGCACAGTGGCTACATTCCTGCCACGTCATTCGGCAACATTGCGCAAAGAAAATCCAACTTCTTGTAGCCCTATTACACGACCTCGTTCAAACTCCGTGAGCTGTTGATAATGGCTTCTTCGTCTTATTAAAGGCATTCTAGACTAACATCAACACACTACGTCGAATCTCAACGATAACTAACGCTCACGAACGTTACAGTGCGTATTTACGACAAAGCTGCTTTGCATGTTCCGAGGGCGCTACCAGCGCCACTCGTATGCGCCGAGGACGAAATTTGCATAGACGTCATTTTAGAGATGTACTCTCAGCGCCTACCAGCTGTAGTTTATCTAACACAACCCCTTCTTGGTGTTGGGATTTTTTTTCCGTCAATGTATATAAATGTTTTTTTTTTTTTTGGTGCTGAATTTTGGGTGGCCAGCTGTGTATATTAAACAAAACGTTGAACAGATACTAAAGAATGTAGTGATATGTTCTGATTTGACTGGATATGCTGTGTGACTATTAATGCTGTTACAATAATAACATTTGTGACTCTCTCGATGAACACTCGATAACTTAGTACCAAAAGGCTATGATAATAATTCAACTCTCCTTTCGAAATTGAATGTATTGTTTGCATTTATTAATGCATTATATGATTTGTGGTATTGTATTTTCATACGGGTTAAGTAACCACACAGATGAAGTTTTCTTTGAAAGAATGTTCATTTTCTTATAAGATAATCCCGGAGGCTGTGCCCGTTGAAAGCAAAAGTCAAACCTTGCACCATATTCCTGGGGAAAATGTATACATAAGGCTGGAACCAACAAACCCTTCTGCCTCTCAGTTCAGCTAGAAGTGTTGTTGAAGGTCTCTTATTAGGCCTCCCTATGGTGTCAAAGCTTGCGCGTCGTAATTACTCAAAAGATCCATGAGTTCAGTTGCATGTTTAATGTACGACGTTAAATTTAGCCGGTCATAACGAGAAAAGAAAACTAGTGCTCAAATGTGTTTCCTTAGTTAATTAATTCAATTCAAATTAAGTTCACTACTTTTCAGAGACAAAGGCTTGTCAATGAGTACTGCTATACAATAATCTTTGCTGTCTAAAGCACGAAAAACAAGACATAACTAATTTCAACACAAAATAAACCAAGCCGAATCATCGCAAGCCGTGAAAACACCTTTACATACGAAAATTAAAACTTGTTTAAAAGGTTAAAATGATTAAAACTGTCTGCTTTTACAGACCCATCCTCAGGCACAACAAGAAACACATACGGGGCACGCTGGCTTATATACACGACTCTGTACAACAACGAGATACAACGCATGCGCCGCACTGAAAGGTCAAGTATGATTTACACAGAAAGTAACAGAATGAAAATATGTACAAATGCATGAGAAAGAAATAATCCAAGTGACAGTAAGTAGTTACAACTTAAATCTTGGCCCTCAGTTTTCGCCAGCTGAAACGTACATGGTGAAGGCTGCGGCCTGTGCTACATTAACCCTAAGGTTTCTGGGAATTACCGATGGACCGGACTAGGCTGCCATCTGATGCTGACTTTGGCTGCGTTCAACGGTCGACCTCGATTTTCTGATCCAGGACTCCATCAATTGGAGGAGGAACTCCAAATGATCACGTGAAACATCACCAGTCTAAGCGAGGTAAGGAGAAAAGTCAAAGATCTCATTGAACTAGAGAATGGACATCTCTTTTGCTATCGCGGAACTGATACTGGAAGAACTAGCGGTTTTCGATTTACAATAAACAAAACTCAAGGACAATGATGTAGAAGTTAAATGTTCTTCGAACAAAGCTGCGCGATTCGTTATCAAACTCTCAAAAGGATACCAAGTTCAGATTATTCACGTTTACGTATCCACCACAGGTCGTCTTGATGAATAAAATTGAATACTTTTCAGAGGAAATTGGGAATCTAAATAATAAAAGAAGGCAGCTCGTGAAGATCATTATGGGTGATTTTAATGCGAAGATAGGTCAGCAAAACCGTGATTAGAATTCAGTAGGTAAATTCTGTCACGGGAACAGAAACCCTCGTAAAAATAATCTCGTAGAGATTGCAGAAGCACAAACGTTTTTCATCATGAACCATAGAATGTAAGATGCACTTCAACACTAAACTCGAACGTCGCAAACTCATAAAACAAACAAAATGTATTGACATAGCCAACCTTAAAAACCATCATTATAGCTTTAAATTGGAACTGAGGAACAAATTCTCTGCTTTAGGGTGCCTAACATTGGAAGAAGAGGACTTTTTTGAAGTTAGCAGAAACCTCACTGAAACCCTTATGTTAAAGAGCAAGAAAAGTAGGTGGTACTAAGGACACGTTGCATTTGAAGAAAATATAAGGAAAAACAAAAATGCTAATACTAAAGAGAAGGGAATTGAAGACAAATAAAGACGATTCTGCTTCCAAAGTGGAATTCCATTATTTGTTCATCTCTCTACGAATAATTATTTTGAAAATTATTTTGACAATAAATGATCAGCACAAAATAAATAAAACCTGATACATAAGCTTACTTCCGAAAAATATTTATTCCTATTACAAAGGGATGATTTTTAGAAGTAGATTATAATTTGGTTTAAAATCTGAGAGGAACTGTTTTGTCCGGCTACAGGATTTTCTGCTCCTTGTGTAAAATCCTTGCTTAAATTTTGTGCACAAAGAAAGGAGAGGTCCGGGAGAAGTTGCATCTACGTTTTTGAGGCTGTTAGAAAAATAATCATGATCGCATTCGAAATGTGCCGAGATCAATTATCGGAAAAGCACACATCCTTTTATATCTAACTTCACCGTTTAGCACAGGCATGGTAAACGACCTTCTAAAAGAATTTCCTCTATTTGGATTCGAATTTTGTAGCTCGCGCAATTAGGAATTCTATAGTGGAAATCAATTTTAACGTTACACTTCAAATAATTTTGTCATAGTGAATATGACATGTCATGTTCTTTTTACCGAACACCGATAATACTGCCACACAGTTTATAATCCAAATATTTGAAAACTGTTTCTTTTTCTTTAATATTACACGAAATCTTAAGTGTTTCCGTCCAAAGATATCATATAAACTGAATCCAAATATTTGGCATTTTGAATGCTTGGAATTTCTTTTTGGACTACAGTTATTTAACGTTTTTGACTGTCTCGTATTATTCGTATGAACTTGATACTAAGATAGGGTATGTATAAATAACATGCATAAAGAGTTGTGTACTTGGAGATAACAAATAAAAATCAGTTATATTATTTATAAACGGAGACTGTTCGTTTGTCTTATAATCATTAAGATATGAATTCTTGTTTGCCACATGAAGAGAAAAAATCAGCACGATATATTCAAATATATTTTCGAAGAATCAGTTCGTAGGGGAGAATGAATCTTTGAAATAACTGTTCCTCTTTATGCTTCACGAGCTTTAGAAAAAGTTTGAATTTCAGCAGGGCAAAATTTATTTTCAAGAGTTTTCCATACAACAAAAAGAAAATTTCTGTTTTCTAAGAAACATTACATTTAGAATAAAATTTACACCAACAAATATGTTGAATTGTGATACAGTTTTGTTCAAAGAACAAACATCCTTCCCAGCTGATTTATTGACTTATCCCGCCCCCCACGTTGTGTCATTTTTTATTAATCATGTTTTTATTGTGGAGTCTTCTGTTCGCATGTATTGAGAAGGTTTCCGCTGGATCATAAAGTACGAATGCAAAATAAATAATGATAGCCAATCTAAAAATATCAATGATTGATTTTATTAGAAAAAGTGAATTTCAAAGGGATGAACGAAGTAAAATATATCGTTGGTGAGTTAGATATATAATTAGTAATCAAATTGTTCTAAATATCACATGAATGAAGTTACGGAATTCGTAAAATATATAAAGCTATACTTTTATTTCGATATAATTTCATACATCGGTTGAAAAATTGATCCTTAGATTCAATGTACTCTCTGGGGTTTCTTTTCCATCATGAAGATTGTCTCTATTGACTGATAGGGTACAATTGATTAAAGTCGTTTTCCACACTTAGACAAGACCTCGAAATTATTACAGGACACAGTGTACTTGCAAGTACGCAAAAACTTTTATCCTTAAGGAACGCCGTATTTCACAATTTAGTTTTCTAGCCTTTGGGCCAATTAAACATTTCACGGAAAATAACAGTGCCCGTACCAGAACGAAGCAGAAATACCGAGGATGGGGTAAAGATAGTCCAAAAAGGTGTTTAAGAAATAATACTTAAAATACATGCTGATCAAATACACTTTACTCAATAATTCGGCCTAACAAAAGGGGCATTTTGAAGTATACAGCGATTGGTTTTGGAGATAAAAGATTAATAAAATATATTATATATAATTATTTTTGCAGTTTATAAACTGAATGTTTTAGACTTTTGTATCTGTTCCAAGTAAATAAATTCCATTGAATACATGTCATTTAATATTTATATCTAATCACACCGTTTGAGTAAATTTGCCTTCAGAAGAAAAACAAATTCTATTCAATTTAAAACAGATAATATAAAATTCAAGTATCATGAAAGAAAGAAAAATTCGTTCTGGGGATTGTTAGGTGAAAAAGAAATTCACAAAATTTCTTAGAAGCATGAAATACCGTTTCCTTTTTAAACCTGCAAAAACGTGATTTCACAGGCAATGGATGCAGTAAGCTAATAAACATTTTATATGAAAAATATGAAAAGTCTGACACAAAAAAAATATATATACCTCAGATTAGTATTAAAGCTAACAAGTTCTGTTTAACATTAATTAAAAAGAGGTAAAGAAATATTTGGTGTCAAAGAAAAAGGTCGAAAACTAGACATCGGGACTGGCGTTCATAGAAAAGAATTTGTATTCTCTTTTTCTCTTCCTAGAAAGAGATGCAGCAATCCCAGGTATTCCATACTCCTTTCCAGCCAAAAGTATTTTTAGTAAACATATAACTACATTAATATCAAAGAAAATGGTATTCTGCGACGAGGCATCAGGATGATTTCCACGCATTGGTCCGGCAGCACAACACACTTCCACTACTTACACCCTGCCTTCTGTGCACCCTTCTTATAGTCCTTCTCGGTGGCGTGCCGGGCGCACATGATTTGCATGTGCCCTGCAATGCTAATCGTTTGCATGTCCTCACGCGTCGATGCATGCTGTGAATTTCAGGACAATCGGATTCTTCCTTCTTGGTGTTGCATTTTGGGTGGCCAGCAGTGTTGATCGAATACTCTTCGGCATTAGGCTACTGTTGAAAAATAAATGTCAATCAGAGCCAGAGTGCTTCCGTACCAAGGAAGTGAAAAATTCTGTTGTGAAGAATAAGGAAACATTGTTTCCACAATCTGGCAAATAAATTCACAGGCGTAAAATAAATTTAAGCGATACACAGAAAAAACTAAATTGGCAATTTTACGGGAACTCAAAAAATGGCACAGAAAAAAGTGGTCCATCTGATACGTCAAGGAGCACTAAATTAAGTAAAGATATACATAACAACGAGTTAATAAAAGCAGACGTGAAAAATATATAAGTAATATTAGTCAATTGCCTAGGGAAAATAGAAAAATCATTAGTAAAAGAAATTCTTCCAATGTGGTGTTAGATAAAAATAGTACACCACTTACTGAGTCTCAATCAAAGGATATAGTTGATAGAAATAATTAGGAATTTGACAGATATTTTAATTTAGCAGTAAAAACAAGGTATACCTAATTGCCAAATGCAGTAATTGCTAGGACAAAAAGCCGAAGCTCCTGTTAAAATATGATGGTAAAAAAATTATTTTATTAGTTAGCTACCGCCTAACCGGAATGAGATGGAAAAAAAGTGACGCTGAAAATTAAGACATCCTCAGACATTGTGGATCTGATGACAACCCATCAATTTAGTCAAGATACTAAAACTCATAACTCACTTAGCAATTCCAAGGAACTTAAGCAATTTTAATCGAAAACCTCCTCAATGATTTGTCTTAAGCACGGGAATTCTTGATAAAACTGAAAATAGAATACGAAAATGCAAATAAACGAAATAAAAAGCACATCCATTATAAATGAAGAGCACTACCGCAATCAGATGGCGTAAATAAAATCATGCAAGTGATAGTTATGCCGATGAGTACGAAGGTGAATTTGCAGGTTTGGGGAGGGATAAAGACGACATGACAGAGTCAATGGATGATTCGGGCTAATTGGCACGTTTTTGTAATTTTCCCGACCATATAGGTATTTTGCCATTTTATTGCATTTCTCAGGACTTTCGCCACATGTGTTCTGTAATCCATTTTATTCCTTTTGAATAAGGATTTTTTATTCACTTTAATTGGATTAGGGTGTTTTAAAACGTTTTTAAAATAAAATAAAATATTTGCGATGGAGACGTACATCTGGAACTGATGAACGAGATAGGATTCCATCTTGACTTGTGCTTGTAAACAATTTCAAAAGATAGAAGTGTATTGCCATCAACTAGCTACCTCGGTCAGAATTTATAGATTGTATAAACGTGAGCAACAGGATAGTTTGACAAACAATGTGACATAATTCCGTCGAAAACTTCAGTAAAAATGCCACGTAGTGTGTACTTAAGTTGCTTGGTGAATGCCTCAATCTAAACTTTATATTTTTGAAGGATGTTCATTCTCAGGTATCATCTGATGTGTTCCTAAGCGTAATAGGTGTTCCGACGAAAATTTCCCACAGTCGTGTAAGCATTTCCTACTAGTAGTGTGATAATTTCCTACTAGTAGAGTGAGAATTTCCTGCTAGAAGTGTGAGCATTAACTACTATAAATGCCATGTAGTGCGTAGTCAAGTTGCTTTGTGAATTACTCAGTCTAACCTGTACAGTTTTGAAGGATGTGCATTCTCTGGTACCATGTGATCTGTTCCTAAGCATAACAGGTATTCCGACTAAAATTTAACGCAATAGTGTGAGCATTTCGTACCTTCGCAAATAGTCTTAAATTTTACTGGATTCTTTTGCGCGATACACATGATTTCATGGGAATATGAACGCAGGTTTGATTTAAACGAGTTGAAAAATAGTGCATCCTTTTAAGCATGCAGCGGCGCTAAAACGACATCTTTCCAGCATTTCCTCAGTTTTCAGGAAACACATAAAGAAAACAATATAAGCTTTACATATCCTGATACCAGCACGAGAGCTGTAGGCAGCAGAACAGGTGTGCCCCATACAATGGTTTGCCGTGTTTTACGTGATGAACTATTAAATCCATACCATGTGCAGAGTGTTCACCCTTTGACACCTGCAGATTTTCCTGCACGCGTTGAATTCCCACGCTGGTTCCTGCAGAAAAATGCAGCGGATCTGGAATTTCCAGCACACATTCTCCCGCAGAATTTGGGGTTTTATTACTTTTAGTAATTTCTTAAAAATATGATAAAATAATAATACGCCGAAATTTGCTTCAAATTCTAATACGCAGAATGGGGAAATAAATAACGCGTCCTCAAGCTTTTAATCCTGAAGGAATGCTTTTCAAGCAATTGTAACTCAAATTATCCGTAACGAACAGCTATGAAATGTGTTCAGGAAACGAGTTTGATGCTCGAATCCCAATTATTAACTGCACTTTTTCCTTATAGAATCCATTTGTTAAGTGTAATGACTCTAATTGCAAATTTCGAGAAATTAATAGCTAGGTCGCAACCAGCGCATGTTCCCTAATCGTGTCAAATTTTATATTCCTTCATTTTCTCACGAAATGTTTTCTCTCCAATACTTAAAGTGAACCTTTCAAGTTATCTTTCAAATGCAGCTGTCAGATTCACTGCATTGTAATAACTGGCGAATCTGTCGCACATTAAGAAAACATTTGATTCCTCCCACTGCAGCAAAAATCCACGAACTGAGAGAACTAAGTGAAATAGCGAGGGAATATGAACTTCCATTATGCATGGTTTTTATTGACTATGAAAAGGCCTTTGATTCGGTGAAACCATCAGCAGTTACAATGGCTTTGAAACCCTGCAGTATTGAAGATGCATACATTAATATTCTTCATAACATCTATGAAAATGCTAGTACAAACTCTTTAACGCTACATTGGAAAATGTCTTTCAATCACTGAACTGCTAAAGCAAAGGGATAAAGATCAATGGAGATTATCTAACTCACCTTTTGATGTAGTAAGTTTTGCAACTACCCCATCAGAGCTTCAGAGTATGATCCAGGAACTTGCTGACAAGGATAGACAGGTGGGATTAAAAATGAACTTTCAGAAGACAAAAGTGATGTACAATGCTTTTACGAGAAATGAAGATTTATCGATTGATGTGGAACAGCTGTAGATAATCATTACTTACATTTATCTTGGACAGTAGATAAAAAGAGTAATACTTGTTAAAAAATTCGTACGTATGGAACATGATAAATTAATGCCGTGCTGTCCCCGTATGATATCATCAAACCACCATCCCTAATTGCACAATAAAAACTTTATTTACAATAAAAGATATGATTTAAAAATATATAACCAGTCCCCCAAGGAGACCCACATTGCATTTGTTTAAAACACAGGTGATGCCAATTGAGGAAAACAGTAAAACAGAAAGTAACACAAATGATACAGTTGATTAATTAAGTAAAGTCCTCTTCTTCAGTAGGTTGAAGGGAAGAAGTAATTATTTTCCTCCATTGTCTAGGAACAAAAACAGGTAGGTCCAAGTTACAACAGGTAGTACCATAAGAAATAATATACAGACTCTCTGTAAAAAAGACGGTTTGTTTGTTAACAATAGAGAAAAGTACTATTGTATGAGGCCAATCGGGAGAATAACCTCCCTGGCGAACAGCTGTAGTAAATGATGCTGAAATGGAGTCAGTTCGAAATGCATATTTGTATTCTGACAATCTAATGTTCAGACTTCTAAGGGTAGAACCTATGTAGTATTTAATATCATCGTTAGAGGCCGTGGGAAGCAATGGAATACGATATATTCCTGCTTTGTTCAAAGTTGCCACTGGATCTCGGTCGTTACGTATGGTTGAAAAAATGTTTTTGGTGCAAATTCCAAATTTAATATTGTATTTATGACATACTTTCCGCAATATGGAAACCACGGGTGGGATGAAGTCATCTTTACCAACGTATATAGGAGATAAGACTTCCGTTGACAACGTTCTGTAGAAGATCCCGAAAGCAGCAGGCGGAATATCCAAATGATATGGTCAAGTTCTGTATGAAAGCTAGTTCGTCCTGACCAATCTGACGGGTTGAGCAATGAGTAAACGCACGTTTAATTAAAAAACGTAAGGCTGAAGCTTTATGTTCGGGGGGGGGGGAGGAACCAAAAGGTATAAGACAAGGTATGAAGGTCGGTTTTCTATAGGCAGATAATTTGATAAGATTAGATGTCAAGTCACGAGTCAAGAAGATGTCCAGGAAGGGTAATATACCATTTTGTTCAAGTTCCATAGTGAAGGTGATAGTAGGATATTGGTTGGAAAGACAGGTGGTAAATTCTTTCAGAAGTAACATGGAGTGAGGCCAGAAGATCAATATATCATCCACGTATCTTAAGAGGAGTGCCGGTTGGTACGTGGGGGACTGGTTATACATTGCGGTGCTTCCAAGTGCTCTGTGGCACTGTTTGGGTGGCCTGAGGACGGGTGCTATTGTAGCCCCGAAAGATCTTGCCCTTTTAAATATTTTTAAATCATATCTTTTATTGTAAATAAAGCTTTTATTGTGCAATTAGGGATGGTGGTTTGATGACATCGTACGGAGACAGCACGCCATTAATTTATCAAGTAGATAACAAGTGAGGGTCACATTGATGAAGAAATTAATCGGCGTATAAAACTTGCCTGGAGAACTTTTGAAAGAAACAGCATAATTTTCAAGAGCAATATGCCATTATGTCTTAAAGAAAAGTGTTTGATAAATGCATCCTTCCAGTGCTTAGGTATGGTGCAGAGACGTGGACCTTCACTAAAAGAGACATACAAAGGCTGCAGACAACTCAAACAAGCATGGAAAGGTGCATGCTTGGTGTAACCAAGGGAGATAAAAAGAGGAACACGTGAATAAAGAAAAAATGATATCATTTAAGATATAAATAGCAGTAAAAGACGTGTCCATTTTTCGTGATAGCAATACATTCTGTAAACTATTTTTTTACCTGTTTTACGTACATAAATTTCATCATCATGTAATTCAGCTAACTGGCGAATTTTTCACATATTTTTTCGTTGTATGAACGAAGAAAATTGATTAACTTTATTATAGTTAAGGAAAGGAACAACAAAAATCTGTATTTGGTGCAATGTTGAACGCAAAACCGTTTTAAAAACGAAGCAAGAAAAAATTATTATCGAAAACGCTTATTATCTACTCCAATCTACTCCAATGGAGTAGAAATCTTTCACTCTTGTCAAAATTTCGCCCTTATTTCGTGTAACAGAACTATCTCTTTTTTCAGTGCCATAATCTGTTTTCTTCCCTTACTGAGATGTCCCTTTGCTATCTTCAGGCTTTGGTTGTTTTCAATTGCATTCCTCACTAGTTTACAGTTGAATTTCCTTACGTGTTCAGTGATAGTTTTTCGTACTGTCTTGCATAGCTCTATATATTCTACTTTGGAAATCACATCTCCTTTAGTTGTCCTCATCTCTCTTCTTTTTTGCATCAACATTTTGGTTTCTCCTGATAATTTGTTCACATGCAACTTGTTCTTAGACCCAGCTAATTTTGTTGCTGTTTCCATAAGAGCTTTGGTTACTCTTATGTTAACTTGAGAAATATCCACTTCTTCCGATGTTAGGCCTTTTAAAGCAGAGAATCTGTTCTTCAGTTCCAACGTGAAGGTATTATGGTGTTTTTTAAGGTTGGTTATGTCAATACATTTTGTTTGTCTTATGAGCTTTGCCACGTTCGAGTTTAGTGTTGAGGTGCATCTTACATCTCACCAATGTATGACCACTACCTGTGTTGAACTTGTTTAGCACACTGCAGTCTTCTATGACGAATTTTTTGTTACACATAATAAAATCAATTTCACTTGTCTCCCTATTTGGATGTCTCCATGTCCATTTCCTGGGTTGCTTTTTCTTGAAAAAGGATTTCAAGATGAAAAACTCTTCTGCCTCTGCAAACTCTACGAGAGTATTTCCACGCTGGTTTCTTTTGCCGTGACCGAATTTACCTACTGAAGTTTCATTCTTTCGCTTTTTGCTCTATTTTTGCTTTGAAATCTCCCATAATTATCTTCAAGTGTTGCTTACCTTTATTATTTAGATGACGAATTTCCTCATAAAATTCTTTAATTTCTTCTTCAGGATGACTTGTGGTGGGTGCATAAGTTTGAATAATCTGAGCCTGGTATCTACTCGAGAGTTGGATAACGAGTCGTGTAGCTCTGTCAGAGGAACTTTCAAATTCTGCAACTTTATCCTTCAGTTTCTTGTTTATTATAAATCCAACACCACTAGTTCTGCCAGTATCTGTCCCACGATAGTGGAAGAGATGTCTACTTTTCATTTCAATGAGATCTTCTCATTTTCTCCTTACCTCACTTAGCCCGACGATGTCCCACTTGAGCCTTTGTAGTTCCTCTTCCGATTCAAGAAACCTTGAATCAGAAGATAGGGAGCGTCCATTATACGTAGCCAAGGTCAGCATCAGATGGCAGCCTAGTCCGGTCCTCCGGGATTCTTAGCACCCTCTGCCTTCATAACGCACTGGCCTCTGCCTTGGCCAGGTACATTCTAGCTGCCGGAGACTGAGGGCCAAGATTTAAGTTGTGGAGTCATTTTGGAGGGGTTTGGCCATAACTTACCACGCTGGTCAAGCGGGTTGGTGAGTGTGGAATAGCATTTCCTCTAATCCCGATGGTATAGTTATACCGCTATTGGCGGTCGTCAGAGCCCCTTTAGTGGGAACAGGATGCACCACGAGAAAGGGGTGTGACATTTGTCAAGGAGAGGCTGTGATGTTACGCATCACCTGACCTTACATCCCATTATTAGCAATAATACCTAATAATTGCATTTTTAACCACATTTTTTCATGCTACATTATGACGAAAACTAATTTGAGGCAGCAGCTGGATTTTATCCTCTTAAAATCAATGGATGAGTTTCTGTGAAAAGCACCATCCTCTCATTTCGAAAACAAAACAAAGAAAGAAAAACGATGTCCATGTAGGTTTAACTGGCATGAAAACATTATTTTTCACTAAGTTATTAAGACTATGAAATATTCGTTTTAGGGTGGTTTTGAAAAATCTGTTAATCTTTTCCTTGATTCCTCGACTCAAAGTTTATCGGTATTTCGTCCTCTAGCAATTTCTCAGATGGTTATATTCGTTTCGAAAACAATGTTTTTCAAAGTGAGAACCGTACTGTATTAGAGTTTCACGATAGGTTTTACATCTATTAGAAATTTTCAAGAAACACTTGAAGAACAAAAAGGCTCCTGAAATAAAATTTGTGAAACGGCGAGGAAATATTTTCCTCCTTTATCACAGTGACACAAAATCTATGTGCAAGTGCATCACAGGAGATTGAAAAAATTTAAAATCGTGCACAGATGGGGCTATTTTCGGAATTCACTTTTTGGTTAAAAAAAAAAAAAATACAAAAAAAAATACGGAAAAAAAAACGGAACACCTAGAAGTGGTCATCCAATCAAAACAAAAATTAGTACGTGTAATGTAAATGTGTAGAAAAGTGAACGTTTGCAATTCCAGAGTACGTGGGCCGTTTATTCGAAAAAAAAACAGCTGCAGAAGTTGAACAAGTCAGTACGGTGTAGCGCTACCTCTGCTTCGGATACAAACTGTTACCGGGTGCAGCATAGCCGCACATAACTCATAGATATTCTCCAGAGGTACAGCATGCCATATGCTGTCTAAAATGGGGACGAGTTCGTTGACAAACCCTCATAAATGTACGTGATGTCCCATATTGTCTCAAACTTGTTCGAATTGTGAGAGGTCTGTCGATCTGGCTGTGCCGAAAAGGGTGTCGACATAACGGAAGCAGATCTGGTAGATCCCTTCCATGTGCACTAGGGTATTATCATCTTTAAAAACATTTAGGTGATGCTGCTACAAGAATGACAACACAACAGGTCGCAGAATGACGTCACATATCGTTACGCCATGAGGGGGTATGGAGTCCTAACAAGGGTGACTGGAAATAGTAAGGAATGGCTCCCCATATAGCCACTTCCGGTTTCAGCGCTGTGTGCCGTTTAACGGTAAAGACAAGAGCCCTGCATTTGCAGGCTCATTTCCAGACATCGGGTGTACATCGGCGGCAAGTGCCAATCGTAACACTTCACAGAAGACAACACGATGCCATTGAACACTATTCCATATTGATCGGAACTGACACCATTGCAACCGGTTGCGGCGATGCTCACTATTCAGTGGTAGGCGGTGTAGTGATCTCGGGGTACTCCTTGTGCGACAAGTTATCTGGCAATGGTCCGGATGGAAACTTCGGTACATGTAGTGCGGCAAAACGGCTACGAAAGGTTGCTGCTGGGAATTCGGTACACTGTAAAAAAATTCATCGTTAATTTCACAGTTTTGGACCGTTAACAAGGTTGCCATCCTTTGACAGTAAAAAGCACAGTTTTGTACTGTATTAATTACGGAAAACAACTGCGAAAGAACAGTCAGGAACTTTATTTTGACAGTTTTGTATCGTATTATTTACGGAAAACAACTGCGAAGGAACAGTCAGGAACCGTTATTTTTACAGTTTTGTACTGTATTACTTACGGAAAAAACTGTGAAGGAACAGTCAGAAATCGTTATTTTTACAGTTTTGTACTGCATTATTTACAGAAAACAACTGTGAAGGAACAGTCAGAAACCGTTATTTTTACAGTTTTGTACTGTATTATTTACGGAAACAACTGTGAAGGAACTGTAATTTTTACAGTTTTGTACCGTATTTTTTATGGGAAGGAACAGTCAGGAACTGTTATTTTTACAGCTTTGTTTTGTACTGTATTATTTACAGAAAAGAACTGTGAAGAAAGAATTACAAACAGTAATTCTTACAGTTTTATACTGTTGTTTACAGAGAGAAGAAACAGTCAAACTGTAAATCTTAGTTTTAAGATTATTAACCTAGCAATCAGATATTCCTGAATCGTGTAATTTTTTACTGTTCAATATGTAATATCACATCAGAAAACTTGAATATTACATCTCAATCCAGGGTGACATAATTTCTATGTTTTCGTACATGATATTACATATTGAACAGTAAAAAACAGGCAATTCAGGCATATCTGATAGCTAGGTTAATAATCCTGTGACCGTGTTCCACATAATAAGGGAAGAACGCATCTTCAGCTGAATGAATAGTAAAACTTGCTTTATATAATGTGTTATTTTAATACAAACACTTGTGAAACAGGTGAAGTAAACAGTGTGCTCACAAAAAACTTTAATGATAATGTATAACAATGAATACACACTTGTTTTATTGTGCTTATATTAAACATATGCTACTTATAAGTTTACTTGTTTCGTGTGCTGGCAAATTCAGCATCATCAGTCAGTTCTGAACATGATTCAGTGAAAGTGGTCTTATAAGTAGGATATGTGTGATATAAAAGCAATAAAAATGTGTTCTCTGAGAACAACTACAGTCAGTGTGGTGAGGTGTGGAAAAA
This sequence comes from Macrothele yani, assembly GCA_039090855.1. Taxonomy (NCBI): domain Eukaryota; kingdom Metazoa; phylum Arthropoda; class Arachnida; order Araneae; family Macrothelidae; genus Macrothele; species Macrothele yani. The sequence continues at coordinate 57,657,265 of CM077033.1, forward strand.
CACAAAGGTTGAAAAAGCAGCTGATGCTCAGATTTTCAGACAACAACATGGAGGGAAAGCACAAACGAATATTGAGCTGCCAAAGGATGATCATTGATTACATCTGAAATGTTAGAAGTATCTAACTTGCTACATAGACCACAGTGACAGCATGATGCAATAATACAAGATAATAGACATATCTTGTCAGTATTGCATTACAATTTGGCAGTCTGAACATGGTTTCCCTCTTCACAAAATAACACAGGAATGATAGGGAATTGTTGGCCCTCGACAACATAATACAGGCTGCTTTATGGTAATAGGGATTTCATCCTTTCTATTCTCCAGACCTTGCCACAACTTACCTTTCAGAATGTTTCAAAGATAAAGAGCTTTTCAAGAAAGCCACATACGCATGGCTATAAGAGCCTCATACATATTTTACTGCCACATAAAGTTAAAGAAAATATTTAAAAAAATTGTCCCAATGGTTTCCCTCTTTACAAAATAAGATGTTTAGCTGTGTTTTCTTATTTATATACTGTCATTCATAAAGAGCAATAAAAGGGCTACTTTATTTTTAAAAAAATGGCTCTTTACTGAGAAATACTTTTGAATTTTCATCACCAAATCTAAAGTTTGAGATTATCATCCAAACCATTATAACCACGAGGCACAGTAGAATTCCAGAATTTCAACCTGTCATCAGTACAGCTTGTTCAAAGGATTATGCATTAAAAATTCCTTTTATATTGATTGGTTACAATTTTAAAAAGGTGACAATGCTGAAAGGCCCAAGAAATCACCAAAGATAATTGCTTTTTATTTCTGTCAAATGTATGTTTTTATTCCCACAATAAAGATGTAGACCATAGATTCAAAATAGTTTCTCTTTTAGAGAAGTCGTATAACATCAGTAACTAAGCAGACTAGATATTAAACATGAAATAGACTATCTTTTACAAAGAACGTTTTTATTAAATAAGTGGTAAAGAAATTGTGGTACATAGTTGAAATATTTGTTTTAGTGCTCATTTAACAATATTGTTGGGTCCACTCAAAGTCAGTCATTCATTAACAAAAGAATGTTTGGACTGTATGGGTCATTTTATCTCTCAGTTTTGATTCCATGCTCAGGGTTGATGTTGAGAAGGCACCTATGCAAAAAGTATCAAGTTTAGGAAACATATAGAAATATATATCATCATCATCATCATCATTGTCAACCATTATCAATCCACTGCTGGACGAAGGTCTCCCCAAGTTTCCTCCACAACGGTCTGTCTTGTGCCAGTCTCCTCCATGTCACCCCTGCATACTTTCGAATTTCATCCACCCATCTCCCATGTGGTCTTCTTCTGGGTCTTTTCCTGTCCCTTGGAATCCAATCTAAAATTTCAGCTGTCCATCGATGATCTGTCCTTCTGGCAGTATGTCCAGCCCATTGCCATTTCAGGGATTTAACTCTGATCATGATGTCTTCCACTCTTGTCATTTTTCGGATCCACGAGTTCCTCTTCTTATCTCTCCTGGTTACACCAAGTATGCACCTCTCCATGCTAATTTGAGTTGTCTGCAGCCTTTGTATGTCTCTTTTAGTTAAGGTCCACGTCTCTGCACCATACGTAAGCACTGGAAGGATGCATTGATCAAACACTTTTCTTTTAAGACATAATGGCATATTGCTCTTGAAAATTATGCTGTTTCTTCCAAAAGCTCTCCAGGCAAGTTTTGTACGCCGATTAATTTCTTCATCAATGTGACCCTCACTTGATATCTGCTGTCCAAGATAAACGTACGTGTCTGTTATCTCCAGCTTTTCTCCATCAATCGATAAATCTTCATTTCTTGTAAAAGCATTGAACATCACTTTTGTCTTCTGAAAGTTCATTTTTAATCCCACTTCTTTACTCTTGTCAGCAAGTTCCTGGATCATACTCTGCAGCTCTGATGGGGTAGTCGCAAAAATGACTACGTCATCAGCAAAACGAAGGTGGGTTAGATAATCTCCATTAATCTTTATCCCCTTGTTTTCCCAGCTCAGCGACTGAAAAACACCCTCCAATGTGGCATTAAAGAGCTTCGGAGATATGGTGTCACCTTGTCTCACTCCCTTTCCAATTTTTACGTGTGTTGTATTTTCAAACAGCCTAATCTTTGCACTTGCATTTTCATAGATGTTATTAATAATATTAATGTATGCATCTTCAATACCGCAGGTTTTCAGAGCCATTGTAACTGCTGATGGTTTCACCGAATCAAAGGCTTTTTCATAATCGATAAAAGCCATGCACAATGGAAGTTCATATTCCCTCGCTCTTTCAATTAGTTCTCTCAGCACGTGGATATGATCTATTGTGCTGTATATATATATATATATATATATATATATATATATATATACATATATTCATAAATATATATATATACATATATTCATTTATTTTATATCTAAATTCTTACATCTAGGAAATATAGCACATAAAACATTAGCAAATGTATAAGCATTGCAATCTGAGCTGTACACTTGATAACAAAATGAATTTGTTTATCAAGGTCAATTAACAAATATTTAAATGTTTATGCCCAATTATATACCAAAGAAAGAAAAAAAATATGAAAATCTCAGGAATACAATACCCTTGCAACTACACTCACGGACAATGAAATTTGTGCACTTAGAAGAAAACATCGGATTGAACTGAAATTTTATGGACTTAATGATACAGATGGATACAAATGGCAAAAACAGAGCTGTAGGACAATTACAGAGGGATCTGTGGCACGCAGTCCGACCTGGAATCCCCGCCAGGAATGGGAGCACATGGGGTGGTAGGATCTCATCCACACATCGCTGGCACGTCAATGATCCATATACTAGCAGGGCTTGAAAAATACCATGCCAGAGATGCCAGAGGCATGTAAATTATTGGCCTGGGTAAGTAAAATGAAATCTAGTAGCCCGGTCGGGCAACTAGGTTCAAAGAGAAAAAAAGTTTGGTATGGAGAATTTTCTACTTTAGAAAAAAAAAAAAAAAAAAAAAAAAAGACCGTCGTCGCGTGTTTTTCATTTTACTGCAAAAATCACCAGAATTTGTTTTACTATTATGGGAGGAAGTGCTTCTTCAATTATATTATGCTCTACATCCAGAAATTGGGGCCATACGTAGTTTTGCTCCAGATGTCGTTTACAGTTAACGACAGAATGCATGCCTGGATTGAAACTAGCCTCCGGTGTTTAGTGACAAAATGCGTAAACTGCCCTGAAACAGGAGGACGCAGACTGATGGGCAAAAAAGCCGTGCTTTATGAGGAGGAAGTGACAACAGAATATTTATTGCACAGCCCCGGATGGGGTTGGGTCTCTGATGCAACTTGCGCGAGTGAGGGAGGAAAAATAATGGAAGCCCCCCCCCCCACACACACACACACACACACAAAGAACAGCGGTACTACTGAAACAAAGCCTAAGTTTCGTTTAAGATTTAAGAATGAGCCTGTACACTTAGCCGGGAGAAGAGCGAAAATTACCGACACCGATAACTTACCTAGTTTGTCTGAGAGAACAGTAGTTTGTGTTAGCTGAGGTTATAAGTTGTATTTATAAATGGATATGATTTTTTTTTTGGGGGGGGGAATCCAGCAATGAGAGCATATCTCATAGTAAGCTATTATGTGGAATTTCCGATCTGTCAGCGGTTGTTACAAATTCGTCTTCTGCATTTTTGAGTGATGTGATTTCAGAATCTGAATCTGTGTCGTTGGCAGAATTGAAACTTACGCAAGCGGACTATGATAAAGTGTACGCAAAAAAACACCGTTGGACAGTTCAGGAATCTTGGATAAAAACATTTAATTGGCTAAAGTCAAATTATGACAAGACTATTATGTGGTGCACTGCTTGCCAAAAATATTCCAAAATTGCCAATACCACCAGCAATTTTTTCAAGAAATGTGTGTGTGGGGGTGGGGGATGGAGGCACACAGGAGCAGCTACATTTGGCTATATAGCGGACCGGGTCCCCGTGGAATCAACCTTTGTTATGGCCTTATCTTCCTAATCTGACAATAACTATACAAAATTCAGAAAAAAATTCTACTTGTCATGGGTGACTGCATTACAAAAATGAACAAGCCACATCTGGTCACCACTTGCAGTGTGGTGACTCATACTTGTTACCATGACAGATCAATATTTCCTGGTGAATTTCAATTAGCTGTCATCTTTAATTGGGCTTCTTTCTAAGCTGCGAAACAAGAATGCCACGACAGGCAGCGGTACATTTCCATAAAGGGGTTGGAGCGAAAATTTGTTAGGTTTCCTATTTTTTACCTGCTGACTATTTTTACAGTTCGCATGTTAAGGCGGAAAGACAGTGGCCTGAGAAAATGTCTCCTGTTTCCCAAGGGTTGTTACCTAGTTTCTTATATCATGGTTGCTTTGCCCTGTGACTGCCCTGCAGATTATTTTGCAGCACTGTGATATCAGTTTCTCAGTCTTAATGAACTTCACCACACCCGAGTCTTCCGTACAGTGTTCATGAAGATACGTGTTATTCTTGTGTGTGTGTGTGTGTGTGTGTGTTTGTGTGTATTTTGTTTCATTTTTTTTAGAAGCCAGAATTTTTATGATGTATTTTATTGTGGTAATGTCTCACTTTAATTGCAGGTACTTTAACACAAAGGATTTATTCCCACAATCTAAGGAAGAAAAGGGAAGAAACTATGCTGAAGTGAACCCAAAAATTATGAAGCTATGTAACAGTGAAAGAGCACAACAGTTGCTTGAAGGATGTAAGGCAATAAGTGACACGTAATTAGAGAAAAAAACAAAACATTGTCACTATGTGTATATTTATAAATAACATTATCTATGAAATAAGTTGATCCATATAATAGTTGGAAAAATGTACTTCACCCAATCAATTGTTTTTTTGTTTTTTTTTTTTGAAAAAAATAAAGAATGAAATCCATTTGATTTAGTACTTTTTCCTACATATTTAAGTTTCAATTATGTATCGGTTATTTTCGTAACGGTAGTCCTAAATCTTAAGAAGCAGATATGTTACTTTTTTTGTCCGAGCACATGGAAAAATATGTGTTGGTAAATTTTTCTAGTTCTCAGCATATGCATGATTTATTTTAAAAAATACTAATGATTCACCATTGTCTTCAAACCAACTGCTATACACCATTATCTCTGTAGTTCTGACATCCGTTTGTTATACTTGCGAACAACTTGCACTTTAGTTTTGCAACTTACCCAAAATAAACTGCGACTGTCACACCAGAAGTTGTGTGTTTTGTAGGGACAAGAAATATTTAAAATGTGGTTCACATTGTGTTGTCATGCAGAAATTACCTGTTTTAGTGGTCCTTTGGAAAACACCAAGGAAGTTAAAGCATTATAATTTGTTCTTGATTTTCAGTGACATGAATGGTTTTAATATTTTGCACAGGACTTAATGCTCACTCACTCTGTGGCAGCAGATGGACCAACATTGTTAATGCTTCCAGAGGATGGCCATGGAGATGGCAGAAAGTGCTTGAGGCACTCTATTGGGGAAAAGCAGAGATGTGGTAAAGGGATTAGCCAGCACGTGTTGTGAGCATTGAGTTGAGGCGAGATGAACGAATGAGATAGAATGACATAAATAACAATGATAGCTGGTTTGATATACGTAATGTAAATAGGTTTTTAGAGTTTAGTTAAAATTGTGTGTCTTTTAGTACCTGGTTTGGATGTGTCTGTGAATTTGGCGGTATGTCATAGGTTTGTGAAGTGCACATATGTTTAATAGGTTTCCTGAGTTGCCTAAGTTTGGATTTAAGTGTTAGTAAAAGAATTCAAGTTCAGTGTAAAATATTTTTCAAGTTATGGTGAACTTTGGGCTATCACAAGAATGCTCATCATTTTCAACTAAATTACTAAATTTTATCATAATGGAACAACTATCCAAAGACTCATTTTAAGTCAGCTCAGAACACCAGAGCGACTTCTATTTTTCAAAACACAGGAACTGTATGGTGACTACTCTTGAACAGTTCTGACTTTTTAACGAACAGTCATTGAACTAGACGTACAACTTTTAGTAAATTATAATCGTTCAGTGTTCTCATTAAATGTAAATTTGTTTATTTTTCATATTTTAAATTTCAGCTATTCCAATATTAAGTGAGCTGAAAGATTTAATAAATTAATCTGGACATTTGTATATTTACATTTAATCTTATATACTTACATAATCTTGAGCAACGTTCGAATTACCCAGTGGTCCGCTGGCCATTGGCCAGTAAAACTTCCATTGGACCATTGAACTTATTTTATTGACTTTACTGGCCCAGATGGCCAATAAGTTTTTTTTTCTCAAGTTAAAAAGTTAATTTTCCTTTGCCTTGCTGTGTGGTTTTCTTTTTAGGCTGCAAACTAATGATAGGTTTAAAAACAAATATTGGATATAATTCCATTGAAATGATACGTTATTTTCTACATAAATTGTAAATGTTTTTATTTTTATTTTATTTTTTACGGACCAGTAGCCATTTTGGTGGACCAGGGGTTTGCAAATTCTAGTGGTCCGCTGGGCCAGTAGAAGATCTAGTTCTAATTCTAACACTGGTCTTGAGGAATGGTGCCTTTCTGACTGTTTTCGTTCTTTCCCTAATCCTCATGAATTTGACTTTTGCCAAATGGCATGTTAAAAAAATACAAATTAAATGTGGGGTCCCAAAAGATGCGTAAAATTTGTAATTATGGGTCTTTTTTTTGTTGTTTTTTGGGTAATTTACGTGTTACAGCGCTGCCAATGTCAGTAAAACTACATAGCATAGGCATAACCACTGGGGGTCAGACCCGCCCCTTATTTTCAGAGTTGGGGATCCTCATATGTATACATATATAATGTGTGTATGTGTGATCGTACTCACCCAGATTTTAAAACGTGGTTACGTCACTGCTACATAGTACATAATGCACAATTGTTTCTCAGGTGAAAATGAATTGACAGTATGGGATAATATACTTCTTACTCATTTATAAGCAAGTTCAGTGGTATTTGTATTTTGACCATTTTGTTAGACTGAGTTGCATCCTAGCGATGACCGTATTCGAAATCTTTATATAAATGTACATCGATCAGCCACAACATTAAAATTACCTGATGGCAACTGTATTCCCTGGCGGAGATGGTGCCTCTCAACAAGACTGCTCCATGCCACACTGCGTAGAAGGTCCTGGAATGGTTCCAAGAACATAACGAGGAATTCCCTTTAAAGCCACGGCCCCCAAATTTGCCAGATATGAATCAACGAGGAATTCGCTATACTTGCCATGGCCCCCAATCCTATTGAACAGTTATGGTTTCAGTTGGAGGAAAGAGTACGAGCAGCATCACCTCAACCGCAATTTACGAGAACTGGGATCTTCTGTTGCAGTCATGATACCAAAAGAGACCTGTCAACATCTCGTTGAGTTTGTCTCATCAGGTGAGAGGAAGACATACGTTATATTAGGTAGGTGATTTTAATGTTTTGGCTGATCGGGGTATATATTACATTGTATTTTACAGTTTGTACAAATTATGAACACAAAAAACTCAAATAACAAATGCACATTATAGATAAGGGAAAACATTAACACACGCAATTTTGCAAAAATAAGAGGGAAAAAATATAACTGAACAGCTTTGAGTGAGTAGTTGAAAGAGTGAACTGTTTCTATATGCATAATATGCAGGTTAGCATATTTTGATAGAGAGAGGGCTTAAACCCAGACAAATTGGGCGTGTGAAGCCCTAATTAGACCAAAAAATTAATTATTAAACAATGATTAATAAACCGTCATTAAACCAAATCTAAAAACTGTGGTTTAACATTTTTGTAAAAAAAATGGTCTTTGCACCGTATTTATTTTACAGGCTTTGCCATGTTTTTTATTAAGAATACGGTTTATCTACCGGGTTAAATTTACGGTTGATCTACAGTGTTAGGCCACATTTTCTGGTAGTTTGACCGTTTTTTATTTCCCAGTTATTAGACCGTTAATGAACATTATTATATGGTACGGTGAAATTACGGTTTATTGACCGGCCACTCAGCTGCCAGTGTATCTACCGTAATTTGACCATGCAATTTTTTACAGTGTAATAATCGATCTCTTTAAAAGTAGGTCTCTTTTTTAGATATGTAAAGGTTCTTCAGATTTCATCCAGACGAACATGTGCTTATTCCTTCCCGGAAGATGTCTAACGGCTGCACTGTATCATGAGCAAGGTTTCAATTTATGATTATTATTACTGCGCCTTTGCTCACTCATCTTTGGACGCTCTTCACGAAACGAAATGCGTCTGTTAGACAGGGAAATATTTTCTTGGTATGTTTCTTATTTTTCCCACGATATTCCTCGCTGAAGAAGATGGGGAGGTACATTAAGTATCCCAATCATTCCCACAACTAATATCTGCGGTTTTTGTGGGATGTTAAGCGATAAATATTTCAGCCGAACGTTGACACAATAGTCGTTTCTGGGACAAGAGTCATTATTAGGAATACGTAAATTTCGCCAAAACAAAATCGAAATTTCGCAAAAAAAAAAAAAAAAAAAAAAAAAAAAAGAAATTTAAATCAAAGATTTCGCATTCATTCGCAAAAACTGAGCAAACAAAAAATTGTTTTTTTACTTTACTTAGTTTACTGTTTTTAAAATTTACTTACTGGTATGTTAAGTATTAAAATACTTAGTTAAAAGATAGCAGTGTAGTAGTCTCTAGATTCTCTTCCTTTATCCTTTGCCTTCTGTCAGTAATAACGATGTTTTACATACTGAAATATCTTTCAGCATTCCTCGCTGTTAACGGGACTATGGAGGCTTTAATAGATGCCTTTGCATAGTTTAGGTAGCAGCATTTTGTTCCTTTTACAATCTGTATGACATCAACAGGAGTATCTTGCTTGACCACTGTTAGTAGCTGTCAGTGAAAACGATTGTATCCATCGATGAGATCATCCCGTGGTATGTCTTTAAAAATGGTATTTTAGAGAAGCTTTCCAATAATGAATTTGTGTTAAAAGATGATGTGGGTAAAATCGCGGCTGCAGATGGACAAAATATTCTACCAATATGATGGTAGGCCGAGAGTCAGGATGTCATGCGGAGAGTCAGTGTATTCTTTCATTGGATGTCATGCGGAGAGTCAGTGTATTTAAACTCTTATCTGCTGCTGTCTTCAGCATAATATTGTGCTCCTGATCAGCTTCACCATTCTTCTTTGTCAAAATGCTTTCAATCGTTGCACATAATACCCTTGACTTTGGCTCTCAAGAGAAGACTGTAAATCTACTAATTTACTCTACAAAAAGTGTGCGAACGGAGAGTTTGATCCTTCTGAAATGTCAATTAATTTCATAATTTTCGGACAGAATTCAGAAACGAAAGTCAATTGAAAGCGTATTTTACGAGCTAGAATTTCATTTTCAAAACTTTCTTTTAGGAAACGGGTACTCGAGCCATCGTCCTCATATTCATTGAGAAAAGCAACGATGTGCTCCATATATTCGCTCAACTAAATTACAGCGTTGAACCAAGAATTCTACCTGGTTACAGCAGGCGTGTGGTAGAGTTTTGCTGGCAGTTGAGGTGCCTTTTCTTTCAGGTAGCTTAAATATGCACATTTCATTTTTGTGGAGTGCAAACAAGCTGTCTCCGTCTTGGCCACAATGAAATTCAATCTTTGAACTCTTTTATAAATACGTCACCCACAATAATCGCCTTATGCGCCCAACATTAGCAGAGCAAATTATGGTCTCCAAGAAGTATTTTTAATAAGTTGAAGCACGCAGTCATGTAACGTGCAGAGTATTATACTAGGCCCTTTACTTGAGAATATTCAATTTCGTATACTTTCAAGGTGTAAATTATTGCTTGAGAGAAAGTGGAAGAATTATCAACGTTTAAAAAATATACCCTTGCTAGGAAAAATGACTGCTCTGGTTCTGAATTAATAGTTTTCAATAGGACTGAAGAAACACACCTCTCTTGTTTATCGGATTTTCATCGGCCACTACAACTGTTGGTTTATTTTTCAGCTGCTCTTTCATCGCCTCTTTGTCCGAAATTCCGCAAAGTTGTACGTATTTACGTCTCAAAGTATCTCCAGAAGGAAGGTTACCTGAACCCCGTCACATATATTTCGAAATAATCGCGAACAGCCGGGTGATCTAGTTTATACATGGGATTATTGGCTTTTGAACACATTCTTACCGTGTCTTCTGCAAAATCATCTCTTTCCTTTTTGGCACGTTTTTGCGCTTGAAAAGCAATGGCGATTGTAGTCTGCTGCTTAGCTCCAGATGGGCCTGGCTGAGCTACGTTTTTCATCTATAAGTGAGTAGCAGAGGTCGTATCTTTCATTAAAGTATACCTTTTCTGCCCTTGTAGACTAACATTACAAAATTTTCATATCACGATATTTGTATCATTTCAATACAATCCCTCGTAGTCAAACTCAGTCACTCCATCAACTAATCCTTCTTAGGGAGGCCCATTGATATACATCTATCAAACGGATCGCGAGAGTTGTAGTTTGTAGTCAATTAGCGAAATGCAAAAAACAAACATGTGTTCAATCGTATTCTTTCAACGCCAGCCAACCAGTGCGACTAAGTGGCGCTGGCGGACTCACCAAAAGTGAAAGAGACGTGGCCTGGAATTTCCTGGGTTACGCACGCTGAGTAGGACACGCACGGCTCAAGTGCTGCGCGAAATCACGTCCTATTTTTGCTTTAGGAAACGTTAATTATCGAGATGTCGCGGATAAGTAGTTAAAATAAAATTTTCGTATTTATTCGCTTACATTGGCAAATTTAGCATTTATTTCGCAAATACGAAAATTACATATCCCTAGTCATTATCTTAATTTAAAATAACTCTTCTCTCACCTCATATCTTCTATATATATTTTTTTAATAGGGTTAAACTTCTCTTCTTATCTTCTGCACCATTAAATTATAACCATAGTAAACATAAATCGTAGGTCCGAAATTAATTCAGAATCGTTTGAGTTTTCAGTTCAGATTTTGCATTCACCTGAACAAGGTCTTTTTATCACTACCATCTGTATTAACACAATGAAGCTTAGTATGCTGTCGCTTTGTTTTTTGAATTCTGATTGATTTTATTTGCGATGATCTTACAAGACCTTAGCGATAAAAAAGCCGCCTTTGTCAATAGTAGTATATACGTTTCTCAGACCATATTCTGGTAAAATTTCCCTTAATTTTCTTCTTATTTATTACACTACATTTGCCGAAATTGTTGCGATTACGTCATGTTTCATTTGCTGAAAAAGGAAATTTCATTTATAAATTTTTATAGTCCTCTATTTAAAAAAATTAGGATAGTAGAGGTCCTTCGCATTGCCATTTCTTTTCGCGAATACGTTTTTTCTGAAACCATAGTGTGGTATTTATTTGCTCCATTTCTAATGCAAGGTCTTCCTCGAGGTTGTTATGCTTTCCATTTTGCATTTTGTTTCTAATTAAAATGTTTTCTCAGAGCATTCAGTTTTCTCTTATAGTTTTTAAGATGTTCTACACTTTCTGCCTGCTACTGAGTTTTGCGAAAAAAATTGTTAAAGGATTAGCTATCATTTCAGACTTCAAAAACAATTTTTCGTCGATTTCAGATTGTTGCTATTTTTTCTGTGCACTATAGATTGTTTCTGAATTGTTGCAAAATGCAGATTTTGAGTGAAATCAGAGCACAATCTATTTGTACAAATTACCTATCCAAACAAAAAACCGTGTGAAGTAAAGGCATTAAAGTGATGTCGGCGACTTGATAAATTCGACCTATAGGGGGAGTAACTTTGTCTGTATTATCAAGAAGGTAAATATTAATGATAACACTGCTACATCCCATCACACTGAAGAAATTAATAAGAGCCGATTAAATGATTAAATTCAAACTCCACTTCCTGGTGGCCGAGTGATACAAAGGTTTGGACTACAATTATTTGTCTGAGGTTCGTCCGGGTTCAAACGCGGGAGCAGTATGGATGTTTTTATCGTACGGTGTGTATCTCTTCCTTTCCTGGGACAAGTGACTCAAAACATGGGACAGGCAACTGCTTTTTAGCCCATAGGCCTGCGCACAGTGATCGTTAACTTTCCCTCTCACAAGGTCTAACCCCTTTTGTGTATGTTAATAACAATGCAACTTCAAGTAATCTGTGCGATTTAAATACAGTAATCAAACGATGTGCCAATCGACCAAATAGAGAACCTGAGTAAGTGGAGATATAGACAAAAAGCTCATTGCAGGGTTTCGTAGGGAATTCTTTGAGCTGGAAGGAGCAAGAATGAGAACTTGACATATTTAAAAAGATGATAGACTTCTTAAATTTTTTGTGTGCAAATGACGGTTTGAAAAGCGGTTTGTAGCACTGTCTAAAAATAAATGGTGAACTCAGTAAATTGGTTAGTTAGTGGACGTCGAGGCGACCTTCCCGTCAAGATATGCTCATTCCGCAGTTGTTTCGAAAAATTCGTTCAATTATCGAAGCAAGCGAAAAGTAGGGATCATATTTTAAGTAGATTCCACTGTAGTTCAAAATGATAACATTTTTTGTGTTCAATTACTTTAAAAAACGGGGATATTTGCTTTTCAAAGCGTAAAGTTCATCCGAACAACTTTATTTCTTTAATCCCGTTAAAGCAGGTTGGTTAAATCAGGAATTAGGCAAATACAACAAGCGCACTAAAGTGCGCTTGTAGAGCAATCCACGGAAACTTAATATCTGCCTGACCATTTGCGTTTATTTTATTTATTGGCATGAAATGTTTCTCGGTAACATTATTATTGCTAGTTTTTCCTTCCTGGCAATAAACGTACATTAAATTATTCGGCAATTCCATTGTCTTTGATATAGCTAATTATTTTTGGATGCATCTCCTTTTATTCGGGGGGGGGGGTTAAATGCCACTTGTCGTAAGCTAATCAGACTCCAGGCACAATATAAAATGTTCTTGTTACAGAGTATGTGATATATAGTTTTCCTGGGTCACTAATTCACCACTACATACCCTGTGACAAATTTCTGCACAGCCATATCAGCAAGCAGGTGCTTTATTGGCGATGAAGAGTGTGCATATTGTATCTACATCCTTATTGATGGATACCTTTTATTTTCGGAATTATTATTTTAAATACTTTTGTATGTAAAATAATGTTTTAGCCTTATTGCGTGTTCAAACGTCAATATCCTCGTCAATTCTGTCTGATGAATATTTCGTCATTTAAATATCCCTGTCATTTTACGCAGCTCTAGGCACACAAAAAGTAAAAATGAGAGAAAAGAAATCCTGTGTTTAACCTCCGAAAATGAATGATGAAATTATAACGCAAACAATTAGTAATATACAGCGGAAGGAGAATATGTAATGTACATATGAATAATGATATATGAAAATCATCTTGAACAATGATAATTTTCCGTCATGATATCTAATTTCGGAAGTCATGAATTCATTACATTTTTTTTATTGTTTGCAAAATAAAATATAAATACTATTGCGAAATATTATCTTTTCACTTAACTTTAAGAAAACCTTATTCTGACGACTTTGAATAGGCCTCAATCCAAAAGATGAAAAACAGCGTTCCATCACAGAGCTTCATATTTCATCCAGACGAACATGTGCTTATTCCTTCCCGGACGATGTCTAACGGCTGCACTGTATCATGAGCAAGGTTTCAATTTATGATTATTATTACTGCGCCTTTGCTCACTGATCTTTGGACGCTCCTCACGAAACGAAATGCGTCTGTTAGACGGAAATACTTTCTTGGTACGTTTCTTATTTTTCCCACGATATTCCTCGCTGAAGAAGATGGGGGAGGTACATTAAGTATCCCAATCATTCCCACAACTAATATCTGCGGTTTTTGTGGTATGTTAAGCGATAAATATTTCATCCGAACTTTAAATTCTTCATGCTTTGCATTTGAGAATTTAAAGTTCGCCCACAAAAATTAATCTCTAGATGCAATCACATTAGGTGCCCATGAAAAAATTGGAATAAGGAACACACCTAACAGCACAAGATTATTGCCGTGAATCCATAAAACCAGTTTACTAGAGTTCATATCACATTTTAACCAGAGACATATTTAGGGTGTTTTCACCTTCTTATGTTGACTTTAATATGAGAAAACTGAATTTTCTCCCGTTGTGCGAAAATTGTATTATTTTTTCTCATATGTGCAATTAGAGATTAATCGTGTTATAACTGTGGATATTTTCCTTTTATATTTTACACTAAAATGACTAAGGAACTTTTCTCTTTATGTTATCATTTAGCAAAATCTCTGATAAAGATTTTCAAGCGTATATATTGTACTACGGAAGTGCTAAGATTTCGACTGTTGATGACTTGCTACTGGTCGTGCATGAATTTAGGAGAATCGAAGTAGTGCCGCTCAAACACCGCTTGTGATTAATAAACTTTTTTTTCTAAATGTCGTAAAACGAATTTGTTGGATCGTAATTCCTAAAGCGTAATCAAGTACGTACACCTTATTCATTCCGAAATGTACCGCTGTCACAGAGAAAGAAAAGGAAAGAACTTCTCCAGATGAAACTGCGCAGATGCAAAAAATTTGGTAACATAAAAAATTCATCATTGAATAAATGTCTCACTTTTGATTTTTTTTTCTTAATACTTTTAATATATTCTTTCACTACGGTATGGAATGAACCGAATGTGGCCATGGAAACCTAGACATTAAGTTCTTCGTTTAATGTCAAGAAAAATATTTTAATAAATTAATAGCTCTAGAAACGACTTGCGGGTCCGGATGTTGAAACTACTAAAAAATTTTAAAATAGGCAGTAATGTTATAGGTGTTGTTTCTTTTTTTTTTTCCCGTTTACTGTGATTATGTACTTTTTGACATTCACTGAGAAATATATATTTTAGAAACATGATTATAAAATTTAGATTAAGTTTTTTGTCAGCTCGTTCGAGTCAAAATTTGGATTTACATACACCATGCGCTATTAGGTGTCCCAAAACATGTTCTGCCAAAGAAGGTTGATCTTGTATCCTGCAGTAACTAGTGTTTTGCATCTTCAATTTTGATGGCGATAAAGAACATTTAACAGAAGGACATCTGAACCACGTATTGTGAAAATAAATGGCTTTTATTATCACATCACAAATCCCTATCGCTGTACTGCGGAAAAGGTGTCATATTCTGTTATAATTACTGGTAACTTGTGTCGACTAAAGCAATGCGATTCAAGAATAAATGTTGCATGGAAACAATGCTTTTGATATATCGTTCATTTAGACCGGAGAGATGTTCTTCAAATATTGTCATTGTGGTGTTTTAATGCTGTAATCAGAACAGACAAGCAAAATCATTTAAATGGCATTTTCCAGTTATCCGACTTCAGATACCTTTGTCAGTCATATACATGTTGATATGGCCCTTTAATAACACTAATGTGTGCAGAACTTTCTTCAAATGTAATGTGCATTTCTAATGATTTCCTGAAATCGACATTTCCCATAGAACGTTGAAGACATCAAAATGAAAGTAATAGATTTAAGAAACAGCTTGGATAGTAACTATGACGAAGTAAATTTCTCCGTCATTTTTAATCTACGCCGGGATTCGAACCCGAGTCCGCTTATTCCAGAACAAGTCGCTCTACCAACTGAGCTACGCAGACGTTCATTCGGATTGCTATCTGCCTTTATGTCGTGTGCAGTCCTGCCGGAAGGTACGTCACATGTCCCCCCCGAAAGAGGGCCGGGGGAATAGCCCACGGGTCAGCCGTGACCATGAATCGTTGCAGGCAGCCGTCCACTGTAGAACGTGCACTTGAGAACTCCCAGTCAATCTGGTGTGCGGAATGCAACGTCACACATTTTTATTTTTCGAAGCGCTGGAGAAGGGATTCCCTTATTTTTCCTATCTCGCGGTGTGGAAATAACATCACACCATTGCGAGATTTTGAACGGTCAGGTCATCCGGATAGTTCGGGCGCCATGATAACGAAGTAAATTTCTCCGTCATTTTTGGTCTACGCCGGGAATCGAACCCGAGTCCGCTTATTCCGGAACAAGTCGCTCTACCAACTGAGCTACGCAGTCGTTCATTCTGATTGCTCTCTGCCTTTATGTGGTGTGCGTCCTGCTGGCAGGTACGTCACATAACGAACGCAAAGACGCAGCCCGGGTGGTGCAGTGGTCTAAGCGACGGCGTCTGATCATTCGTCCGAAAGGGGTCCGGGTTCGAATCCCGGTGAGGCATGGATGTTGTGTTTGTTTACGGCACTGGCTCTCTCCCTTCCCTGGAACCAGTGACCCTAAATTAGGGACGGCGACTGCTCATAGCCCATTGAGTTGCTCACGGTGGTCGTTAAACCACCAATAAAAAAAAACGCAAAGATATGTACGAGTATTAGCTCACGAATACAGATGTTTATACGAAGACATTTTTGCTTATGAAGACAATATACACTGGCGGAAAGTAAAAAAAAGAACACCAAGAAGAAGACGTCTGATACCAATGAAATGTATACAGCATAACAACGGAATACAGAGGATAACGTGATCAAAACATTATGGTAAAATACAGCTGTATTTGCTGGTAAACTGAAAAATAAGATTTCCATGTTACATGGTTGGTACGAGGTTGAACCGCCGTGAACTGCGTTACACTGTGCAATTCTGGCATGGAGTCTGTCGTACAGATGTTGGATGTAAGTTCGGGGTATGGTGTTCCAAGCATCCGAAACTTGGACGCCTAAATCAGGGATGGTCGTGGCTGGTCGTAGGGACCGGATAAGTCGTTGTCCATAAAAAACCACACGTGCTCAATGGGGGACAAATCCGGTGAACGTGGAGGCCATGGAATTTGTCTCACAATCTGAAGTGCATGTTGCGTTGCACGTGCCGCGGGTGGGCGTTTGTTATCTGGCTGGAAAACACCGCGATGGACAGATCTTACAAATGGCACAACAACGGGCTGAATGATGTAGCTGATGTAGGAGGTGCTGTTTAAGGTACCCGGTACAAACGCTAGTTGTGTACGGGAGTGATAGCTGATCGCTCCTCATACCAGGAGACCAAGTGTAGGCCCTGTGTGTCGCTGGCGGATGCAAGAAGGGTAGAGACCCTCCCCTGTGCGTCTGCGAACACGCATACGGCCATCGGAGGCTCCCAAGCAGAATCTGCTTTCACCGCTGAACACGACAGATCGCCATTGCGTTCTCCACTGCATATCTTGGCGACACCACTGCAGCCGTTCGTGACAGTGGGCTGGAATCAGAAGTACACATGCCGGACGCACACGTGCACGTAGTACTGCATCCAGTAGACGTTTGCGGATTTTTCGCACAGTCACCTCAGGTGCAACGGCAGCTCGGATTTGCGTCACATTGAATGTTCTGCTTGACAACGCCGCTCTTCTTATGCGTCGATCGGTCCGCTCATCAGTCCGTCTGTGAATCCTGGTTCCAAGTCTTCTCGTGTGGGTATGTTCCTCGGACCATCGTACGCCACCATCGTACTACCACCGATATTTCCCGTTCAATTTGCTCCGCAATACGACGATACGACCAACCGGCGTCGCGGAGTCCGACTAGACGACCTTGCGGATTCCGACTAGACGACCTTGCTCAAAGTCCGATGACTGCTGAAATTGTACACGTCTTCCATGTCCAGGCATTGCAGCTTCTTCAGGATCTTCGTACGTATCCGTATGCTGACGACTGATTACATTTACTTCGCCGTACTCCTTAAATACCACTGACGATAATTTGCATATTATGCCGTGCTGTGGCGAAAGCGCTCACCGGTTGGTCCCGAAATTAACATCACCCCTACTTAAACTCGACCCCATTAACAAATGTAAATTTCACGATGGTCCACCAATTTCTTCTTGGTGTTCTTTTTTCACTTTCCACCAGTGCATTTAACAGTGAAGGATAGAGATAGAGACGTGCTACCTTTCTGAATGTATACATCATCGTAAATCAAGAATTATGTCCCCTTTGTAATATGTGTTACAATATATTTTCACGTATCGATTAACCTCACGGTAAGAATGTAGATATTTAGATGTATTCTGATGTCATAAGAACCAGAGGCGAGACGTCAAACATCGATTTTGAAGCAAGGACAATATAGGGAGTTCATATTATCGTAATTGGAAGAAAGGTCACGATTCCTCAACCAACATATGTCCAACATTCGTTTATTGTCCACGACTGTGGTCAACTAAGAGAGTGGCATAAAAGGAAACCTGCTTGCGATGCAAAGTCTCTCGGAACAATTAAACTTCTCCATTCCACCATCGTTAGAGACAAATGCGAGTATGTCCTCACCGTGTCAAAACATATAAGGAAAGACATACGTGCCAGTAACATGAGTAAATAATTTTTACCTAGTCACGTGCTGTAAGGTAAGCATCATTTTTTCTGCTCTTGCAAAACATAGAACAGATTTGGGGATGATGAGCCATAGTCGGGTGCTATTATACATTCATTCAGTGGTGCTATTATTTTATACCCAGCATTCATGTGTGAGTGATGCTCCAGTGTGCAACTCAATCAGAGTGAAATGACCTTCAGTTACTCCACTAGAGAATTGTTGTCTCGCACAGTCGAACAGTTCACTGGCAGCTTAGAGTCTTACTGCAGCAAACAGGAAATACATGTTACTCCAAAAATGTTTAAAAGGAACAATCTGCCGCTGCTGTGTTTCGTATATTCAATATGGATTGGGATCTTTAAGAACATTTACATCAAAAATGTGCGAATCATCGTACCCTTCATTTTTCATTGTGTTCCGCAATTACCACAGCCAAAATCTCTGATTTGTCTTTTAGAGTAGGAAGGTATTTGATAGACCGAGTAGGAGTCATACGAGCCATGGCAATTGCTACGCCAGAACAACTGTGTCATCTTCATTCGAGACTGCATTAGGAGCTGCCACTCACTCAAGGCAATTTTCTGTAATTTGTTTTTAGAAATGAATTTACTACTGCAATTTTTATGTTACAGTGTATTTTATTTCTTGAAAGTTGCATGTCTTTTATTAAGATTTGGCCAAAAGTAAAATATGCTCGTATTCCCATTTCATACGGAATTTAAATATAGCTTGCAGTATATTATTGAAAAGATATTTTATATTATAGTTTTAATTGCTAAAATATTCTCTCTGTGGGTTTAATGAGAATTCATGAGCTAGCCTTTTGCAAGGATCATATTAAGATTTCCGAATTTGACAGAAGGGATGAAATTAGGAAAGACCGAAGTGTTGGATCATGTCTATTTGCTAGAACACAACCACGTTTTTTGCCTTTTCTTTCTAGAAACATTATCGTCATTTGATTTTAATGACAAAGCGTTTTGTTTTGGTGCATGGAAACTATATTTTCGAATATCATTATAAGTGTCACCATATCCTTAAGCGGCACATCACCAGATTCATTCCATGTGAATCGGAAGAGAATGCATTTATTATTTATCACTAGTTCACTGTTTGGTTCATTGTTTTCGTTTCACCGAATCTAAAAGGTCTATCTATATTCTCAATGAACAATTCTGCAGCATAATAATTTAAAAAGTAAAACGTGGAAGAATGAGTTGGATAAGGGGTGTTACAGTGGTGTGCAAATGGATTGATTCAAAGTAAAATTTAAACATTTATTGCATAACTTCCATACATTAATGAATTACAACCTTTCTAGTAATTTATGTAGCCACCTTTGTCTGCAATAACGTTTTAACACATTTTGGCACTGAATTCGTTGTCTTCGATAAAAAAAAATCAGTTCCCGGTCATTATACCACACATGAATAATTTTCGAAATGAGGTCTTTTACAGTTTAACAATTATTCTTTTTGAACACCGATTTCACACATTTTCTCAATGGGCCTAAAATCAGGTGAATTTCCAGGCCATTCTAGAATGTCAATCTTCTTTTCTTTCACAACTGCCTGCACTTTTTTGGAAGTGTGGCATGGATCAAGGTCATGCAGAAAAATTCCATGCGCACGTCTCCATCTCTGGAACAACTGTCCGTTGGATTATTTCACAACGACAAAATTCACATTCAATGGGGAGTGGTACAAGGCTCTCCTTTGTTCGTCCTCTATTTTAAAGCATCGTTTTCACAAAATTTGTAATGCAAAAAAAAAAAACACCTAAAAGGGTTTCCATCCGGGAAATAATACGAAATATGTAAAGTACAATACACGTGCAAATAACTTGATTGTTTTCTTCCAGGGAGAAAACGATATGTCTAATGCCATTCAGACACTTAAGAGCTATGGCAGATTCACTGGAGCAGAGAACACCTGGGAAAATCCAGTGCTTTACAATGGAATCAGTGGTAGTATTCAGAAAATGTCCTCAAGATAAGATGTTCGAGTGAAATAAGAATTTAATTGAAGGAATTCGGTTTGATCACGTAGGAATCATGATAAATAATTTGGAACAAACTTTGAAAGAGTTTGCGGAAATAAATAAAAAAATGGAATTCGTAAAATATTTCATTTTTTTCAAGAGCAATATTCACAAACACTTTTCTTTTCAGAAATTGTTTTTATGGGCATAATATCATCTCCCCCAAGAGACTTGAAAGTCTAATTTATGTAGAGATGTCAACCAAAAGAAGATATTTCAAAAGTGCGTCCACTATGTAATCGAAACTTAATAGGTTCTCCCTATGACATTCGTCTTAAACATTTTACAATTTGACTGAAAACGAACCATCAGAAGGCTGAAATTACAGATAAATCAATTGGTTGGAAGCATGTAAAAATTAAACTGTTCTCTGGACATTAAGTGACATTATTTGCAACATTAACATGAATGAAGTATTTGTGTAAAAGAGTGACTGTCCGAAGAGTTTTGAACGTACATCGTAAAATTTCATTACAACTGTTTGTAAATTGGAACAGCATTTTCGAAAAGAATGAAAAAGAAGTTTTTCAATCGGAATTTGCGTCCCGTAGTTGTTGCTGTGAATATGCTCTAAACGGGAAAACGATATTACGCGCTCTAGTGACACACCTGTATGTAAAGACAATTTGACATAGTAAGAGAAACATTAGACATCGGTAACGCTCTCCGACAAAGATTTGTTTTTCAGATCTTAGAAGTAGAGATAACGACAAAAATAAGATAAACATCTACGCGCGATGGCGGAAACACTGTGCACTCTTTTGGGGAATGTGTACTTTCAGAAGACCCAGAGGTGAGCGGAATCTGTACACGACATTATGCTTTGTGTCGAGCTTTCATAACCTTAGATTTTGTAGCAAAGGCATTAGAACCATGAATAGTGTTTAGACCCACTGTGACCAAATTGTTTTCTACCAAACATTAGAAATTACATGTACGTTGATGAATCTGTCAACCTGCACCGTCCAAATGCAGATATCATATGGTTCAACGGATCTCACAAGACATGTTTCCTTTGACGTAAACATTTCAATGACAATTCCATCGGTATATCGCAAAAAGAACCTCAGACCCGGACACCAGGACGGGTGGCGCGAATGGGAGTGTACCCGGATGGACCGTGTGTCCAATGAGACATCCGTGAGAGATTCGATCGCCACACGAACTGTGGGTGGTTGATTTTTAATTGACATTAAACAGATACAGACACAAATACAAGCACAGTAGAAGATAAACGCACCTCTGACGTCGGGTGCAAGCACATAAGTGTTTTAATTACATCGAAATCATTTTATTACAGGTACATTTTTCGGGTTTTCAATCCCTTTACAATCAACGGTCTGGGGATCAACCGTAATTGACCTTTCTCCACTGCTCAATTTCTTGCTGGGGACTAGGGTAGCTATTTTCCAGGCTCGAGTGGTTGGTCGTGAGCCTCTGTTGGTTGCGCTTATTTGCCTTCTGGCAGTTGAGGCAGTGAGCTTCATTGGTGCATTCTGTGTGTCAGTGAACCGCCTAGCAGCAACAGGCTCAGGACTTGAACCTCTGGGCACTTCGCTTTATGCTGCTCGAACCCGTTGCAGCTGAAGCAACGGGTTTTCCTAAGAAATCCTTGACACCGGAGAAATCTTCAACCAAGCGGAACCTTAGCTTTTTCTTTCAGGCACGATCTGAAATCCTATGGAGTCCTCTCAGTACTCTTAGTAACTGTTTTGAAAAAGGTAGAGTTAGAAAAGCATTTCTAACTTTTTTTATTAAACGCTTCTGCCATTTTAATGTAACACATATTCGCAAATTTTCCGTCACTAAACGGTTTGTCTGCTCTTGTAAGTTTGCATCTGATCACTCAGGATGCCATAAGTGATGATTCTTGAATCTTGGTCACCCTAACAAACATATGTTTTTGTTGTTTCACTTTCTTTCTTCATTGTTCAACATAAATGTGTCGAGGCTCGCCGGAAACCTTTTTGTCGTTCTTCGAATGATTTGTTATGATTATCTTTTAAGATTGTATTCTTTTAATATGCCTAGCACGTGAAGGCAAACTAACCATTAAGGTCTGTTATCCTTATTCAGCAGAAACAAATAGTCGAACACATATTTTGTTTTTAAAGTAGGATATTCTCTGTGTCACTTTTCTAAATTTTCAAACATCTTCGTTGCAGACACGCACAAAACAAACGGCAAAAGATTTAACACCTGTTTGCAGTTCTATAGCCTGCAGTGAGTCAACCAGAAGAAAGTGGAGGAAATAATTGGTGGGTATAATTCTTGCACATTGCAAAACTTTCCGTATCAGGATAGTGGTGTTATTACCTGAGCACTTGAACAGCGCCTTCTATGTGACGTCATAAAGTCAGCAGCATCTTTATACTGTTCTGAGCCAGCTAAACGGAAGGTGAAAGAGGTGAAATTCATCTACTGTTCCTAATCAGTTGAAATGGCGATTAACAAAAAGGAAGCATTCATTAGTTGAACGTTTGTGATAATTGAGGAATGCAAGTAAGTGAGCCGAGTTCTAAATCTTACTTTGACCGAATGTGAGAGGAATTAAGCGGACATGCTGAATAACAGTATTTAAGCTATAGTCGCTACTCCGACAATGTAAAATTTATTGAATAAAATAAGAGTAATACGCGGAATGTAATAAATTGACTGGTGGGCCACCATTTGGTCATCGCTGATTTATAGTGGCGAACAAAAGTATTTGATAAAACACATTTTTGACCATAATTTTTTTCTGCTGGACCAAATCGGGTCATTTTGGGATGTGATATGTGTTATTCAGTTGTAAACATGACCCATATGCAGATGGATCGGAAACCTTAACCCAGATCAGGTACCGAGCTTAATCGCAAAAATCATACAAATTTCCCAACAAAGTAGGTGTGTATCACATTCATTTAATGCAACGATAACAGAAAACAAGTACGAGAAAATGACAAAACAATGACTAATACTTAGTGCGATAACCACGAGACTTAATAACAGCTGCACAACGGGCCGGCATCGAGTCCACTAGGTTCTCGAAGGTAACCTGCGGAATTCGCGCCCATTCTGCAGACAACTGGTCAAACTTCTGGGCCCTATTCCGGCAGGTTTTCTTCCCACATCATCTCTCCAGCTCCTCCCACATGTGCTCGATGGGGTTGAGGTCAGGAGATTGGCTTGGCCTGTCTAGAAGTGTGATCTGTTGCTGCTGGAAGGCTGCCTTCGCTACTATGGAGGTGTGCTTCGGGTCGCTGTCTTGCTGTATTATCCATCCGGGTAGAATGTTCTGGTTTGCCCATGGGAAGACATCGTTTATGAGCATGTTCGTGTAGCTATGGTCGGTCACTATTCCGCCAATATTGATGATGGGGCCCATTTCATTGCGAGAGAAGGTGCCGTAACCCATAAGCGATCCTCCTCCGTGCTTGGCAGTCAGCTGAATGAACTGGTGGTTGAATTTCTGGCCACACGGACGTCGTACATATCGGATGTCATCACTTCCGAAAAAGTTGAACTTGCTCGTCGGTGAAAAGCACCATACTCCAGTCCGCCGTGGTTCAGTGCCGATGACGGCGCGCGAACGCGACTCTGGCTCGTCGATTCTTGACTATGATGAGTGGTTTCTTGGCGGGGCGTCTTCCATTCAATCCACCAGCAATGAGACGACGGGAGATGGTCATTCGGCTGACGTTCAGGTCGTCGCTGTCGCGGAATTCGTTGGCGATGTCCACATAAGTCAAGGTGGGTCAGCACGAAATTGACAGATGATGCGTCCATCCTGGCGCAACGTAGTGAAACGAGGCCTACCACATCGCGGACTGTTCTCGACGGTCCCAGTCTTCTTATAACGTTGCAGGATAGCTGAAAGGTGCTGGAGTCGGATCTTCAGGGCCCTCGCAATGTCGGTGACGCGCATTCCGGCTTCTATCATGTTCACGGCCGCCTGGCGAGCTCCCACAGGGATGTCCGCCTTTTAACCCATTCTGAAAACCTTAGATTGACTTATTATCACACTACACATCACAAAACCCACAAAAATCACAAGAAAAACATTAATACATGCAGCAAACAAATGGGTAATAATTGGCGATATTTGAATATGACCCATCTCGAAGGACAAATTTGCTCTGAGCGGAATACAGACTACGGGGCATTGTAACCCACGAATCAACACATATTATATCACAAAATGACCCGATTTGTTCTAGTAGAAAAAATATTATGGTCGAAAAAGTGTTTTGCCAAATATTTTTGTTAGCTACTGTAGTACCCTAGATTGGATCATATTGATATTAATTCGTTTCCTATTACAGGGCACTTGCGGATCTGCAAGTAGCTAGATACCATTGATTAGATAGTGTACCCCCTATTGTAGTACCAAACTATAGGTGGTAATTTATCCCCTTATAGTGGTACACAACTATAGGTGATACACTACCCACCTATAGTTGTGTACCACTTTAGTTGTGTAATCTATAATGGTACACAACCATTGTACTCATATAGTGTACCCCTGTATAGTGGTACACTATCAGATAGTGTACCCCCACACCTACGGTGCGCTATTTACTACGATTTGATACTTATTGCTTGTTCACTACCGCGTAGTTTTGTGCCCAGTTCAAGCGCGTAATTCTGCGTTGAAATTTGAGGAGTTCGGTTAAATGAGTAGCTGTAGTTACTTCATACCAGCTCAACAAATTTTGAAATCGAAAGACGAAGAGCGAAAGCAAGGTATTCTTTGACCTTCCAGTAACATTTTACGAAATATAAATATGAAAGTAACTGTATTCACAAAATCTAAATTACTTGCTTTTCATTCAGATGAGAGTTTTTTAATCATGGGGATATTGAAATCTACGACCATGATTTTAAGCAACATTTACTAAATAACAGCAATCTGCTGCAACAATATGATTTGCTGACTCTATAAATATAAATATGTTTCCCAAGCAAATAGCAATGCTGTTTCAGCGACTTGCAAAATATCGCAGAAATGTTACGTAAAGTATAAAACCTATTTTGCAAGTCCTTTGAACCGTGCACTAGAATTTTACAAACTGTAAAACTTCTCTGAAAGAAAGTGTGGTAGTTTATTAACACCTAAAATAGTTCTAAGTATGTATTTTAAAGTTATCTGAAGACGAACATGAGTCGTAGAATATGAATTAGAGCATTTAGTTTCTTGTACACAATAGTTTTTCACGAAACGCGTTGATGAATTAGGTACAGTCATATAACCAACAATGGAAGAAAAACAAATTAAATATGACTTTAAGGCTTGAGTATTAAAGCACACAAAGTACTAGGTTAACGACAAATTTTGTGGTATGTGTTTTACTGTTTGACACACACTCATTGTTCTATAATCAGTCGCCAGTAGCTAATTAAGAGTCATTGGGTAGAGCGCTGGACACAGCCAGTGCCGTAAGATAAAAGGTCATTCATGCAGTAAGATATATTCGAACCCGGATACATCCTGAAAGAATAATTATATTTCAACTGCTCGCACCACTACGAGTGAGCCTAACACTGATAACATCACACCAATTTTCGCAAAAACACAGGGCTGATCTTGATGTTAGACGTTCTATTTCTTATAACCGGCTGATAGTGATGTCATATGGTTAATAGCATCGATCTTACATAAGGTGGATACACCACTGTTTCTGCTGCCATAGGTCACAGCTAATCTTTGGAGTGACGTCACATATAGGAAAAAATAATTATACAGCTTGTAAAACAGTAAGCTTGTATAATATATACATATTATTAAATCTATCATTTAAGTACTCTATACGGCGCGAAGCTTTTGTTAATTTGGTTTCAGTAGTTTTAAAGCAGCTTTTTGCCTGCATAGGGCCTGGATATGACGTTGCTTGCAGCAATGGCGGAGATTTATGGCGACCAATGCAATGTGGATAGGAAGGGTGACTCCACGTAATATAAACTCGTTGGTTAATAAGTCACAAAAGCAAGGGTGTGCATTTTCAGTATGATTTCATTGTGAGACAGGAATTTCTTCTTTTCTTCCAAAAGTTATTGAAATATATTCTGAAAAATGCTCGAACAATAATATTAAGCTTTTAGATGGTCGCACATAGACTGCTCCTGAAAGAAGAAAGTAAAAACATCTCAGGGTCAGTATGACTGAATTGCACCTAACAGTAGAAATGTCAAATGCACTTTATTCTTTTTTTTTTTTTTTTTTTTGCGAAAGCAATGTCATTTAGAAAATCTATAAACATTAAAGTCATAAACAGCTGCATTCTTCTTTAATCAGACTCCAGCTTATTTAAATTTTTAGTAACCTACTGAGTTTGTTATTTAAGAGCATTAATTCAGTAAAAGTTCATTTTATAATTTTGAGTCTGTAGTTAAAGTAATTAGCTATTTTTGTTTTATAATTACAAGTGAACTGCTCTTGTGTCCAGTGTAATTCTTTTGTCTTCGTATTTTGTTATAGCTCATGTTAAAAAGAATGATCTGTAATCAAACCCCAAATTAACACTAACCAGAAATTGCAGAATTCTAACGGGAAATATTTGAGACGCCGTGATTTTCATTTGTTAAATGAAAGTTTTGCTGCCTACGTTTTGCTTTCCATTAATCTGTGAATCATACAAAGTTTACATAAAGTATTAGAAATATTTAGAAAATTGTAGGATTCTTTGTTTACCAAGTACGAAAATCCTAAGGTCAGCAAATCTGCACATACCTCCTCTGTCTCTGATGCTCTGCTTAGACACGTCCCTAATTAGTGTAACAGGAAATTCCATGCTGTGCTTTTCGTTAACGAAACCTGCATCTGCTAGAAAAAAGTGTGCTTCATATTAAAAAATTCAATAATCCACTATTGCAATGTGTTTAAAGCAAGCAGTAATTTAAGGTTAAAAAAGCTTTCAAATAATAATTCACTGAATTTAGTTTTCCAAATTTTCATGACAACCGTGTTCGCATTTCGACATTTTGAAATCAAAGGTCATGCTTTTGCTAATATACACCCGTGCAGTCTATGGCAATATGTTTACCAGAATAACTGCCCATTTTTTAATACACGTTTTCCGTAGGGAAACGTTAAATTATAAACAATTTTACTTATACTCAGGAGACACATATAACTTATTAATTCCGTTTATTTTTGTGGTGTAGTAAGCATAAAGATTCGCCAGGTTTTACATATTGGTTAAAGCATTTATTACGTAAGCACAACATATTAATAGCAATGAAGTCCCGACCTTGCTATCAAAAATAATATCAAGTTGCACGCCGAGACATTGTCAGAAAAAGAGGTAGGTGTACACGTTATAAATTATTTATATCCTGACAACACGGAAAAAAATATATATATATCGGAATGACAAAGCGATTCTTTGTTACTACATGTAAATAACACGTGAGAACTCTCAACCAGGACATGATGAATACAGGATTCGCGAGAGATAGCATGCATTCATCGGCCGCTTCTCTATGGAACAGTATCAGAAGAATTGTCCCTTACACGAACTTCAAAGAGACTGCCATCAGGGCAACTGTCAAAATCTTATCCAGATATAGTTTCTACTGAACTACGAAGGGTTTGGCTAAGCGTTATGAAAAGGTGGAAATACATCGCAACGCACCGGATAATTGCGTGACAAAAATTGCGTGATATGCTCGGGATGTCACTCTCATTATTTTCAAAAATCATCTTTGTTCCTTACGTGTTCCAATTCCCTGCATTTTTATGTCTACTATTGCATTGAAAAAACCTCCCAGTGGAGTACGGAAGCTTGGCGAATCGTCGTACTTACTACACCACATCAATAAACGGATTTAATACACTATGTGCTTCTCTTGATTATTCACAGTTTGGTGTATTAATAATAACGTTACCGATGCCATATCCGGGAATGGAGACATCGACGTTTTAACTTTTCCAAAAGTCCCGACTAGTATTAACGAGAGAGACCGCACACCTGGAATCCTTGATGTCCTGCAATGCATAATACTGAAGTTTCAACAATTTAAGTTAGTACTGAATGAAAACTGGTTCCAGCGACGTAAGAAGGAACTGCTCGAAGGAACACTGTCGCACATTGTGAGGGAAAAATAATTCTGGTAACGAAATTGCATTCCAGGACTTTGAGACATTACCAGGCATTAGATATGATAGCTAAACCCATGTTATTTTATATACATCTCCGAAACGTCAGTATCCTAATTTCAAGATTGGAAGAGATTCTGAGTAAGAAACGTCATACAAAGCTAGAGATTCTTCGATCAACACAGATGTGAACCAAAAAATATAAAGTACCCTTCATAAATGAATCGTCGGTAAGAATGATGGAAGAACAAGTAAAAGTTTCTGAGCGAGCGCCCAAATGTTGTCCTCCATCTAGGCCTAGAATTAAACAGTTAACTTACTACACTGAATCCGACTGATCCACAAAACTGTAAAATGCAAAACTTTAGTAACTTGTTTTCTTCACGGGACTTAATGCTCGACTTGAAAATGCAGAGTAACAGGAAGCTGACGTACAACGCTTTATTTACGTCACTTTAGGAAGCCCAAATATGCTCCAAACATTTCTTATACGAATATTAGCCTTTCATTCGGAACAGAATTTAACGCTTGCACATTGAGCCATCTCTTTTCATGATAAATATTTACGTAGATTCTTTTGGGTATAAAGTCTAAATTATATTCGTAAGGAAATGACGCAGAAAAAAATGCATATGTTTACATATTTCCAAACAATACTCATTTCCAATTTGTTTAGCAAAAGATTAATGGAAACGTTTGTATTTAGTGTTAGTCAAGTGTGCATTGATTAATTTAAACTTCAGGTAATATACAATATTTGAGTAAAATTAAAGAATTATTTGCTTTCAGTTCAATTTCTGTATAATAAATTATTATTATATACAATTATTATTTTATTCTGGAGTTTGATAAATATTAAAAAATGCGTCCTCAACCGAAATTTATTATGAGAATTTACGTCGGAATTAAAACACTGCATATGTGAAGCAGCACAGCGGAATATGAAAGTATTTTGGAACTGTTGGGGTATATGAGACAAACATAAAAAAGTCCAAATGCAAATTTTAAGGAGAGAGAAATATAGGTAAAGAAATTCTTGAATTATACTTAATTGCAATTACAGAACCTTCATAATCTGAACGTGCCAAATGTTTACATTGACGTATGTATGTGCTTACAACATACAGAGACAGATGATACGTTGCAACAAGTAAGAAGAATCACCGCTCCCGCACTAGCATTGCGGAGCGGGAACAAGTGGAGTAACAGGTTACCCTGCTACTCTCAAAAAGAGAGGTGGAGTGAAGCTCGCCGTCTGACTCACAAGCCCAGCCTTACGGTATTTCTATTTCCCGCGCTCAGTTAGGCTCTGTCTGTTAATGTGAACGTTACTACGTTGCCTTTCCAAATGTGTTTATGTGCAGAATTCTGCTACTGTGTGTGTTTGTGGGTTTTCGGCGTTTTTACACTAGACTTTAACAGTGGGCGAGTAAACTATGGCGGCATCAATATCTCTTAAAAGGAAACATACAACTTTAAATATACAGATTGAAATTGAGATTTTAAATCGACTTGAGAAGGGGGAAAGTGGAGCTTCTTTAGCCAGAATATATGGCGTAAGAAAAAGCGAAAATAAGGGACTTCGAAAACAAAAGGGAAACTATATTGCAGCATGCTTCTAAACTGGATTCTCATGAAGAGACAGAAATGAGAAAATCTTTAAAAACAGCTAAAAATACAACCCCCTGAAGACGCCGTATATTTGTGATTCGCACAAAGACGCATTCTGGGTGGACCAATATCAGGCCTACTGATTTGTGAAATAGCTCTAGACTTAAACAAAACATTACATGGCTTCCTTGACTTTAAGCCTAACAGTGGTTGGCTGCAAAAGTTCAAAATGCGTCATGGCATCAAATAACTTCAATTTGAAAGCCAGAGTTTATCGGGCATTGTAACTGCATCAGAGAAATTCAAAGTAAAGTTTGCTGAATACGTTAATACTCAGGGGTATTGTAGAGACGATGTGTACAATACTGATGAGACTACTATAAACTGGCGTTCGCTCCCACAAAGTCTCTTGCATCTCGCCGCAAATAGAAATCCCTTGGCTGCAAAGTCACCAAAGACAGAGTTACACCTATGGTTTGTTGCAATGCAAGTGGTAAACACCGTCTTCCAGTACTGGTGATTCGTAAAAGCAGGAAACCTTGGTGTTTCAAAAATGTGAAACTCCTTTCCGTTACCTACAAAGGGCAGAAGAATGAGAGGTTGGCATCGGATATTTTTCTTTCGACTGGCACTTAAACGTTTTTATACTAAATGTAAAAGAATCCGGAAAAAAAGAGGGAAAGGTTGGTAAAGTCTTAATGATTATTGATAATGTACCTACACATCCTACAGTTGACTAGTTAAATAAGGTTGATAACGACTTCAAGGTTATGTTCCTGCCCCCAAATATAACGGTGCTTCTTCAGCCAATGGACGAGGGCATTATCCGAAAATGTAAACGAGTGAAAAGAAAGTAGTTTGCTTCGCTGTTTACTTCAGACTGAACGGAACGAGGAGAGTGTCATTTCCTTCTCAAAAAATTAAGATTGTTGCTACATGCGGTAGATTCATGGGAAAATGTTACTGAAATGAATGTAAAAAAAGGATGGAACAAACTATGGCCTGAGGAAATCATTCAAGAAGACAATAAAAACGGTGACATCACTAGATATATTGCTGAAGAAGTTGCAGCTCTGGGTTAATCTATCTCTGGCTTTGAGAACTATAATGTAGACGATGCTAAAGAATCGCTAGCCAACGATGTTAATGAAGAAGAATGAAATTTTATAATGACGACGAGATCGTACACGACTTTACAGATGCTGATGACGACTGCGAAAACAGTAGTGACGTAGACAACAACGATGCAGACCCTCGACCATCCCATACAGATGGATGCTTTTCATGCTTCCGATACTGCAGTGTCATCATACGAAAAACAACCTGAGTGCTTTGCATCTCAACCTTTTTTGTTGGAAATACTTCAAGACTTATCAGCCAAAAAACGTTATTCAACAATGGTGCAAAAGAAGATTGGTGACTTTAAACTTTCTTGTATAAAATACTACATACTGTAAGTATAAAGTTTTTGGCACTGTTTTTACTTAAATATTACTGTATAGTTATTGTAAATAGCATTTTGAATTTAACATAGGTTACGTATCTTTTTTATAACTTGAGTCTATGAACTGAAATGAGTTTTTTCTTCGGTAATTACAACAAACTAAACTGTTACTTTTATTTGTAATTTGTTGTTTCATATCTTAAACCCTTTACGTACTATTATTAAATTTTTTTATAACTTTTTACACTATTCAAATAGAATTTTCGCTAATCCGAACAAATCGATACTCCGTACAAGCCCGGGTTCCAATTAGTTCGGATTATGAAGGTTCTACTGTATATATAGAAAGCAAAACGCAACTTTCAGAAAATAGACAGAAATACTTAGAACAAAAAGGAGAAAGCAAAACGCAACTTTCAGAAAATAGACAGAAATACTTAGAACAAAAGGAGAGGAATTTTTAAACTTTCAGGAATATTCTCTGGTAATATTTTATTTCTAATATCTTAAAAAATACGTTTCAAATCAGTTGAGATAAAAGACTAAAGAGTCTTGGCAACATTAATAGTGATATGATACACACTGAACGTGAATATCCATGACTTAGTTGATTAATACATGATTCGATTTGGGAAATTTTAACAGCATTTTTCGAGATCATCTAGCATACTCCCAATGGAAATTTACATTCATCACAAAAATGCAATTTCATGTCAAAAAAATGCAGTAATTTTGGGAATAACGACATCATTTTTGAAACCGGAATTAAATTTAAATTTAAAAACAGAGTATTTGCGAATCTTACCTTTGAACTTACATTAAAGTATATGAAAATCTATAAGTATTCCTGAAACAGACAGGCAAAACTCACTTCGTTGATTGCGAAAATCGATAATTTATTTTAGAGAATGTGATATTAGAGCACCACAATTTGCATTAACGAATTCAAGAACATTTTGCATGAGTGTATGTTTTCAGTAGTCTCTGTGTTTTGCAAATTCCACGTACTGTATGAATGATACAAGCAGGAATGGACGTCTATTTACTGCAGAGTTCTTATAAATTCTGTACTGAACTTTTTTTTTGTTAGTTTATGCATTTTAAACTAATCGAGAGGTACATTTGCGCGTTTCGTAGTTATGTGAAATACAGCACTTTGCGTAGGACTGCATGTTTCTGACCTGCATTAATTCCATTCCATTTTAATTTGGAAACATCAACTTGAGGATTTTTCTACTTGTTTTTTTTTTTTTTTTTAATTTAAACTGATAGAAACTTGTCCCTATAAAGAATCAAGTACCCAAATAACCAAATGTTCATATATTTCTTTACTTTTCACGCCAGGGAGCAATCCATGATTTCCTCGCTCGTTTCTTTTTTCCCCGTGAATTTCATCTGTCGTCACGTTGAATGTCATGTATCGTCGTTACATTATTTCACAAACTGTCATTAAATTTTATAAGGTAACGAGCTCACTTTTTTTAAGTAAATGCTAAACCTATAGATATTCCTATGCGCAATATTGTTGTACTTACGTAATTTGAAATGAAGAAGTGATTCCACGGTTAATTAAAAAATAACGATTTTTACAGTTTCTTCTTTTCCGTTTTATACACCTAAAACAAAATATCTTGGGAACAGCAAAGATGACTATTATTATTAGCACTGCTCAGTAATGGGAAACTCTAATGAGAAAATCTAAAGGATTTTACTATTTACTGTAATGAGAATATCTGACTGTAGTTCAAAAATCTGAAAGAAAAATTTACAGGGAAATGAAGAATATCAACATGACTTATAAAGTAAATTAATGTAGGCTGGTAAATTATTTTTATCCATACTTTCGTTCATTCAGTTAGCATAATGAAAAAAAAATGCACATGTTGTATTCGTCATTTAAGCAAGAACATATTTAGGAAATAATTGCCCCGGTGATATAGTAAAAGGTACACACATCCGCCACTAAAATAGAACTGTGTTCTGATGTTCGTTAAAATCATTATGCAGCGCATATGCAAAATTCCTGGTCATGTACGTGACCATCTTATCTTGCAACTATTTACAACTGCTTCTCATCACTTCTGCTGGGCTCAGAGAAAAAGCAAGATAAAAGGCGGTCATACACAGCTTACCTCGCATGTGAGTGTCTCCGTGATGTTGCAACAGAAATTTGGCCAAGCAGTTCCCTGTAACCTTCTCTTTCAAGCACAATTGCTACACTCTGCGAAGTTAGTTGTTGCCATGTCGTGATAACGCTGATCTTCGTCAGCTATTAAAAGACTCTTGTACAAGGTGAAACAGAACTACATTAGAATTATCTCTGACTCCATCTCTCTCCGCATATCAGCATGTACTGATGACAGATGTGACATTACGGTGAACAAATCGATACTTATTTCCCGAACCTTTAAGAAACACAGTCGTACCTTTGTGATATCCAAATCCTCTTATGTTTTCCTCCAGAATGCACATATTAAGTTTCATTACGATAGGACACACATTTCTGCTGGCATCCATTTAATTTATCTCACAGTGTATTTTGTTTAAGGTAACCTTTTCTATAAATAAAAAATTCAGTTTGTTGAATAAGATTCTTCAAGTGGAACAAGGGTTAAAACAATACTCTGTTAAATTTGAAAGACAAAATCTGAGGTAAAACATGTATTGCCCTCTCAACATATTTGAGTGGAGAATATACATGATTATGTCAATATATTCAACTGTGTGGGAATAACATGGATTTCGTTTCAAAAACATATGGGGTAGAAAAATATCACTTTGCGTTTTGCTCCACAATATACGTGATAAGTTTCATTACGACGGGACGCAAATTTCTAGGTGCGTCCACTTATTTTATGTCAGGGTTTATTTGGTTTCAGGTTACCTTTTTTATCAATAAAAAATCCAGATTCTTGAGTAACATTCTTCCAGTGTAGTAAGGATTATATTTTGTTTGTAAATGCAGTATCCTGTTAAATTTGAAAGGGAAAAACTCAGTTAAATATATATATATATTGCTGCATCAACACATTTCAGTGGAAGGAGTACATGGCAATTTCAATGCATTCAACTGTGTTGTATTTACAGGGGTTTCGTTTCAAAAACATGTGGGGTAGAAAATTTCTGAAATCAGGTTTCTTTCTCGCAATGATAGGTGCATATACAGTATTATAATTTTTTCTTTGAAAATTTATCATCTGTAAAAACCGACTTGCATATGACATATTTTTGTATTTTTACTTTGCTAACGTTGTTGGGTTTTGGAAATGTTTCCTGCAAAATTCTTTAGGGAGAACATATCACATTTACTGGCGTAAAAGATGAGAAATGACTTGAGATATAAAAATAAGCGAAAAAATCCATTTCATTAATTCAATTAATTCGATATTTCGTATGATAACAGATAACAACATCAAAAGCACATATTAAGGTATGGAAACATGTTTCTTTTAAGGATATTCTCTTTCTTTAACTTGAACCTTCCCTCCGAGGATCAGCTAAAACGCTCTGTTTATTCACAGGTACTCCACATTCTTTCAACAATATGGAGTAAAGGTGAAAAAACATTCTGTTTAGTTAAACAGCATCAACCGTTCTGTCAACTGAATTGAAAAGTAGCATTTTTTGAAACACTTTGCCCGCAGTTCTGTGGAATGCTCTTCCAAGCAGCGGGCTACAATGTACCGAAAGGTGAAATACGGACTATTGGTTCAAGCTAGTCCCGCTGACTCGATATATTTTCAGAAGTAATCAGATTTTTGTACAGTTTTATCTCGGGATCTCTAAATGTCTGCTTGATGTGTAAGTCTAGGGGTTGTTATTGTGAGATCATTGCCACGAACTCTCACAAGAGGCCTCTTGTTTTTCCCTGTGTGGCTTTTCACGTTATCTGTGAGGAGTCTCTGTATACGTCATCACTTCACTTGACGCTTGACTGGACATTGTGTGCGACGAAACTATTCTGGATTAAACATGTCTATTATAAGATATGTTTTCACTGAATCACAATATATCTCGAAAATGACTCGCTCTCGTGGACTATTTCTGCTCCAGTATAACGTATAGTGACAAGTTGTGACTTTCCAGTGTACGTTCCATTATCACTGTGACTTTCCAGTGTGCGTCCCATTATCACTGTAACTTTCCAGTGTGCGTCCCAGTATCACTGTGATTCGCCGGTTTACTTTCGCTCCTGATTTTTTCAGTACTTGCCTTTTTCCATTTTGATTATCAATTGTGTTGCTAGGTATAGATGTAAATATCGGCATCTCATCTGCATTCCAGACTTAATTGAGAATTTAGCATTTTCCTAACAAATCTCGAAATTTAGTCGACATTGGCTTCACAACCGGATGGTAAACCTTGAATAACGGAAATC
Organism: Macrothele yani; assembly: GCA_039090855.1. NCBI lineage: Eukaryota > Metazoa > Arthropoda > Arachnida > Araneae > Macrothelidae > Macrothele > Macrothele yani. The sequence goes on from CM077033.1 coordinate 57,693,238, forward strand.
CAACATCCTATGGAAAATGCTGAGGCTTTCTTTAACAGGTAAGATCAAGCACGACTAACTTGTTTCTTGTCGTGGAACTTCACATTCCCTTTTGAGACCTCTGGTACTATCTTGGAGGATTCACACAATCACAGACTTAAAACCTATTGTGCACGTTTTTTAAAGAATCTTATCTTTTTCGATCTATCTCAGGATGCATTTGTTTTCGGTGCACAATATAACTTTTTGTGACTTCGTAACGTGCTGTTGCACGCCCTAGGAGGTTTGAGGGAAACTCTCGTGTTTCATTCTGGAAAGAAACGTAAATGTGCAGCCGACGTCACGTAAAATTCTCATACCGCTGTGCAAGGAATTCGGAAATTGCACGAGTTATCTTCAATTCAGTCAGGTTGATTGTTTTACGTACGAAGTTACTGTACTGAGAGATATTGTTGTCACTGGGCTTAAGTTTATACCTGAATACATATCTAAATTTTGAAATTCCTTGGAATCATCACTTCAAGATTGTCCTGAAATTCTACTGGCTTGCAGTCCAGGCAATATTTCGGAACCATCTATTGAAAGCAACCTTTATCTTGAATTTAAATTGTCCTTACTCTAAAGGTAGCTAGAGCTGCAGAGGATTCAGAGAATGCATAAAAAAGAGCAAAACAAACACTGCATGGTACGATCATCATGTAGGGCTATTTAAAATTAAGTTCAATATATTTCTATACACGAGTAAATACTACATGTTAAATGTTCTGCATTTTCAAGTCCTGATATAATTGATAGGTATTATATTTATCGTGACTGGTACAAATATGTGCAATTTAAAATTATAAAACTAAATTATGTTAAACATTACTTTTAGTGCTTTTTATATTAGAACAATGTTGTATATTAAGATGTAGGGAGCCATTTATTTGGCCCGAATTAAAGGAAAACATGCCAGTTAAGTGAACCAAATTTGTCATTCTGTATGTCCACAACTTGTTTTGTATTTACAGCGCAGGCTGAATGTATTACTTTTAGACAACGCTGAAAAAACTACACCCTCTAGTAACCTGACACCGTAACTCCGTAATAAAAATATACATTAAATCTAGTAGTGCTGTGTAGTAGGTACACACATACCACTACATGTGTGCAACGTAGTTCATGCAGACAGGAAAACGCAATTTAGATTGAATAAAGATTTTCAACACTTTGTTATATCCATAATCAGGATTTTTTTTTTCGTTTTATAAATACATTTTCTATGATGCAATTTCATTCTTAAAGGAAAGAGTAATGTCAATTTTTTCGGTAAAAATATAAAATCAGAATACATGTACGTACATAAAGGTAATAGACAGAAAATGGAAGCACTAAGTTCGCGGCAAACAACAGTGCTTCAGACAAGGCAGTCACTAAGACGTTCCGCTAGCGAACACTTTTGAAAAGCAGGTAGACTCTCGGCGTGCTTGTGTTTATTTGCTAATCAGTTCGGCATGTCGTCTAGTGGATGTTATAAATGCATCAAGAAAGAACCACAACTACTTTGAAAGGCGTGTTATTGTTGAATGCACATAATGGAAGATTCCGATACCAGAACAGCTGAACGCGCTGTTGTTTCAACAGCGAGACATTCTCAGAGGTCGTCTCAGTATTTCTTGGCAACGGTAGTCCTCTGTAGTAGTGCCTTCTTTCAGTAAGAAAATGCGCCATGCCACACTGGTATCATTGTTCGAGAATGGATCGCGGAACATAAAGAACGCTTCCAGGTATTGCCATAGTCTGCAATGTCTTCAGATATCCATGCCATCAAACATCTGTGATTTGTGGAGGAAATCACAGATATTTGATGGGATAGATATATGATGGGTTTCTTCTCTCATCCTGCGCCCGATGGTCTTTTCAGAAAGACAATGCGATGACCCATCGGAGAAAAACGCATGGCTTGAGGAACACTCGTCTGAAATTCAGAGCATCCAGTGGTCCCCAATGTCTCCGGATTTCAACACCGTGGATTCTCTCTATGTTATGTTTGAGAGAAATGTCAGGTGAATGGATTCTGAACCAATATCTCGTGATGAGCTGTGGACAATGCTAGAACAGGCATGAAATGAATACGACTCAATGAATAATACAACGTTCTACCTAAAATGATGAATAAAAATCTAGTTGAGGACTGCAAATATTTGATAGTCTCTGTGGGATTTCGTTCCTGACAGATCAACTGCCTCTTTTGCCATAGTAAAATTAATTTCGCCTCTGATATCAAAACTTTTGTAAAGTTTAACACTGAACAAATATCAAATCAATATGTGCTCATATTTGTCGGAGAAACATTATCATCGTTACTTTTATATTTATTGGCGGCATATTTAAAATAATGCTAAATGATCATCAGAATTTCCATTATCCAAAGCGATAGAGCGGTAAAGCTATTAACTCTTAATTTTACTATGAGCGAACTGTCTTCAAGTTTTACCACAGGTTTTGTTTCATCATATGATTAAAAATTTATATTTTTTTATTGAAGGTCCAACGACCATCGTGAGCAACTCAATAGGCTGTAAGCAGTCGCCAGTCCATAATTTGCGGTCACTGGTTCCAGGGAAGGGAGAAAGCCAGGCCGTATGGTAAACACAACATCTATATCAAACTTGGATTCGATAACAGACCTCTTCACGGTCGAACGGTGATAAGCCGGCGCTTATATCCCTGCTTCATCAAGGCGGCAAATTAATACTTAGCGCTTTGAGACATTGAAATTATTTTCTGCATGGGAATATTCCAAAGAAAAATCAGAACAACCATCTTATTTCTATATTTATGAATGCAATTTAAAATTATATCCACATTTAAATGTACACCATCCACATGTAAGCTAAATAAAATTATATATATATATATATGGGATGTAAGGTCACGTGATGCGTAGCATCGCAGCCTCTCCTTGACAAATGTCAACCCCGCCTTTTCGTGGTGCATCCTGTTCCCACTAAAGGGCCTCTGACGACTGACAATAGCGGTATAACTACACCATCGGGATTAGAGGAAATGCTATCCCACACTCACCAACCCGCCTGGCCAGCGTGGTGAGTTGTGGCCAAGCCCCTCCATAATAACACCACAATTTAAATCTTGGCGCTCAGTCTCCGGCAGTTGGAATATACCTGGCCAAGGCAGCGGCCAGTGCGACATGAAGGCAGAGGATGCTAAGAATCCCCGAAGGACCGGACTACCCTGCCATCTGATGCAGACCTTGGCTACGTATAATAGACGCTCCCTATCTTCTGATTCAAGGCTTCTTGAATTGGAAGAGGAACTACAAAGGATCAAGTGGGACATCGTCGGGCTAAGTGAGGTAAGGAGAAAAGGAGAAGATCTCATTGAACTGAAAAGTGGACATCTCTTCTACTATCGTGGGACAGATACTGACAGAACTAGTGGTGTTGGTTTATAATAAACACGAAACTGAAGGATAAAGTTGTAGAAGTTGAAAGTTCCTCTGACAGAGCTGCACGACTCGTTATCCAACTCGAGATTATACCAGGCTCAGATTATTCAAACTTATGCACCCAGCACAAGTCATCCTAAAGAGGAAATTGAAGAGTTGTATGAGGAAGTTCGTCATCTAAATAATAAATGCAAGCAGCACTTGAAGATAATTATTGAAGATTTCAATGCAAAAATAGGGCAACGGCAACAGAATGAAACTTCAGTAGGTAAATTCGTTCGGCAACAGAAACCTGCGTGGAAATACACTCGTTTTGTTTTGCAGAAAAGACCTAAAATTCCTCCATGGCAATCACGAATGCCCACCACTAAAATATCCGAGGCCCGGAGAATAAATAACTGAAACGGAGCGCTTATATTTGAGGCATTTGTGTGGTCTCTACTGCTGAGATACAGAGGAAAGGAATTGTTTTGCTGTAGCATTCGTAAAACCCGGCCGCTATGTGAGCGTTTCCCGAATGATCTTACTTGTAATTGTACAGTTTTCAGCTTTTAGTAAGGGTTTCAGTTACTTGAAGGTACTTTGCAGCTGCTGTAAATTAATAACCCTAATGAACGGTTGTCAGCGTGGTGTTTAATTAGCTACATGAACCTTTCTATTTGAGCAGCGCAGATAATTTTGTGCAGCCTTTGCTTCGGGTACATCGGTGAGTAAAGAGTTATTAGATGTAAGAATAGTCTGTCAGAAGCGATGATTTCCATTTCCGCGTTTTTTAAAGATTGTTTTAGGAAAGTTTGATATGCCAAGTTCTTAGATCAATAATTATATGGCCCACAGACATTGTTGTCTTAACTAATATTAAGTAACTGTACATCAACTATACTTACTATATCATAACTACACTAGTAATTCGAATTTCTTGGCGTAGAATAGAAATCAGAGTTTCCAAGCTTTCGCATATCAACCGGATGGCTTTTTCAAGAAAGGCAGATAACAAACTGGAAACTCAATAACAAAAACGCAACGGCAAAGAGAGTTATAAAAATGCTTCTTTCCAAGTAGATTAGTTATGATGAAATTTTAAGACGGAAAACTCACTAGAATTTTAGGTTTACATTTTGAAAGGACACCAGAATTAAATGTCATAAAACAAGCAAATATTTCACCTATTGTCAGAAATAAATTACCTCACCCTGATGTCAAAATTCAAAGTTAGTTATGAACTTAGTGTTCTTTGATGACTTCCGACAATAACATTTTTAGATTCGTTAGAGTAAGCTGTAACAACAGAAAGGTTTTCACTTTTGTCGATACTCAAAGCCACCGCACGCCTTCTCCGTGAAAGTAGATTGCATGGAAATTATATTCACGTCGATCCTTACTGTAGTTTATTTCATCCCAAGATACAAAGTACTACATCCTAATATTTAGAATATTAACAGCTCTTTGAAACGTTTTTTACTTCACAAAACATTTGTTGTATGCATGAAATTAATGACAAACTGTTAAATAAAGAACTATGAATTTAATTTGCATCTTGTATATATGGTCCATTATGACCATCTTAAACCTTGATAAAGCCAGTAACGTAATTCGAAACTCTCGCGAAAATAACTGTACACCTGTAGTAAATCTTTTCATAATTCCATTAAATATAAAATGAACACATGCCAGTCTTTTACAAATAATTTGATCAACATGTTCCGAGAGATCTCACACCGAACCATAGGTATTGATTATGTTAATAAAATAGTTTTTTCCTTCTTCATTTTATCTAGATTTCTAAGATCACTCTAAAAACATCATAATCTATACCTATGAGTTCTAGATATCTGATATGTCAATTTTTACTTCATAGTTACGGCGCTAGCAATTTGAATTGAAAGTACCTGTCACACACTACGTTAATATGCGAAAATATTTTGACATGTATGTGCTTTCTATAGTTCCGTAATTCGGAACAATGTGGATCAGGTGTTATTTAATAATCTAAACACACTTCATTTTTTTTTCTTGGAAAATACGTCCTATTCAGGAATTTTGGTTACACATGTCCATTTGTTTAAGAAGAGAAAAAATAACCATTGCTTTTTATTAAGCCCTTCTGTGTGTATTCGATAAATACATATTTCTACAAAATGTAGGCAATCAAATACACATTCTGAAAGGAATGGTTTGCGAATTCCAATTGAGAATAAGCACTTGAAAGTTATTGGAATATCTATTGATTATATTTTTTGGTTTCACTGCATTATTTTCGGTTGCGTCACTGTGGAAATTAATTATTTATCACTTTTCAACTTCAGCCGTCATATAAGTGAGACGGAATTGTAAATTGAAGCGCCTTTATTTATGAGAACTAACTGCTAAATAATGATGAATGCGACCTTAATAGAGATGAGCAGCGGAATTCTGAGGAATGGCAGAGGTAATACATTAAATACAAATCACACAAACAGCTGCTTTTTCTTTCTTCGACCGGAAGGTATTTTGAACCGCTCAATGAAGTAGTAGGCAATAAGTCGACAGTGGGTTGAATGCTGTGACTTAAATGCAAAATATGTACTTTTTTTCTTAAGTATGGAAACTTCATCGTGTGTATGAAACATATAAAACGACATATGAGCTTTGTTCTATGTCTATGAGCTTTGTAAAGTTGATTTTAGCAGCTGAAAACATTGAATTGGGTAAAATAGCTTAATGCTGAAGCTTTAGTCATGAGATGTTTGTTTCATTTATCCGCTGAATTAATAAATAAGCAGCCAAAAAAGTAAGACCAAAGATCAGGCGGGAACCCACCAAATGGATAAACTTTCTGGTGAAAACGGATCTGATATTTATGAAGGGCGACCTCTGGGTATTTCTGTCTGTATTTCATAATGTATATCTATTACATTTACTTACTATACAAGAGCATTATTTGTTCATGGTCCTTTTCCAAGACTTAACATTTTATGGTTCTGCAATTTGTTTATTTAAGACATTGCTCAGGGTGGTAAGGGATATTTTATGTTTTCAGTGTTTGAAATGCCTAGAACATACTAGAGAGCAATGCGATTCTTCATACACACTCGCATTCGCAATAGCTGTCTAAAGAATATCTTAAAATATTGGTTACAACGTTACGATGAAAACATTACTTCCAAACGTAAAGCAGAATATAATTCGCTTTTCAGGAAACAGCTCGTCAAAGTTAAAAGCAATGCTACTCAGGTAATATCTATATACTTATTAGTTTTTAATACCATACTGTTTATCATTAAATTTTTTGTTTACTGCTGGGAAAATTAATGTGGAGAAGACAGGTTGAGTTAAAAAAAATACAGTCAACTTGTTTTTATGTTCCGTGAAATCTAACTGATTTTAAATTTATAAGAGAAGCGACAGGAAATTATTAGTGCTAATGATTTTGAATACCTATGTCAACTGGCTAACAAAGAGAAAAGTGTTTGAATGAGAGACACAAAACTTTTAGATATAAGAGATGAAACTTTGTCGTACTGAGATGGAGTGAATCTGTTGACCACTTCATTTAGGATGATTTCCATTGTTCATGAAGAAAAGGGTTTTGTAGTGCTGTTTAGAGTAAGAACTGAAGTTAACGTAATATATTGTTTTCTTGCTTTACTCTGTCTTGATGGAAAATACTCCTTTTTATTCTGCTTCAAATAACAGACAAAATTACGTGAATGTTTTTTTAATAATGAAGTACCCGCAGATTCAATAAATTATAATTTTCGACATGAAACATTAAATATACTGAATTTTTCCATTAAGAAAATATAACGTTGACCACAAAATTCTTCGCGCTTTGAATTTTGCAGTAATCGCATGAAAACTGTTTTAGTGTGAAGGACTAATACATTATTCATTTGATTGGTTCTTCATGAAAATACCATCAACTGTTTTGTTCTTCTAAAATTTCCTTAGAAAAAACATTACTTCACATCTTACTTTTGTATAGGCTGTATTTCGTGTAATGCGTGCTTTAATCATAAAAATTATATATTTATTCAAAATAATATTATTTTTTGGTAACTGCTTTCCTTGCGAATTTTAACAATCAGGTATATTCCCAAGAGAGCATTTTTAAACATATCTACACCATTTCAAACAAGATTCTGGAACAGATCAAAGAATAATACAAGTAGATAGGCAAACGCAGATACGATCTCCACTTGAATAAGAGAAAAAGTTGTTTTTCTAATAGTTTACCAGACTGTGCTGAGCTCACAGACAGTGTGGTTATTTCGAGGGGAGACTGCAATTATTCCTTGGGTACTACCACTTTTTAAATATCATCGTTTTACTATTCCAATCTTCCCTTGAAAATTTCAACGTATTCATCTCTGATTCACGCCATAAAAATTGGCATATTACAATACAAAATCACCGAGACCAAAATTTTCGGGGCATCATATCATAAATGCCCTGCTAATCGCTATGTAAGTCACTATAAACGTAACAAATATCCTTCAGTAATCTATCTCATAGCACACTCTTTATACGAGGTGGCCATTTCACTGAATAGCACTTTAGGCTCTAATCCTAGAAAATTACTTGAATACGTGCGGCAACACTTGCAAAAGAAATATTGGTAAGGCGTCCTGTTTTGCGACCATTCATAATTTTCCTACTGTCGTATAGTCGGAGAATTTATGTACACAGAACCATAAGTACATTCTGAAATCAGTTTGTTGGTCAATCTCCGCATCGCCTCCTTGGCATTTCAGCCATGCTGCGGTGCGGCAACATAAATCAAAAGCGGCAAAGGTATGCATATTTTAGGGCTATGAATATAAAAGCATTGCAAACATTTTTCGCTTTACGATATTCTTTAATTTCCTGTCCTGCCGATTTTAATGTGCGCAACTTATTAGAGCACATATATTGTTTCGCGAGCTCAATGATTATGTCATTGCAAGTTAACCAAACGCTTGAAGATTATCATATGTTAAGCCCATTAAACACGTCGGGATTAAACTGCAGGGGATATTGAACACACATAACAGTCTCTGGAATACTTTCCGAAATTTGTGACTTTTCGAATTATCTTTGGGGGATATGATACCAAGGGAAACTAATCGTCTATTTGCATTTTTCCGTTTGCATGCAAATCTGTTGCCAACATCCGAGAAGTTGTCATAAAACGCTGACAGTCCAAGGCAAGACACGTGCGCTGCTCACTTTTACTGCGTCAATGAAGTGTCCTCTCATTTGAACGAAGATACCATCGTAGCGATCTGTGCATTCTGCAGAACACTATCATGTCTGTTTGCTATTGGGCATCTTAACTTTAAAGCATTCGGTCGCGTTTCCGGCTGACAAACTCCTTCTTCTTGAACTATCCGCACATTTTTGGGCAGTTAATTTAATACCCTGTTAAGTGTGGTGATTCTCCGTAGGAACAAACTCTCTTGTTGAACAAACAGTGGCAGGAATGCTGAATTCTGAACTTTCTTCAAACGTAAGATCAGACTGGGTAAAACTAAATGAAGTATGAAGTACACTAGGAAGAATGGATGAAAGTCCAGCGATCAGTTGAAAGCAAACAAAGTAAGCCAATTTAAGGCATGGATTGAAGACTGTGCCTGCGATTAAAGGATAAACATATGAGGGAAGGAACACTTCGGCAAACGCTTTACACAAAAGGATACTTTTGAGGATCCCATCAATTTTGCGCCACTTGTAACGAATGTTTAGTGTTGCACCAAATGAGAAATAACTGAATAAACTCAAAGTGTAAAATAAAATTGTCCTAAAAGTCAGGACAACTCCACCGTACCTTGCACACATCTAACCGTAAATTGCTGTGCAAATTCCGGTGCAGTAATTTAGGGTTAGATCATGTGATCTTTACACTGCACTCAATTTGAAGACACAATTGTTTTCCATTTTTCCGACTTTATGAAAAAATCAGTTTTCTTTCTTAGAAAATCATTATATTTCATTACATGCATTTCATTATTACTAATGCATTTTTACATTCTAAATAATTCATAGCAAAGTTTACAGTTATTGTTGCCAAGATGTCAGAGTTCTGTTTTCTACAGGAATAAGAAAATATAATTTGCTTTACGCGTCACTGTTGTTACTCGCCAAATACAATGAGAGAAAAATGACAAATTGTCGATTTGCCAGCAACGATAGGTGTCATTTTCACAAGATAACACTTTGCAATTTATTTAAAAGGATACGCAGAATGTTAAGGCATCATATGGTGGAAATGTTTCTAGAAGAAAAAGAAAAGTAGTTATATGTTATGCCGTAGTATATAATTCCTCGACGAATTACAAAACTGTAGAGAAATAATGCACACTTCTGCAAATTCAAATCCTGGATTTAGGATCTTGATCTTTGCAAAGAGCTTGCAGATTACGGGTATAGTCATGTGACGCACATATGAATCACCTGTACAGGAAAATTGTAACAAAAAAAGCAGTTGTTCGGTGAAATACGGGATATTTGCATTATTAGAAATCAATTAGACGAAGTCTAAAACGGATTATATTTTTCTCGAACGGATATTTCTTTTCTTATTTCGGTAATGCCGAAGACATTCTTCCTAACTTATGGAGCCATGCGCGTTTATATAAGTTTAAGTTATTTACATTATACTTAATTTTCTTTTGTATTACCACAACCCAAAAAACTGAATGAAATATACTGGTTTTCATTGTAACAAGAGTACAACTGAAATTTTACGAATTTTAATATTACACACAGAACCAATTAAAGTATAGTAGAACCCGCTTATACATATGTTACAATATTACTCTTTTAAAAAGAGTAATATTGTAACAACCTATCCGGAAAACACTTTTTATTTCACGGCAGGGGATTCACATTCTTAAGATTTCACGAAATTTCGTAGCTAAACGAATGTTGTTCCCTGTGTAATATGCGACATCGGTAGTTTCGAAATCCCACAGCAAGAGATGTCCCCATAGGATTTTTTTTACTTCTCGTGTTTGTGAGTGTTCAAACTGTAGTAAAGGGTATTGCAAAAAAGCGAGGTGCTGTGAGTCATCTTTAATATGAAAATATATTTATGAGTGAGCATCAGCAGTTAAACCGTAGGTTTCACTTGATTTCATTTCCTTTAATCATGAATTTGATGTGTTTTGTACATCTAATGCCAAGTAATTCGTATTTTAATTCCATGATAGATTGATTTATTCCATCTAAGATCTCAAAAAGAAGACACTATGAATCTTAAAGCGAATATCAAGAACCGGCATGTTTTTGGAACGACTTATCCTGAGGATCTTCACTTGTCTCTAGTACAACACCTTTGTTATGAATTTTACATTAGAAGAAGGGACATTACAAATAGTATCACATAAGGAGAAGGTATTGAGAAACTGTTTTTCAATTGAAAAAAGGTTTCTCAGATTTGTCAATTAAAAATACTTTTTTTATCGATCGCAACTAGTATGTTTTTCCAGATCTGGTGGTGTTTTTAAAGATTTAAATTGAAAACAATTGCTTCAAGTTAAGGCAGGCGATATTCGATTAAAAGCGCCTTCTCTTTCTCACTTGTCAAATACTGTATCACCAGAATTTTGCAAATACCCTTTTTGAAAAATCTAGATGTAACAGAACACTTCATTACTTTTAATCAGACGGAATTGCGGTGGCACACTTCGATTTCGGTTCGAAATGTTCTTTCATATTCCCAACAACAGTGTGACATACATATTCCATAAAGTCACTTCCGCCCCGAAGACATATTCAGTAATTTTGGGATATACTATACAGTGGAAGAAGTGTAAAAGCAAAGTTTCTTTTAAAGAGTTGAAATTAAAGCATCACTAAATCGTAAGATTAATTTGCACTAATTCTAAATATACAATAACTAAAAGTGCGGTAATTTATTCCTAAATATATTTATATATAAAATTCTGTATACGCTATTTAACGCTTGAGAACAGCAGGTTAAAAAAGCGTATATGCTTCAGCTTTTTCCGTCCGTCTGTCCGCCCGTCCGTTTGTCGGCACGATAACTCAAGTAAAAATGGTTCGATTTCGATGAAATTTTAGTACGTGGTAGGGAACCACCAGGCAACTAACCCTATTGAAAATGGGTGAAGTGGGGTGAAAGGTCAGGCCATAAGAGCGGGATCCATTCAATTGCCCTTATGCGTCATACCGTGCGTAAATATGGTTCGATTTCAATTGAATTTTAGTATGTGTTAGGGGACCGCCTGGGGACGAACCCTGTTGAAAATGCTTGAAGTTGATTCAAAGGTCAGGACATAGGAGCGGGATGCATTCCATTGGCCTTATGCGTCATAAGGTGCGTAAAAATGGTTCCATTTCAATGAAATTTTAGTATTTGGTAGGGGACCACCTGGAGAGGAACCCTTTTGAAAATGGGACAAATGGAGTCAAAGGTCAGGACATAGGATCGGGATCTATTCCATCGCCCTTATTCCACACTATTAAGGTGGACGTCAAGTAATTTTGCTTCCTATATTTCCAATGGAAAACCTTTTGTACACATTTCCTTCACAATTAGTGTGTTCCCAAGGACGGAAATTTGAACATCGATTAAAATAAATTCATACTATAACTTGGAATACTTAACATTTTCTCAAACGTAAGCATAATTATATTAAAAAGCAATAACGTTTCCTTTGGTTTTGTTGAAACCACAAAAAAGATGGCGCGACCTGTACTTTGATGACGTCAGAGGACAAATAAATGTTGGATTGCATAATTACGGTTATGGTTTAGAAAATATTATTACGGTTATGGTTTAGAAAATATTATTACGGTTATGGTTTAGAAAATATTATTACGGTTATGGTTTAGAAAATATTATTACGGTTATGGTTTAGAAAATATTAAGTATTCCAAGTTATGAAATGAAGCTATTTTAATCGATGTTCACATTTTCATTCTTGGGAACGCATTAATTGTGAAGAAAATATGTACAGAAGTTTTTCCATTGGAAGTATAGGAAGCAAAATTACTTGACGCCCACCTTAAAGTAGCAATTCTTGTATGTATGTATGTACATTTTATTTTGAAAACGGCTCTAAGAATTTTGATGAAATTTGTTAACCTACCGTTTTCTGGTACTAGAAATCGATTTAGCTTGATCTCGACTTTAGGATAATTCGATTAGTGGGTTAAATAACCACCCCGAATTATAACGTTTTTAGTGTCATGGCGTCGTTCCATTGTTGTTTCCAATGCTTAGAAATCTTATGACATCCCAATTTCGCATTTGAGAATGTTGGCGCGTCGTCACGCCATCTGTCTCATACGTCACGCGTTGTGTGTGGATCCTATTAAAGTTTTATGACGTCATACTCTTGCGAGCAGATGGTCGCGTTTCCCATCTGCTTTATTACGTCACGCGTTGTATGCGTATGTACGTCCGCAGTATAACTCGTGTAACAATCGTTCGAATTTCGATGAAAATTTAGTATCTGGTAGGGTATCGCCTGGGAAGTAACCTTATTTAAAGTGAACGAAATGAGGTGAAAGTGACGTTCATAGGAGCGGAATCCATTCCACTGCTGTTATGCGTTATAACTAACGTAAAAAAGGTTCGATTTTGTTGAAATTTTAGTATGTGGTAGGGGCCCACCTGGTCACAAACCCTATTGAAAATGGGCGAAATGGGGTCAAATGTCAGGACATAGGAGCGGAATTACTACCATCGGCATTATGCGTCATAACTTACGTAAACATGCTTCGATTTGTATGAAATGTTAGTATGTTGTAGGGGCCTACCTGGGGACGAATTCTATGGAAAATGGGAGAAATGGGGTCAAAGGTTAGGACACAGGAGCGGGATCTATTCCATAGCCCTTATGCATCATAACTTACGTTAAAATGCTTTGATTGCGACAAAAGTTTATCCTGTTATTTCGGAGGTATACCGAACCGGTTCTGTTGAATATCATCGATATCGGATCAAGGGTCAGGGCACAGGACCGAGATTTTTTCCACAGCCATTATTCTCATAACTCTAGTGATAACTTGAGTAATGATTTCTGGTATTACGGAAAGCGTATTATAATCAATGCATTGCATGATTTTACAAATTTGTTAACGATATCATTTGAATCCTTATATTCTTTTGAAAGGGTTTTGACGCGCACTATTACATTTGTTATTCTCGATTACATTTCCCCCTACTTTTGTTAATGTGTAAAATCGGTACTGCTACTGTGCTAGATTTCTCACACTCAAGTCGTAATTTTTACATTTTTGTAATGTTTTATGTCTGCGAAATCTAAATCACCAGATTCAAAGAACCGAATTTCGAAAGACATGGTTGGTATCCAATTTGCTTATGGATGCAATTCATTATTATGTAGATAAAATAAATCTATCAACGAATGATAGGAGAGTTACTCTAAATTTTGTCAAAGGATCTGCGTTTCTAATTTACAGATGCCTCATATTCTTCATCCAGTTATACGATTAGATGAAGAATGATTTTGTGACCAACTTTCAAATATATGATATGCTTTTTTATTTTTTCGAAAGCGACTCTTACTGCTGACAAAAAGTTTGACATTTTGTAATTATTTTCTGGAGGAAGCATATTTAATGTAATGTTTTTCAAATTTGCAGCTTCGGCAGTCTACATATTAAAAGCTACGTCAAATCAATTTGACAATAAACCCAGTGAACGTGCGAAGCAACTTGTAAGCAAAAATTACTTTCAGGCTTCATTGTTATGAGTCACTTTTATTTGCTGAGAATTTGTAGACAACACGTTTAAATTATCCTGATGCGTCTTTTTTGAAGCATTAAAGGGTAATTTCTGTATACGAGTCTCTCATTCGGTGTTTCAAAACCAGAAAAGGCCATTAAACGGTCGAAGAAAGTTTCATGTGAACAACTCCCCAACTTTAAAGTACATAACTCTTCAAACCCTTCCTAACTGCTAAACAACGGTTGTTCTGTATCTCTTACTGACTAAATTTCTATTGTAGTTTTAATATTTAATCATTGAGTAACTGTGTCTTTATCTTTCCCGTTGAACTAGGCCACAAGAATGTGATAGATTCCTCCTAAATTCAAATTATGAAAATAATTCCTCTTTTTGGGTTTAGAGTGCACCACTGATTTCATAAATTTTCATGTGAACTTCAAAACAAAGTAAGAGAAACCAGAAATAATCATGAACACTTCACTAAAGCTTTCTTTTGATTCTCGGTTTGATTCTCGGAACTAAAATTACATGTCGGTTTCTTCTCTTTCACAATGGTAAATCAACCGTTTTTTGTTAGTCATTCAGGTGCTATCTTTCTCCGGCTAAGGGATTTTAATAATGAAGTCTACACCGTGTTTTGCGCCCAGCCACGTGCGCAGGCAAAAGGCGGTGAACCTTATGTTGTTTGTCTATTTCGGATTCAAATGTTTGTTTCTACCTTGTTTACAGTTGATACAGGGATTTTTAACGACTTAGCGATTGCTCTTTAAATCTCTGGAATTTCTTTTAAGACCATACATGTTTTGAAAAAAATTGTCGTAAAAGTACGGATCTGTCTTGGATATTAGTTTGGAGATGTTTTTCATGTTAAAAGCAATGATTGACGGTGTTTCCCTTATGTTATTAATATCATGGTTCATTTTATATTTACAAATGCTAATTCCGTGATTTTCACATTGTTTTTTTAATTCCAGAATAAATAAATTTCTTTTCGTTAAGAGCAAAACGATAATCTTCTATCCACAGCTTGTTTACGTGCACCATTTTCATAGTAGACAATATTTAACTGCAACAGATAGTTCTTTCGCATTCATCTAACGCGCTTTGCAAATTTCAATTTTTATTTGATTTTACTTATTTTCTGTGATTTCTTATCAAAAAGGTTCTAAAAATGTGTGAACATCCTGTCTCAGCTTCAGACCTTCCTAATCTAGAGGAACACTTCAATAATGGAACACCCATATCAACACTGGGAAAACAGAGGCTATACTCCTTAGTGGCAAATTTACATACACCAGCCATAAAGTCCCTCTCTTCGTTTATGGGAACATAATCTCATGGACAAAAGCAGTGACTTGTGTTGCGTTGTGCATGGATAGACAGCTGCTCTGGGGGCCTCATATTAAAAGGATCCCTAACAAAGGTAATGCTACTAAGACTTATAAGAAGTCAAATATCTGCAGTACAAAAAAGGTGTTCTTCGAATACTCCAATCATTCTGAATCTACACTATAATCCGGTAAAATATCAGATATTTACGATTCTAAGTGCTAAGAGACTTTATTTTTTGAACGAGAGGCATACCTACATCTCATTCAGCCAACAAGTGCTTGAAGCTCTACGTTGACTATTAAGTGGTGCCGGAAATGAATAATAGACTGAAGTAGTTGACATTTATTTGATGGACGCATCATTTGTACAAGGTTCTCAAACGGTGCCACAAATTTTGTATAGAGTTCAGGTCCAGGCTATTTCCTAGCCAGGTAGACAAAGGAATGCCCTGTTCTGTACACCAATATTTTCAAACTTGATCTCTGCGGCAGGGAGTTGAATCTTGCTTAAAAAGAACTGGTGCGTTGTTTGAAAAGACATCCCTGACGGAAAGTAACAATTTTGATTCCAGCATGGTGACAATGTACTTACTGTCTTGCGTTCACCGTACCGTCGATAACACGACGGCGGCTAACACCATCTGCTGCCATACATGCCCAAGTTGTAACGCTTGTTGGCTGCTTTACATTTGCCTCAATGCAGGAAGCATGTAGTTTTGCTTCCACTCGACGTCTCATATAATTTTATCCCATCACTATCAAATAGGGATATATGTCTTACATTCGTCACTCCTAGTAACTTCCTGACACTCATCTTCTGTCCATTCAAGGTGTTTTCTGGCCCATTCTAGTCGTTCCTTGCTCTGTTGCAGATTTAGATGTATTTTTTCTCGGAATGCTACATGAGGCATCGCTGCTATGAAATGATATACCACTCTTGCAATGATGCTAAGGCAGGTGGCAGATGTCACAGTTTACTGAATATTACTGAGTAAACCCAGAGCTTCTCAGCATAACGTTGACCAAAGCAGCACACTGATTGTGCAAACTTGCCTTCATCCCATGGTACGCGATGCGCTCGTACCAGGTCGTGTACCTGGTACAACAGGAAACTACGTTCAAGGGACCAGAGGACGTTCTTCCAATTTTATCAAGGTTGTTTTGATACTCGGTTGTTCATTGTATGCGCTGTCGACACCTGACAGAGGTTAGCGGAGTTACTCGAAGCGTCATGCTGTTATCCTGCCTCATTTTCATCAGGTTACGATGTACATTTTTGTTTTACTAATGGGGTCAGCAACATTTAAGTTACTGGCTATTTGCGCAACAGTATTTCTTCTATTGACTCGTTCCACACAAGATATTTTCACTTAGCTCTGGCATGAATAGGCCTTAGTCTCTACACACCGTGCTTTCGGTATCCTGTTATATCATTAAAATCAGAATAAAACGATCTTCTCCTATGGAAAAATTGGCCATATTTTGAGCAGAAAATAGGAATAAATATCTTCCAAATGAGCGAAATATGACCAATATTTTTATCGAGTTTTTAGAAGGATGGTAAAGTTTTCAAAACGTTGCTGATAAAAATGTGTCTTTATTACACAATATATGTATTACGAACGACTAAAAACTAAAATCAGAAATTATTTGCCGTGAACGATGTCTGTAGCAAAATATAATCTTCCAAGTCAAAATTTTAGAAGAGGCCCCGCGAAAAGCGTTCCAGAGAAGCCAATGGCTAACGGTGCTAAACGAAGAAAATAAATTGTTTCACTAAAAATTTAAGAAAAACTTATATAATGCATAACATGTATTGCTTTCCACAGCACTGACGATTACGTACGGACTTATTAAAACATCATCACTATTGTGGAACATTAGAATTTGAATGTGAGGGAATATATGCTAGATTTTAGTGAACTTGACATAATGAGTGTCATGAACTGTCCTATCAGACGAAAGAGCATAAGTGAAGCACCGTAATGCGGAATTACAGAGGATGTTTACATATTTTTAGAACGTTCTTGATAAATAATAACAGAAGATAATAGAAGTTCAATGAACTGAAGCTGGCAACAGTGTACTAGATGAACACGAAGGAAACATCTCTTGCAGTTAAATATCGTCTGCTAAGAAAATGGACCATGTAAACAAGCTGTGATAGAAGGTTATGTTTTGCTCTTTACAAAGAGAAATATTCCTATTCTGTGATTAAAAAAACTGTGAAAATAATAGAATTAGCATTTCTGAATGTAAAATAAGCAATATTATTAATAACAAAAAGAAAAATCGTAAAGATTTGCTTTTAAAAGCAAAACAAGCACCAAACGAAAATCTGTACTTTTACGAGTATTTCAAAATTAAGGTCTCCGTCCTTTAAAGAAAATCCACCGACCCAAAGTGCAGTCGCAAAGTCATTAAAATCGCTGTATAAAATGTAAATAAGGCAAGAGAGATTAGATTCTGAAAAAATAACAACATAATGTTCACCACCTTTTACTTAGGCAGGTGGCTGAGCGCAGAACACGGTGTAGACCTCTGTATGAAACCTCTTCGCCGGAGGCTGGTAGAAATTAATTGCGAGAACTATTGATGCATGGATCTATTAAAACCATGAGGAATAGGTTTTAAACCCATCCTGTGAAATATCCGCTTTTCACTCTAGGTGAAAGACATATTTGAAAAAGGAATAATTCCGTGATACTTTTCCAATTCAGATAATAGCGAGATTTCTTAACAAAACTGATCTAAAAGTATTGGATGCCAAAGGTAATTCTAAAACAAGATCAACAACCTTTTATGAATAACTATTCCGGGCATCAAATGTGTAACTTTGAAATAATAGCTAAGGAGATATTCGCAGTGTTTAATTGCGGTTCCGGAAATGCTGCTTTTGGGTATAAATAGATGTACTGTTTTTAAGGAAAGTATATTTCTCAGAAAACGAACGAAAACGAGAGTTTTTCAAAATCGTTATAGAAATATGTATTCTACGCCGTGTGTAAAACACAATGACAATTATTTAGGTATTCGTACTAGGAGGGGGACTACTTTTTGATTGCTTGTAATTTTTAATCATATGCATATTTGGCCCTGAGTTACTTGAATGCGGAATTTCATCAGCGACATTTTCTTTCTTTTTTCTTTTTTTTTCGCAAATAGTTTAATTACCTTTGAAACAAGTCAGCTACCTTTGGCAGCACTCCCCATTCTGAATCGACATAAACAAAATGTTAGCTTTTTGTTGGATAAAGGATTTTGGATTAATACTAGGGTGTTGACTCTCAAGCACGAGAAGGAAAGTATTATAATAATTTACCTTCGGACACGTTACGTTCACATTTTGCGTGAAAACCCATACTCAAGTTCCTACAACATAGAAACAAAAATCTGTCATATTTAAAATACATTTTGTACCGTATTGAGCTACCTACAGCTTCCTCCATACTATATAATAGAAAACACTAGTGGTTACGCAGAATTGTTGACATATGTATACACATTTCATTGAGGTAATTTTTAAGCGTCGTAAGAAATGATTGAGTACTTTTGGAAGAGTCGAAGATAATGAGCAGATTTATTTTTCTTTACCATAATATGTAATCGTAGAACGCGCGTTCCCACAGCAGCAACCTTTTGTTTTAATCTTCGGTTTGCTCTGCTATGTACCTGAATGAAACGGTGCTAAAACTTTTCCGCGCTCTCCATACGGAAATGTTAGCACATCGTATTAGTTTTAGGAAAGGTACGGCGTAAAAAAATATTTCTTCCTCTCATTTCAGCAATACCAACCATCTTTTTGTGTTTGTTTTTGTGTTGGGGTCGAACGACCACCGTGAGCATCTCGATGATCTAGTGGCAGTCGTACGCCCCTAATTTCGGGCCACTGGTTTCAGGAGAGAGGAGAATGAGCCAGTGCCATAAGACATAAACAACGTCCATGCCTCTCCGGGATTCGAACCCGGACTGATATTGAACGAATGGTTATATGCCAGGGTTTCCTGCAGTGTACCACCGTGGTAGCAGTGTTGAATACATACGTGTCTTCAGGGAGAAGCGCTCGCTTATAGTTTTTTATTCTCGGTTCCATGACCCAAGACATGATGGGGAACGAACGGATAGTCACTGTGACACCATAATCATGCGATTAAGCTCAAACAAGTAATTCAGACATCTTTCTCTTTTCTTAGGTTCATCGCCATAGTTATGACGTAATAATTCAGGAAGGATTAGTGTCAATGGTCCTACTAAATGATCCCACTGAGCAGCAAAGCTGAGGGGAAAGAAACGTTTCCTGGTGAGTAAGTTAACTTGTTCCTTCTGTGTTCTACGCATGTCTTGGGTAGCGAACATATATTCTCGAACTGATTTCTGACCATTTTGCTAACCCCGAGTTTATACGTCCCAGTCGGTTAAAGGGTTAAGTTAAGATGCGTCGAAGGGTTGCGCACTGTCGCTGTTTGTGGGCTTCTTTAAATATAATCACAGTTGTCGAACCTAATGAATCTGCACCCTTCAATGATCATACTTTGAATATTATTTTAGGTAATCCTAACGGATCTATATCTCAAAAAAAAATAAATTTCTAAATGAGGTAAGGAAGTAAAAATTTGTGGTGCGCATGCAGTATAGATTATTTGATTAGGAAATTTTTACATGTAGACAATGAGATTAACATTTTCTTCTAAATCATCAAATGCGATGACAGAAATTTCAGTAAAACGGGATTTTTATCTTCTCCTTGGTATAGGAATTTCTACTGCAAGGCAATTATTTTTCTCTCTCCAATGAATTAATTGAGTGAATAACGGGATGAATGAATCTTTATAAAGGCAAATCATTCTTCATGACTGAAATATTTAATAATAAATTAATTTATTGAGGAGAGATAGTATTTTTATACCTTAGTAGTAATTGAGATGGAAAACGATCTAACATACGTGATAAAGCAAGGCTCATTGAAATCCATATCAATGATGTTGGGTGTTACAAATGTTTCAACGTAAAAAAACAGTAAAATGTAATCCCATTAAACTCATAAGTCCATGGAATAACACGATTGCGGTTAATCAAATTCATGTACAAAGTTGACACCTTTTGCGTTGATTTTCGTTGAAATCTAAGAATCGTCAATGTAATCTACTCATAGCAGAAAAATGTAATACGAACTCCAGCCGTGAGTCAAAAATCTACACTTGAAATTTTCAGGTTTGATTGGTATATGAAGTTTGAGACTAAATACAAGAAAGTATTGAAGATAAGTTGTTCGTACGTGTTGGTCTCGAATTTTATACATAGAAAGAGTCACAATAACAGAAGTCAGATGTTTAATAAAATGGTACAAATTGTAGATTTTTTTCACAGTGACACCTCGTGCTAATGATTTATAAGATATTGAAGCCTGAGACGAATTGCTGAAATTCCCTAAATATGCTTAGTTAAGAACGAAGCACGGAGAGAACAGTTATGAAATCCAAAAGAAATTTGAGATTCAAATGGGAAATATTTTATGTCCAGCATAATACAGTAGAACAGGCTGCATTTCATAAAACGTTTCGCTCTTTGGCGTTAAATGTGAGGAATTAAGTATTTAATAACAGAATAGAAAAGTCAAAATAAATCGGCTATCGCATGAACAGCATTCATTTTAGTAAAAAAGATTTTGTCCACAGTAAACAGGACTGGCTGGCATGGAATAGTTTTTAAAAATTGTCCAAGCCAGTCGTCCGAATCAGTTCGCTTTAAAATTTTGTTACAAATATGTCTTGATAAATTTGGAATCTGTTTACGTGTGAAACTGAAAACCGTATTTTATGTTCGAAGAAAAGGTTTGGAAAACAGTTTATTCAACACTCTTCAACAAGATGCAAAATTCCAGCAGAACATCATTCAAATGTTACGTTTCAGCGTTTAATAACCTTTACGTGAGCTGTCCGAGATTCATGACGTGCGTTGAAAATTGTACACCGCTTTTATTTTCTCAAATTTTTGTCCATTAAAGGGAAACAAAAAAGTAGTTTTGACATATGCTATATGCGGGTTACAAATGTGCTAGTTCTCGGAATATGTTCGGATATCTTCAAGCATGCGTTTCAACAGAATGCAGTAATAGGACTTTGGATTCGTGAATAAAAGCGTAATGCAAACGATCTCTGGATAAATAAACAAATAAGAAAAAGTATAAGCAGTTACTTCTTCTATTCGGGAAGAATAGAAGAAGTAACTGCTTATACTTTTTTAAGAAAAAATTGTATTTACTCGAAGGAAACATTCATTATTGTAATAAACTTTCAAAATTCGCGTTTTTCAGACTTCAACGGAGTCATTTGAAGGCAAATTGGAATCTAGCTTCTAATTTAAGATATGATTGAGATTGCCCTTTTACTGCGAAGAGGTGGTGAACAAGAACCTGAACGAACGCATAAAACACTCCCGTTGCAAATCCGATTACATTAACGAGTCTAAATAGAGAACCTTAATTTCTGCGTTTTCTGAAATATACCAACAGCTCGTCAGTGATATTTTTTATACGACGATGCAGGATATGCTCCTGAATGTGTATTGTGCGAAACAAATTATTTAAATCTAGAAATGGAAACTTATTCATTTTAGGTCTTCCTAAATGATTTTACTATAATCTTCAAAATGGCGATTGACATCGGCATTTCAATAAATGCTTAACTTACAAAGAGAATGACTTTTTTCCGGAAATTTTCTTCTGGTGACAAAGTCAATGCGTATTTGATGTTCTTTAGAACACCTTGAGAAATAGCGAGAGTTAATAATTATATATTCGATATCCAGCAATAAACATCCATTGGTTTGAAATAATTATTTAGGATTTGTTTATATGAAATTTTATATGCCTTCGGTAATGTAAATTGTTTCTCTCATATTATAAAAGTCATGCGTGCTGTATAATGTGCGAAAATTGTCGAATTAAATTGTTGGAAACACACATACATTTGCCAGAGACTGATGATGGTAAAAATAAATTGCTGATGATAATACAAACCAAATTTCAGTCGATAACACAAACGATTAATTATGCATTTCCTGGGTATATTAAGTTCAGCTTCGTGAAAGTAACATATTCAGTTAGCAGCGGTGCAATGAAATACGAAGATTCGGTGTTTCGAATTTATTAGCGCTAAAGCATGAAAGTCGCATTTCGAAACTTAAAGATTTTTATTAAAAAGAAAAAAAAAAAAAGGTCCGCATTAGTAATTGCAAATTCTGAACGCGAAATGTAGGGAAAAGGTTTCCTAGCCAATGTTCACGAACTTTTAATGCACTGCTTTAATAAAACAAAAAACCGTTTCAATACATGATTAGCGTAAAAACAGAAGGCTGCATACTTGATAGCAATAACGGAAATGAGCAAATAAATAAATAAATTGTATGAAGGGAGAAAGAAAATATTTTTAAGTAATATTTTCTGGGGATTTCAATTATCTAATGGTTCATAATATTATTTTCTTGAATTTAATGCTGTGTACACTGAAGAGCAATTGAATTAGAGACAGCTGACGTTATGCAAATGTGGCGCTGTGGGCGGCCCTGTAAACGGAAACGACATGACGTATGCAGCGATCCGACAATATACGGAGTGATGCGACGGGAATCAGTAAGACTTGGACGCAGTATGGGTAAGACGAAGGATCTAAACGCATTTGATCGTGGGCAAATTGTCGGGGCCCAAAGAATGGGTCACTCCATCTCGGAAGTCGTGCAGGCACTGGGATTTTCACGAGCCACTGTGTCACGGGTGCACCGTGAGCACATCGAATCCGGTAAAGCCATCCCTGCAAGGGCCAACTGCCGTGAACAACAGCGTGCGGATGAGTGGGGTCATCGTCGGTTAGCTCGCATTGTAACAGCGGATAGACGGGCACAGTACAATAAATCACTCGGCAATTTAACGCTGCTGCACAAAAACATGTAAGCAGCCACACCATCTAGAACCATCTCCCCGCTATGGGGTACAGAAGCCATCGTCCCACTAGGGTACTGCTGCTCACCGCATATCACAGGGTGCAAAGATTAACATGAGGGCGGGAACATCACCAATGGACCCTAGACATGTGGAAAAATGTTGCCTGGACTGACTAGTCTAGATTCACGTTGGTACATGCAGATGGCAGCATACGAGTACGGAGCAAACCACATGAAGCGATGGGTCCTTCTTGCCAGCAGGGTACTCTTCAAGCTGGTGGGGGTAGCATTCTCGTCTGGGGACTCTTTACGTGAACTGAAATGGTACCCCTAGTACGTGTGACATCCTCCCACGCGGGTCAACTTTACCGGGATATCCTGGACAACCATTTGCTCCCGTTTGTGCGTCTTCAACATCCCACTGGGGACCTCATCCTGCAACAAGACAATGCACCGTGCCATCGCTCCCGAATTGTATCCGAATGGTTGGATGAACACTCCACCGACCTGAACTCGTTTCCTTGGCCAGCTAGGTCAATTCACCTCAATCCCATTGAGCACATCTGGGATGCCATCAAGAGAGATATTCGAGGCTGTGACCCCCTCCATCAAATCTTCGTGAACTGTGGGAGCTTGTTCAGGGGTCATGGGTCCGTATGCCTTCCCAACGCTTGCGGTGTCTTGTCGAGTCCCTGCCGAGACAAATCGCCGCAGTCATCAGGACGAAAGGTGGTGCTGCACGTAACTAGACAGGTATCTCTAATTCAATTGCTCTTCAGTGTGGAATAAATGAAATAATAGAATTTCTTGTTCGTGTACATAAGAACACCTGAAATTTGGGGACGTAAAATAGCATCATTTCCAAAAACAACCGGAAAATTTTAATTTTGAGATAAAAAATAAAGATAAACGGTTTTAAGAAAAATAAAAAAGGGTACATTACAATTTGCATCAGTTCGAACCTACAAATATGTATTTTTAACCTTTAAAGGAGCTGATATGAAACCTAAAACATTAAAACTGAGTAGAAAACACGGATATATATATACCTTGTGGCTTTTGCTACCAGAGTTTGTCACGTGACACCAATCCAAAGGTTATAAATGAGGTCTTCAAGATTTTCTTAACACTCATGACAGGAAATTCATGGAACAGTTAAAATTTGGCGGTTTAGGTAGCGGTGTATTACAATGTACTATGAGATGAGAGCCAATTGTTACTTTCAGCTTCCATGGTTGAATTACTCTATAAAATTCCACTGCAACATACAGAAATATTATTTATAGAAAAATTATTTCTCAGCACTTAATTTGAAAAAAAAAATTAAATAAAATTTAATTGTTTTAAAACTTTCTATAAATATCGTTTTCTTTATTTTTCGAAAGCGAATGTTTTTCGCGGATAAACTGAATGTTAAAGATTATTATGTCCTTTGTAAAGGTCATGTTCCAAAGGCATATGAATGAACAGAATTTCGTTTAGTCGAAAATAATTAATTTCATATTGATATCTATCTTATCCAACATAGAAGCCAGCACTATCATCAAAATTATTTTGGAGTACTGCGTAAGGTGTTACGTACAGTGAACTAAAGGTTCTTCCAGGAAATTTTCAATTAAAAAAATTACATTAGTTTAATTACAGCATTGAAAAATGTATTCGAAATAACATTTCAAGTTAAGCACATGCTTCTGTAACCTTTTCTACACAAACTAATTTCAAATAAAATTTTAAGACCACATAAGGCCTACCCTAATGTTCACCCCATTCTTATGAAATTTCTTATTTCTTCTCTATTTCTTGATTACGCCAATATACATTCTCATGCTTATCTCTTGTTTATTTCCTAATTACACCAAGTATGCACCTCTAGATGCTTCCTTCAGTTGTTTGAAGGTTTTGTATGTATTTTTTTACGTTAAGGTACATGGCTCTGCTCCGTATGTAAGAACTGGAAGGATGCATTGATTACCCCTTTAACGACCATAACCCCCAAAGCAACCGTGCATACAAACTGCCATAGCCACACGAAACGCTTGTCTAGGGTAACCACCTGATTTAATGATAAATAATCATAAACGTTATATAAAACCCAAAAACATTACATTGTTGAATTAACAAAACAACCCGAAAAACCGGATCATTAATTAACAACACTTATTTGAAACATACGTAAACAGAAATCAATATATATTAAAATCCAAGAACATTTCAAAAACACTGTAAGAGAAAAGAAACTAACATCAAGGGATCCATCTGAAACATCTCTGCACATCAAATGGCACACTAGTACTGATAAACCACATTACAGTTTTTTATATAAAACTTAATGTCGTCTATACATTTATAGTATACTTCGTAATAGATGTCTAGAATGTCATGAACAGGATTTAACGTAATTATCCAATTCCACACGACAGTTATTTTATGTACATTAGCATTTCAAAATATCTTATTTTCTTCATAAAACTCCGGAGTAAGTGGACATCTCTTTTTATTGGGCACAAATATATTTTTCAGTTCAATAAAGTTCAAAGTACCGTCATCATGAGGGCAAGATACAACAAGTTCCAGGAGAAGACTATACCGTGATGGCTTATTTCTTTTTTCTCCCAATCAGGATGCAGAAGAAAAGAAAGATCTATATTAGGCATAAATTCCGGTTGGATACAGCCTATAGCTCTGCTACGTTTTAACTGATCACCACTTGGATCGGTGCTGAGTCGTTTAAATGTCGAAGCTGTACTTCAGTTCTCTGCGCAATTCTGTAAAGCTACAGAACATTCCTGCAAGTTAGCAATGCCCAAAGTACCAATATTTTAGGATCCAACGAAGTCAGCATGAAACCAACATTTTTTCCAGTGGTGCGACCAAAAGTATCGTCTCAATCGTCGTCTCAATAAAACTGTTCTGTACAGCCCCGACTGGATCCACCACTCGAGTTTCACAAGTCTCAGTCACGGTAAGAGCCAAGTCAACGACATGTGTAGTACCATGTTCTAAGTCTGATCTATCTTCAGGTACAGCCATTCTTTCCTCATAGGAATCAGAGAGATTCTTCCTCCGCGGTGGCCTATGCACATATGTGCATTTAGCACGAATGTGCCCTCGTTCATTGCAAGCGTAACAAAAAATTTCGGTATGAATATTAAATATGAAACTATGAGAATCCAAAACAATTTCAACTTCTATGGGACAAGTCTGAAGAGATGATTCATTCGGGAAGATGACTTGAAGAGTCCGCTTCCACCCACCAACATAACAATAATTTGAAGATTGGGGGCTTTTATAACTGTATGAACTGGTCCCACCACCCGGCTAAACTGAGAAAGAAGAACTACGAACGCTGACTCCGGTACTTCAAGTGGCACCGGGAACAAAGTAACAGTGATCGGTCGTTCACGTGCATAAGCAGGGTACAAAATTTGATGATTTATAGAAATCCCTTGCTTTAAAACAAGTTTACAATCGGCACTATTTATAAACAACACTGATATACCACGTTTACTGCAACCGATTCGTTTAATTGCTTCTCTCGGTACTCGTTCCTCCAAGGCTTTCAAGTATACAGGTGACGATGCATGTGGTAACGCATGGAAAATAATAGTTTTCTCAGAAAGATCATGAAAATCTTGACATACCTTTGAATCCTTTTCGAAAGTGAGGCGGAACCGATTTTCCTGGCACTCAGTCTCTGAAGCGCAGCGCTGATCACTCGTGTTATCAGAATTCTCCATCTCAACCACAGATGCCCAACTGCAATTTCCCGTCGCCATAGCAACACCTTGCTGCATCCTTATCACCGAAGAATCTCCTTCAGCAGGGACACACGGAGACAATCTCTGTTGATTTCCAGGACCGGTTTGACTTGTTGGATTCTTATCTCTTGAGAAGCTCGGGTCAATCTCCATGGCAACCCTCTCAGAGGTCACGGGAAAAACACTCTGCGATGTCTTATCAGTAGATCACCTCCTTTCGATGGGCACCTGCAACACGGCTGGCGGAAACCGCCATTTGCAGAACTCGTCAATGGCGAGCACAATCACAAAATAAAACTCTTCGTATGAACAAATTATATTACCGTGCGCTCTCAAACATCATCAAAAGAAGCACGGAACATTTATAAACACGTCACGCCACTGGAAACCATACAAAGAGGGACAGTTCTTTTACTATGTAAAAAGTGCGGATACACTTCCATTCCTAGACCAGCCTCCGCTATAGAGAAATGATTTGCAATGGATCGGTCGAGGTGAAAAGTAAAAGCACGTGATCTCTGAATAGACCTCGTTACGTTACTGTTTTGGTTGGGCCGTAAAAAGACCTTTACAAATTTTGGGAGCCCGAAAGTAGTTTTGAGGTACGTTTTTAGTTAATTTTCTGGTATTCTTTTGTTGGTGCAAGGTATAAGAGGTTTTTGAATAAAGTAGGGACATGGGTAGGTCCCTAAATTTAAACGACCTAAAAATTATCTTTCAGTTATTTCTCGGAAAAAAAGATTACTTATTAGATCTTGCAAACTTTTATATATATATATATTCCAAACGTCGAAATTTTCATAGTGTATGTAGTGCGGTGCTAACCAGCATCCCAAAACCTAGAAACGCTTTTAAACTAGCATCAAGGAAAAACTAACAGCTTTACACGTGTTATATATTTTCTTCCAAAGTCTGGTAACGAGAATGAACAAATTTTCTGAAGTAAGCACGTGACACCAAAACATCACTACGTTTTAAGACATCTCCATTTTAGAACTCCTATTCGGAGTTGCTTTCTAAGCATTGCAATAAATGGGAATTTTTACACATTGGATAAATGTGATTGCTAAAGAAAAGTCAACAACCTCTGTTCACTTTCCGCTCCTTCAAATAATTTTGTAAATCCTTTGTGAAAAGAAATTTGTACAATAAAAAAAACTGAATCGGTAGAAAAAATGACTTTTCCAGATTGATTCACTCTTCTTTTTTTTTTTATTTCCGTTAAGTACAGTAAGGTATTAACAAGAGTTCGAAGCCAAAAAACAAAACAAAAAAAACATACACAGAATTCCAAAAGATCAGGATAAATCAGTAGACACATCTGGAGTGATCATTCAACGTTACCTGATATATTTTAGGGAAATGTGAATTCAAAACGTTTCTGTATCAGACATACGCATCGTATGTTTTTTTCTTTTAAATATAATAAGCACTATGTTCTAGACATTAAAACTTAGATGAAAAATTCGATTGTGCGACATAGAGAAAAACAGAACACTAGCCCATGTGCATTATTTGAGTTCTAACATATTGTAAGTTTCTCCCCGCTTGTCCGTTACTACAGGGTGTTCCCAAATTCGTGCGATAAACAATGAGGGGTGATAGTACACATAAAGACAAATATCTTTTGCAATGGAACGTATGGTGGCACTCCGCTCCTAGTTCCTGAGAAATTCAGTTCCATGTCCACGATGGACCTGCAACAGTGGAAAAAAACACATTACCGAATTAACACCGTGCGGTCTAAGACAGCCGGACGTACCGCAGGAATCGTGCACGACAGACATGGGGTCTACTAATGCGAGGAATTGGCTTATATGCATCTGAAACATGAGCTAGCACGTGGCAATAGACCTACGGCTGCGAGCAGTGAAGGTAGGTACTCATTTGTCAAAGTCCATGTCTAGAGATCAAATATTCCCTGGAATTCTCTTTTCGAAAAGTGGTAATTTCACCTTATATATATATATATATATATATATATATGTATATATATATACGTAGTCATTTGTTCAACTACCCATCAGAGCTGCAGAATATGATCCAGGAACTTTCTGACAAGAGTAAAGAAGTGGGATTAAAAATGAACAAGAGTGATGTACTTTTAGAACAAATGAAGAATTATCGATTGATGGAGAAGAGCTGGAGATAACAGATACGTACGTTTATCTTGGAGAGCAGATATAAATTGAGGGTCACATTCATGAAGAAATTAATCGGCGTATAAAATTTGTCTGGAGAGCTTTTGAAAGAAACAGCATAATTTTCAAGAGCAATATGCCATTATGTATTAAAAGAAAAATGTTTGATAAATGCATCCTTCCAGTGCTTACGTATGGTGCAGATACGTGGACCTTAACTAAAAGAGACATATAAAGGCTGCAGACAGCTCAAAGTAGCATGGAGACGTGCATGCTTGATGTAATCAGGAGAGATAAGAAGAGGAACTCGTGGATCCGAAAAATGAAAAGAGTTGAAGACATCATGATCAGAGTTAAATCCCTGAAATGGCAATGGGCTGGACATTGTGCCAAAAGGACAGATCATCGATAGACAGCCGACGTTTTAGATTGGATTCCAAGGGACAGGAAAAGACCCAGAAGAATAGCACATGAGAGATGGGTGGATGAAATGCGAAAGTATGCGGGAGTAACCTGTAGGAGACTGCCACAAGACTGATCGTTGTGGAAGAAACTTGGGGAGACCTTCATCCAGCAGTGGATTGTAAATGGTTGACAATGATGATGATATATATGTTATTTTTATAGACTATGTAATACATAGTAGTTTGTAAAATTTTTCACTTTTTTCATTATTTAAAACATTCGTTTTTTATAGAGCTATTGTTTTTATTTATTATTTGATAAACTTGTTAAAAATTCAAATATCTGATTTCTCTCATTAGCTTTATTCTGTAACTCAATAGATTTTAGGCCATTGAATGCTGAGTATGTTTTATCAGCAGAAGCATCTCAATCATCAATATCTACAAGTTCGAGCGCCGAAGTGCACAGGAAATTTCCACGTGATAAATCTGTGCTTTTATTAACTATTACAAAATCGGGAATTTAGTTTCTCTTAAATGTTTAATCGTTGCCGCATTCTCTGTTTTAGCCACAGCATTTGAAATGAGTTTGGTGCACATATGGCTTTTCATGTTCACATCTTTTAGCATTTTGGAGTCAGGAAATGCCCTTTGGAGAACAAGAACTAACTGTTCAACTACATGAAATGCCACATTATTACTAGGAAAAAATGCAGCAATTTTTATTTTGGATGTTTTGACTTTATAGTCATGTGAGCCATTTGAATTTGTTCTCATCTGGAAAAAACTCTAAAGTGCTGTAGATTGCTTTACAGCTTTCATGCTTTTTATGCTTCTCATTGTTAGCATATTTCATGAGCTCACTTTTGTCACAAAGAATAGTGCAACAGTAAGCCGTGCATTTACATTGTGCATCATTTTCTGGTAAAGGTTGCAGCCAACGTTTAAAAATTTTGTCACTTAACTATTCTTCCCTCAATTTTCTAACATGCTTCACTTTATCTCATTCTTCACTTATGAGCTCGCCTTTTGCTTTCTGTTTCTTGGTTGACATGGTTACTCTTTTCCCTACTGTCGAAAGAGTATCTTTCATTGGCAATCAGGTTTTACTAGTGAATGGTACACCACTTATTTCATTGTTGTGCACACTACCCTCGACGTCTAACGTATTATTACTCATGACTGATTCTACACCATTGATGATGTAGAAACACACAATATCATAAACAAGCAAAAGTCTCAACAAACAGGCCAGACCGGTTACATGTCGCTGAACGCACATGCAAACGCTTTCAGTCGCTGTAACACTTATGATTATAGCGACTGAATGCGTTCGCATGTTCTTACTTTGAGCTTGGAGTGGGACAACCACAAGTAAAAATATTTGAGAAAAAATGCATCAAAAGAAAAAAAAACAGACTGCCGTGGAATACCCCAAAAATTCCCTGGAATGTCTTTATTTTAGTCAAAAATTCCCTTTTCCCTATCAGACTGTTTAACAGGCCAACATTCCTTAGTTTTAGGGACATTTCCCTGTACCA
This sequence comes from Macrothele yani, assembly GCA_039090855.1. NCBI lineage: Eukaryota > Metazoa > Arthropoda > Arachnida > Araneae > Macrothelidae > Macrothele > Macrothele yani. The sequence continues at coordinate 57,724,459 of CM077033.1, forward strand.
ACCATCTCTGGCAGCGAGGATGTACCGTGAGCGGTTCACAAACCTTCGTGTGCCTCACCATGTGACGTTCGCCAGAGTTGACAGACGCCTGCGGGAGACTGACTTGTTTACGATCTCTAGGCGTGATGCGGGGCGTCAGGGGTCTGTGCGGACACCGGAAATGAAAGAGTATGTCTTGTGATAATTTGAAGCAGCCTGTTCATAAGTACGAGAGCAGTAGTAGCGGAAATTGGTGTTACTCACAAAGCGGTGTGGAAAGTTCTGCATGAGCAACCGGTGTATCCCTTAAATGTGCATAAGGTGCAAGCTTTGATCGGAGATGGCTAACCCCAGCGGGTACAGTTCTTCAGGTGACTGCTCAACGTGAACACTGATAAGCCACACTTTCCCGTCTTACTGTAATTCAGTGATAAGCCGTTGTTTATGAGGGAGGGCATTTTCAACAGTCACAACCAGCACATTTGGCCTAATAACAATCCGCACGACACCGCCGCTCGGCACACCAGCAGAGGTTTGCCGTAAACAACTGGCCAGGTATACTTGGTGATTCGCTGCTGGAATCATACATCTTGCCAAAACGTCTGACAGGCGCCATGTATTGTGTGCTCCTGAAGTAATTGCTTCCCGGTTTGTTGCAGAATTTCCGCGCAATGCTCGGAGGGATATGTGGTTCATTCATGATGATGTTCTCGCACATTTTTCTACAGTCGTCTTGGACTTCCTGAATGCGACGCATCGCGGAAGGTTGATTGGATGGAGCGGACCGGTAGCTTGGCCTTCACTCTCTTCGGACCTGAATCCACTGGAGTGTTTCTGGAGACACTTGAAAATACTGGTGTTGTAGAAGCCTGTGGAAACACCGGAAGATTTGGTCGCAAGGATCGTTGTTGCAGCGGACCAGATTAACACCACACCGGGAAAAAATACGAGAGAGTGCGACAGTTTTTCATCCGTTGGTGTGGGCTGTGCAATGACACTCTTGGTCGCCACTTCGGGTACCTTCTTTGAGCCCTGCTCTGCCTCTACTTTCACCAATGCAAGTGTGCAACACTTAATTTAGATAAGTTGTTGTTGTTTTTTCCTCTGTTGGAGGATCAACGTGGACATGGAACTTAACGTTTTTCGAGCATTAGGAGCGGAGTGCCAATCTAAGTTCCATCGCAAAAGATATTCGTCTTTATGTGTACTATTACTCCTATTTGTTTGTCGAACGATTTTGGGAACACCCTTTAAGCGCTGTGCATTCCGATACTTGGTTCGATGTTGTTCCGCGATGTATTCCCGATGAGGTTCGGATGATAGGTTTGTCTTAGGGCACTGGCTCTTTATGTTGCGTATAACTAGCGGCACGATATTAGGAAAGGATGACTGCTTATCGCATATCGAGATGGGCGTGATGGCCGTTAAGCCTCCAAACTAAAAGAAAGAAAAGAAATTCGAAGAACAGATATATGCTCAGTACAACATTACATAAATGGAATTTTGTGTCCCAGTTATGGCCAGAAATAGAGTGAGAATAAGGCTATTAAATGTGGCTGCTGTTCTGTACCAGGAGAACATGCTCTCGTATAGGGTTCTTTGAAAATATCTAGATACAGATTGAGTAATTCTGCAAACGATTCTGTTGAAAATACATCACATAAATTTAGCATAGGGAACGCTTTCTTACATAAATATAAACATGTATAGACGGTTTATGTCGTTGCCCTATTTTTTTATGGGAGATTTCAAAGTAAAAATTGGGCAACGACAACATAACGAAACTTCAGTAGGTAAATTCGGTCACGGCAACAGAAACCAGCGTGGAAATACTCTCGTAGAGTTTGCAGAGGCAGAAGGGTTTTTCATCTTGAACTCCTTTTTCAAGAAAAAGCCGCTCAGGAAATGGACATGGAGACATCCAAATGGGACGACAAGTGAAATTGATTTTATTATGTGTAACAAAAAATTCGTCATAGAAGACTGCAGTGTGCTAAACAAGTTCAACACAGGCAGTGACCATAGATTGGTGAGATGTAAGATGCACCTCAACACTAAACTCGAACGCAGCAAGCTCATAAGACAAACAAAATGTATTGACATAACCAACCTTAAAAAACACCATAATACCTTCAAATTGGAACTGAAGAACAGATTCTCTGCTTTTGAAGGCCTAACATCGGAAGAAGTGGATATTTCTGAAGTTAACAGAAAAGTAACCAAAGCTCTTATGGAAACAGCAACAAAATTAGCTGGGTCTAAGAACAAATTGCATGTGAACAAATTATCAGGAAAAACCAAAATGTTGATGCAAAAAAGAAGAGAGATGAATACAACTAAAGAAGATGTGACTTCCAAAGTGGAATATATAGAGCTATGCAAGACAGTACGGAAAAATATCACGGAAGACGTAAGGAAATTCAACTGTGAACTAGTAAGGAAAGCAATTGAAAACAACCAAAGCCTAAAGATAGCAAAGGGACATCTCAGTAAGGGAAAAAACAGATTATGGCACTCAGAAAAGAAGATGGTTCTGTAACAAGAAATAGAGGCGAAATTTTGACAACAGTGAAAGATTTCTACTCCAAATTATATGAAAGGGATGATACATGTACTCCAGGCACCATGAAAGGTACCAAAGTTCTTCCAGTCCTTCCAGCAGAAGTTGCACATGCAATCAAGAACATGAAGCGGGGAAAAGCTCCAGGAGAAGATGGAATTACTGTAGACATCATACAAGAAGCAAGTGGAGAAATCGAAACAGTACTCGCCCATATTTTCACTCGATGCCTTAATGAAGGGAAAATTCCTGAGGATTAGAACAACGCTACAATGATCTTGCTACATAAAAAAGGTGACATTAAGGATCTCAGGAACTGCAGACCTATCAGCCTCCTATCAGTGGTTTATAAAATCTTCACTAAAGTTCTTTCACACCGCTTGAAGGTAACACTGGACATGGCTCAACCGAGAGAACAAGCTGGATTCAGGAGTGGCTACAGCACAATAGATCATATCCACGTACTGAGGGAACTACTTGAAAGAGCGAGGGAATATAAACTTCCATTGTGCATGGCTTTTATCGATTATGAAAAAGCCTTTGATTCGGTGAAACCATCAGCAGTTGCAATGGCTCTGAAATCCTGCGGTATTGAAGATGCATACATTAATATTATTAATAACATCTATGAAAATGCAAGTGCAAAGATTCTGCTAATTGAAAATGCAACACACATAAAAATTGGAAAAGGAGTGAGACAAGGTGACACCATATCTCCGAAGCTCTTTAATGCCACATTGGAAAATGTCTTTCAATCACTGAACTGGGAAAACAAAGGTATAAAGATTAATGGAGATTATATAACCCACCTTCGTTTTGCTGATGACATAGTCATTTTTGCAACTACCCCATCAGAGCTACAGAGTATGATGCAGGAACTTGCTGACAAGAGTAAAGAAGTGGGATCAAAAATGAACTTTCAGAAGACAAAAGAGATGTTCAATGCTTTTACAAGAAATGAAGATTTATCGATTGATGGAGAAAAAGCTGGTAATAACAGACACGTACGTTTATCTTGGACAGCAGATATCAAGTGAGGGTCACATTGGTGAAGAAATTAATCGGCGTACAAAACTTGCCTGGAGAGCTTTTGGAAGAAACAGCATAATTTTCAAGAGCAATATGCCATTATGTCTTAAAAGAAAAGTGTTTGATCAATGCATCCTTCCAGTGCTTACGTATGGTGCAGAGACGTGGACCTTAGCTAAAAGAGACATACAAAGGCTGCAGACAACTCAAATTAGCATGGAGAGGTGCATGCTTGGTGAAACCAGGAGAGATAAGAAGAGGAACACGTGGATCCGAAAAATTACAAGAGTGGAAGACATCATGATCAGAGTTAAATCCCTGAAATGGCAATGGGCTGGACATACTGCCAGAAGAACAGACCATCGATGGACAGCCGAAATTTTATATTGGATTCCAAGGGACAGCAAAAGACCCAGAAGAAGACCACATGGAAGATGGGTGGATGAAATTCGAAAGTATGCGGGAGTGACATGGAGGAGACTGGCACAAGACAGACCGTTGTGGAGGAAACTTGGGGAGACCTTCTTCCAGCAGTGGATTGATAATGGTTGACATTGATGATGATGATGATGAGACGGTTTATAATAAAGCAGAGTACGATCTGCTTGAAAAAACAACGTGGATAGTGATGTGAAACTGGTTGGCTTTGTGCAACAATCAGGAAAGATCGGCGCCAAGAAGGCTAAAGGCGAAGTCGTTAAATATTAGCTCGCTGATACCCAAAAATATGATAATTGCAGCGAAGCTGTAAAGTGCAGAATTGGAGGGCATAATTAGTTTTGCTGCAATTCGTTAATAAAGTGTGGATGTAAATTAGGGAATATCATCTGTACGATCACAAAGCAAAAATATTTTGTTAGGTTAAATTCGCCAACAGGTAGGCAAACTTATCAGAACAATAGATACATTATATGAAAGGATGTCATATCTTCCATACGTTTTGTATTAGAACCTCTATCCTAACAATATGATCGATTTTTTTTATATTTGAGCATCACGCTGTGAAATGAAGATCGTTTAGCCAAAGATTTTTCTAAAAACTTTACGAAACGAGGACTTATCAAGAGATTTACGCATGCAACCTTTGTGTTGTGTTTAAAGTCACAGGGTATTTCCAAAAGTATCGTTAACAAAACTTAGATGATAAGCATTTTCCATAGCATCGTGAGAAAATGAGTATAATTTGATACAACTAAGAGAAGCAGTGATTTGAAAACAGAAACGTATCTATTCAAAGGAGTCAGACTTTCAAGATGAGTGGATAATTATTGTAAAACTTTTATAATTGGAACTTTTATGAGTCGAAATTTTCTGTAACTGAAAGTATTTCGGCATTTTGCATAAACATTTCTTTTTTTTTATGTATGTTTTTCTTTTATAAGTGGAATTTCTTAAACTCGAATTTTTCTTTGACTCGAAACATTGTTTCGTGTTTTGTGAAGAAAACCTGTGGAAATCATATTCTAATACTCGAATTAAAAGAAATATCCACCTGTTTGCTAGTCTTCTAGGTGCCGGGTTTCAAACCACGGTTAGGTCGAAATAGGTTACGTGGAGAAAGAGGATTCCCTCTCCCATCCGCTCTGTGATGGGGGTGTTTTAATCCCCTCAAGGTGGACATTTTCCAGGATTTAACGCTTAGCTACAAGGCCTGTCCAGCAGCATGGAAGTAGAAATCTTTCACAAGTTCTTTCTTAAGTCTGCATACTTTTGGACACATTTCAGGCAGTGAGAGCCGTGCACCTAGTTTTAGAAAAATCCTAGTCTATCATCGTAGTGGAAATGTTTGTTATGTCTGAAAAGTATGCTTAAAGTGTTATCATTGCTGGAAAAAAAAGCTAGTACAAGAAGTGGATACTAAGAGTCTAAACAAATAGGTATTGCTGTAAAATATCGATTAACTCTTTAACTCGAATTTTCTATAATTCGAAATTAATCGTAGTTCCCATGAAGATACGATATATGGAAGTTTTACTGTATTGAAGTTATAACCATCATATCTTAAGTATGGATTTCTGTCAGAACTGATGAGTATCTCAAGTAATCTTAATTTTGAAAAGCTGGGATGTTTACAGAGAATTGCATGACATAGTTCTAATATTTTGTGACTGCTAAAAACAATTCTTTTTTTGGTGCGGCCAAATAACCAGCTATGTAAAATTGCAAATATGAAACGAATACCGATTTCTTCTTCAGAGCACAGGCCGTTCAGGGCAGTTTGAAAGTCTAGTAATAGAGATTGTAAATTCCAGTTTTCATTTTACCGATATAGTATAAGAAATTTTGTTTCCTAATTATTTAGTAATAGCTGAGCAGTTGTATATATATATATATATATATATATATATATATATATATATATATATAAAGTTAATTGATACGAACATTATCCTGTGTATATACATATATATATATATATATAAACCAGGTACTTGCTTTAGAGCTATCCAATGAAAATACATATAAAATAGTAACAGACTGTACTCTAAATACATTAAAAATGCAGTTGATCGGCTTTAATAAATTATTAAAAATAAATAAAATGCAATTACAATTTCCATATATTTTCACAATTCCAAAATTCCATAAACAGCCCGTAAAATTCAGATTTATTACTTGCGGAATAAACAGTTATAATAATGAGGCTTGTAATTTTTTTCTATTATTTATGGCCAAATTGAAAATATTTCATGGATTATTGATAACAATAGAAAAGTTCTGGGTTTTGTTAATTCTATTAATCATACTGAACAACAGATTACTACATATGACTTCACAAATTTATTTACATCAATTAATTGGAATGATCTAAGGAGAATTTTGGATGTTTATTTTGAACAGTTTGGTCTGCAGCTTGATGTTACATTTGAATATTGGACAACCTTATGTAATTTTTGCATTTTGAATATACACATCTAAGAGAACAAACGACTGTATGTACCGATAAATGGTGTTCTAATGGTTTCTTATTGCTCCGGTCCGTTAGCTAATCTTTATCTTCATCACTACGAGGCGAAATTTAGTTCGCCTACAATTTTTCTTCTGATACGTTGACGATTTAATAGCATTTTCATCTGGTACCCCTTCTGTCCGAATTAATGACATCTATACTCCAGGACTAGTGCTTTGTGAAACGGGATTTAAAGATCATGTGCATATCCTCGATTTGGACCTTCTTCCCCAAAGTCAAGGTATCATTCTGGACATTTTCGATAAGAGAAACGAAAAAATTCGTCATAGAAGACTGCAGTGTGCTAAACAGGTTCAACACCGGTAGTGACCATAGATTGGTGAGATATAAGATGCACCTCAACACTAAACTCGATCGTGGCTAGCTCATAAGACAAACAAAATATATTGATATAACCAACCTTAAAAACACCATAATACCTTCAAGTTGGAACTGAAGAACAGATTCTCTGCTTTAGAAGGCCTAACATCTAAAGAAATGGATATTTCTGAAGTTAACAGAAAAGTAACCAAAGCTCTTGTGGAAACAGCAACAAAATTAGCTGGGTCTAAGAACAAGTTGCATGTGAACAAATTCATAGGAAAAACGAAAATGTTGATGCAAAAAAGAAGAGAGACAATTAAAGAAGATGTAACTTCCAAAGTGGAAATATATAGAGCTATGCAAGGCAATACGAAAAAGTATCACTGAATACGTAAGGAAATTCAACTGTGAACTAGTGAGGAAAGCAATTGAAAACAACCAAAGCCTAAAGATAACAAAGGGACATCTCTGTAAGGGAAGAAAACAGATTATGGCACTGAGAAAAGAAGATGTTTCTGTAACAAGAAATAGAAGTGAGATTTTGACAAGAGTGAAAGATTTCTACTCTAATTTATATGAAAGGGATGATACATGTACTCCAGATATCATTAAAGGTACCAGTACCAGAGTTATTCCAGTCCTCCCAGCAGAAGTTGCACATGCAATCAAGAACATGAAGCGGGGAAAAGCTCCAGGAGAAGATGGAACTACTGTAGACATCATACAAGAAGCAAGTGGAGAAATTGAAACGGGACTCGCCCAAATTTTCCCTCGATGACTTAATGAAGGGAATATTCCTAAGGATTGGAACAACGGTACAATGATCCTGCTACATAAAAAAGGTGACATTGAGAATCTAGGGAACTACAGACCCATCAGCCTCCTAACAGTAGTTTATAAAATCTTCACTAAAGTTCTTTCACACTGCTTGAAGGTAACACTGGACATGGCTCAACCGAGAGAACAAGATGGATTCAGGAATGGCTACAGCACAATAGATACTATCCACATACTGAGAGAACTAATTGAAAGAGCGAAGGAATATGAACTTCCGTTGTGCATGGCTTTTATCGAATATAAAAAAGCCTTTGATTCGGTGAAACCATCGGTGTTACAATGGCTTTGAAATCCTGCGGTATTAAAGATGCATACATTAATATTATTAATAACATCTATCAAAATTCAAGTGCAAAGATTCGGCTGTTTGAAAATACAAGACACATAAAAATTGGAAAGGGAGTGAGACAAGGTGACACAATATCTCCGAAGCTCTTTAATGCCACATTGGAAAATGTCTTTCAATCACTGAACTGGGAAAACAAAGGGATAAAGATTAATGGAGATTATCTAACCCACCTTCGTTTTGCTGATGACGTAGTAATTTTTGCCACTACCCCATCAGAGCTGCGAAGTATGATCCAGGAACTTGCTGACAAGAGTAAATAAGTGGGATTAAAAATGAACTTTCAGAAGACAAAAGTGATTTTCAATGCTTTTACAAGAAATGAAGATTTATGGATTGATGGAGAAAAGCTGGAGATAACAGACACGTACGTTTATCTTGGACAGCATATATCAAGTGAGGGTCACTTTGACGAAGAAATTAATCGACGAACAAAAATTGCCTGGAAAGCTTTTGGAAGAAACAGCATAATTTTCAAGAGCAATATGCCCTTATGTCTTAAAACAAAAGTGTTTGATCAGTGCATTCTTCCAGTGCTTACGTATGGTGGACCTTAACTAAAAGAGACATACAAAGGCTGCAGACAACTCCAAGTAGCATGGAGAGGTGCATGCTTGGTGTAACCAGGAGAGATAAGAAGAGGAACTCGTGGATCCGAAAAATGACAAGAGTGAAAGACATCATGATCAGAGTTAAATCCCTGAAATGGCAATGGGCTGGACATACTGCCAGAAGGACAGACCATCGATGGACAGCCAAAATTTTAGATTGTATTCCAAGGGACAGGAAAAGACCCAGAAGAAGACCACACAGGAGATGGGTGGATGAAATATCGAATCTATGCGGGAGTAACATGGAGGAAACTGGCACAATACAAACCGTTGTGGAAGAAACTTGGGGAGACCTTCGTCCAGCAGTGGATTGATAATAGTTGACATTGATGATGATATCGGGTAACGTCCTTATCATTTTAAATTAACAAAGATTTGGTGTCAGAATGCAGCATACTGCCATTCTTTTTTTAACAAATTTTAAGAAGCAATATAGAGTACAATATGTACGAGCATTTTCGTAATTGTCTGCTTTTTTAGCACGTCTTTTGTAAGAAAAGATCGTGCTGATGTTATCGGTTTCTCCGTCCGTCTGTACCCACGGTATCTCTTCAATTATTAGTCCGATTTGTAAAATTGATTTTACATTCGGCAGCTTGAAATATGAGAATGATGATCCTTTTTTTCGTTTTTTTTACAATGTACAATTTCGCAGCTAGAGGCCGTAAATGTACATGATGTCGAATTCAAAATTATGTTTTATTCCACATATTTGCTTCTAAACATCCGATTGAAAAAATTATTTTATCTTTTGATTCCATTTATGTTGAAGAGTATTTTAGATTTAGTTTCTTTTTCAAATTACGCATAGATTTTCCGCTAGGGGGCGTAAAGGTTAATTACATTTTCCCCATAACTCTTCTCCTAAAACTCCGATTTGAAAATTTTTTTTTTCTGCGAAAACATTTCTTGATGGAAAATCTTTTGCATATAATTTCGAATTTTTGGTACTTTGGCCACTAGGGGCGTAAAGGTTAATTTTTGCTTCGAAAGTATTTGCCCTAAAATCTGAGCTTCTAAAATATCGATTGAAAAAATTCTTTCGTGGACTCATTCCACTCACATCGATAAACCTTTTCAGGATATTTTCTTCCTAAAATATCCCCCAGTTTTACCGCCAGCGGGAGTAAAAATATATATTATTTTTCTCAATATCTCTACTTCTGGGAGTCCGATTTGAAAAATTCCTTCTTTGTTGGATAGTGTTTTCCGTGTGATATGTTTTTCATATAATTTCAAAATTTTCAAGTAATTCATAGACTTTCCGCTAGGGGGCGTAAAGGTAAATTGCGTTTCTCCCTATATCTCTGCTTCTAAATCTCCGATTTGAAAAATTCTTTCTGCACCGGATACAGCTCCTGATGGGAAATCATTTGCACATAATTTCTAATTTTTGTAAAAAAAATGGTTTGGCCAACAGGGGGCGTAAACCTTAATTTCCGCTTCTGATGTATTTGCAGCAAAATATAAGCTTCTCAATTCTCGATTGAAAAAAACGTCATTTGTAGACCGATACCACTCATGTCGACAAACCTTTTAGGAACATTTTCTTCTTAAAATAGTGCGTAGTTTCTACGCCAGGGGCGTAGATGCATATCTTATTTTTGTCAAAATCTCTACTTCTAGGAGTTCGATTTGAAAAATTCCTTCTATGTTAGATAGTGTTTCCAGTGTGACATGTGCTTCATATAATTTCAAAATTTTCAAGTAATTTATAGACTTTCCGCTAGAGGGCGTGAAGGCAAATTGTGTTTCTCCCTATATCTCACCTTCTAAATCTCCGATTCGAAAAATTCTTTCTGCGCCGGATACACTTCCTGAAGGGAAATCATTTGCACATAAATTCAAATTTTTGTAGAAAAAATGGTTTGGCCACCATAGGGCGTAAATCGTAATTTCCGCTTCTGATGTATTTGCCGCAAAATATGAGCTTCTAAATTCTCAATTGAAAAAAACGTCGTTTGTAGACCGATACTAGTCGTGTCGACAAACCTTTTAGAAGCATTTTCTTCTTAAAATAGTGCATGATTCCTGCGCCAGGGGTCGTAGATATATATCTTATGTTTGTCAATATTTTGATTTCTTGGAGTCCAATTTAAAAATATTTTTCTTTGTTGGATAGTGTTTCTAGTGTAAAATGTTTTTCCTGTAAATTCAAAATTTTCAAGTAATTTATAGACTTTCCGCTCAGGGGCGTAAAGGTAAATTGCGTTTCCCACTATTTCTCTGCTTCTAAATCTCCGATTTGAAAAATTCTTTCTGCACCGGATACAGCTCCTGATGGGAAATCGTTTGCACATAATATCTAATTCTTGTAAAAATGGTTTTGCCACCAGGTGGCGTAAGTGTTAAGTTCCGCTTCTGATGTATTTGCAGCAAAATATCAGTTTCTAAAATCTCATTTGAAAAAAATGTCTTTTGTTGACCGATGCTACTTATGTCGACAAACCTTTCAGGAACAGTTTCTTCTTGAAATATAGGATGGTTTTTACGCCAGGGGCGTAGAGGTATATCATAGTTTGGTCAATATCTCTACTTCTAAAAGTCCGATTTGAAAAATTCCTTCTTCGTTGGACAATGTTTCCGATGCGAAATGTTTTTCCTATAAATTCAAACATTTTACGTAAATCATAGACTTTCCGCTAGGGCACATAAAGGTAAATGGCGTTTTCTGCTCCTAGAACTCCGATTTGAAATATTCTTCCTGTATCGCATACAAGACCTGATGGAAAATATTTTTCACATAATTTCTAATGTTTTGTAAAGAATGGTTTGGACACCAGGGGTCATATGTGCTAATTTCTGTTTCTGATGTATTTGTAGCAAAATCTGGGCTCCTGAAAACTCGACTAAATTTTTTCTACTTGGACCGATACCGCTCATATGGATAAAACGTTTGCGAATACTTTCTTCATAAAATAATTCATGATTTTCCCACCAGGAGACGTAAAGTCACATCTTATTTTTGTCGATAACTCTGTTTCTAAGAGTTCGTAAGCTCACGATTCCGTTCACACCAATATCTGAAGGTTTAAAGACCCGATTGAAAAAACTTCTTTCTTCCGTCAGAGACTATTGTTTTCCATACCGGTTCCATTGCCTTTGATTAGCTTTGATAAATATAATTTGCGTCAGAACGGATTCAAAAGACGTGCTTATTACATCCGAAAATTCGGTGTCATCTTTCTTGTTGTGTTTAGAAAGAGAACTTGGTTTCCCGTTCCTGCATTTGTTTCAGTGTTAATGATCATGTACGGCATATTAAAATGTACACGCGAATCCAACAACGACATATCGCATTTCGAAGTGGATCAAATGGACAGGAATATCCAGTGCGCTTCGCGACGTTTACTAGAACAACTATTTCACTACAACGTACGGGGACGAATCCAGACCTTACTAGGACGAAATGTTAGTGGTCAAACCTTCATAACGAGTTAAAATTTCTTCATACCCTTCAACAGCAATTGTGTATATCTTCCTATTCTATATTAATGAACTTGAATCTGAACTTTGATAACGAGGAACAGTACACCAATTAAGTAGTAAATAGTAACACTATACTAGTGATCCGATTTATTGGCATAGAAAATAGACACATAAGCGTTTCTTTCTAACTTCCTTGAAATATCCATCTCGTTGATGTGCGAAAGCTTGGAAACGCATGTGTTTATTTCCTGTGCCAATAAATCGGATCACTAGTATAGTGTTACTATTTACTACTTGAATGTGCTCTATCAGGCTGTTTATATTGCAATGGAATAACAAAGTGTTCGGATATTATTTACCACTCTTTGTTTGAAGATATCGATTTACACGATATCTTGGCACGGAAATGTTAAGGAAAGTATAATCGTGAAGAAAAAATTGCAAGAATTTACGCTAAACGTTTTACTGGTGATAGCTATACTCGTTATTTAAAATCAGAATTGTTCGGATTACCTTGCAAAGAGAATCTGAAAACGGATTCTAGTCTAGCATACTTGCTTAATTGATCGTAAATACCATACAACGCACAGGATAATTCTTATGAATCACCATTTAACGTTGTGAACATTGGTCCTGTAGTGAAAAGAATATATGGCATAAAATGCGAAAAGAAGCATTGGGAAAGTTTCACCTTCAAAGAAAAAAAGCGGTAAATTTGTTTCATCTGAAAAAAACATCTTCAGCTTCGGCTGATGATCCACTTTTGGCGGTGCCGATCAGGTCTTTGGAAATAAAAAGAAATAAAATTGTAAGTGCTCAAAAATAAGTGTACAAAATAAGACTCTAAGCCCTCAAAGGGAGAACGTAAATGCCTAAATAACTTGGCTTCATAACTGGCAGCTAATATAAGTAAAGTTTGCCGGAAAGTTTTCATGGACAGACAGATTCGTTATTTTGCTTTGTGAAAAAAAAATGTGCAGCGGAAGAAGCATGATATTTATAAAACCGAACAACTGCTGGTCATATCTGTAAACAAATATTCGAAACTAAAAGATATACCTTTTTTCAAATTGGAATGCTAAATACTGATCTTGAAGGAAACTCCGTTTTTGTATCATAAATTATTAGTTAACTTATGTTGCGTATTCAAATACTTTGGAGTTTCCATGGTTTTAATTTTTACAATAACACTGACATCAAATTGTAACAAACATAATTTTCTGTGAACTACCAATTGCAAGAATATAATTATTTGTTTACAGAAGGGGAAGTATATTTTATCATTTGAACATACAGTAAATTCCTCCTTTGTTGTTTTCAAAATTAATTATTGATACATGAATAAAAAATAAGAAATCACCGCTAAATATGCTTTTCCTAAAAGTTAGAAATACCAATTACTATATGAGACCCTTACTATCAATTCATTTTTTGATGGATGTTGCGTGTGCTTCTTTGTCTCATGTGTAACGTCCCTTTAGCAGCCAACACAAGTTCGCATCCGCAATGTCTCAACCTAAAGTTATATATAAGAACCCTGACATTTATAACTCCACTTCAAACGAATTGAATTATGAGAAGTTTATATACATTTCCCTCGGTTTCAATAGCTTATGATTTCTTTTTGCATTTCTTTATTCAGTATTTCATTTTCCTCACGATATCTACACATCTGTGATTGAAAAATCACCGGCAAAAAAACATGAATTTTTCTTATTCCTCTCGTGCACTTGACTTCTAATTTGAATGATTTGTTTCATGTGAGAAGAACTTTTATCGCTTAGAACCACTTCAGTATAGACAACGTGGTGGACCTTTCAAAACTGATTTGGTACGAGGCATCACAATAGCTGCTGCTCCGGAATGAAATTGAATAAAGTATTTTTCACTAGCAGAAGGGATTGGGAACAAAAATACATAGCTTAAAAATCTTAAATACATATACTGTTGAATTTGATTTAACGTTAATGACAATACAGTACATTAAAAAACAAATGATAATAACAAAGCAGTAATTTACTTGGCAAAGTGCCAAATTCTCAGGAAGATTACTATCCAGCATTGTTACACAATCTGAATGTTGTTCTATAAAACATTTATAAAATGTTTTCAACAAAATACTGTCTTATTTGCTATTTTTCTCCCTTAGAAATTAAAGATAATGTATCTAAATCAAAGTCAATCTCCTATTCGTCCCGTATAGGACTGCTTTGTAACTATGCGTAGCATATGAATAACTAAAAAGCAAGATATTTTTAAACACTCTATGTTATACATAATGGTGAAATATTTTAAATCTGATTCTATTCCAATTGCATATGCACACTAAGAAGAGAAAAAAAAAGAATTGAAATTTTACTTTAAAATTTTAATATCAGTGAGTTCCGATATACACACTTTGCAAAGGACACTTTATTTTCTACATAATGACACACTAATTTAAATCTGATTCTCTTTCAATTACATATGCACATTAAAAAGGGATAGAAAAAATAATTAAAATTTTACCTTAAATGTTTTATTTCAGTGATTTCCGATATAAACTCTTTTGCGAAAGAAGCAGAAACACCGGGATTAGGTCCTGATGAAGCTTCTTCTGCGGGTTCAGCAGTGACAAATATGCAAATAATTAAAGTAAGAACGATCAATGACTAAATAGCGGCCCGTCACAGCGAATGGGAACGACGCATCGAGCTGGATATATCAAGAACTAAGCTCGCACGCAGGAACAATTGTGCCAGTGGATTGCGTTTGCACTGACCTCCATGTACTGTGAGGAAGCCTTAGAAATCGGATACGTTCACACTACAAGATGTTCAGTGAGTCTGAGAGAGAAGACCTAACTGGCCTGAGAACAGGCGTATAACTGAGCTGGGAGATGTTGTGCAATTAGGCAGAGAGACAACGAATAACTGGGTGGAGAGAGGCCTGTTGCTCACGTCGACGTACCTCCAAGCATTGCGATTGGAACGAAGTGGTACTCGGACGATGTTGGCGTCAATGGGTCAAGGTGGGCACAACCCAGCGGCATGTGGGCAGTGTAATGCCGAGGAAAACGACAGAACGCGAGGAACAAGCAATTGTGAAAGCCGTTCAAACAGAACCGAATTCTTTGCTGTGAACCATTCGTGGCCACGTTGTGTCGTTTGCAGTTACGTAAATATACATCCCGATTGTTTTCAGACGATTATTGGCACGAGGACTGGATTCTATGAGGCAACACCGCAGCCTAGCACTCATCCAGCAACAGCTGTAGTGGAGTCGCACAGGACCAATGTGGGATAGTGTTCAATGGCGTGGTGTTGTCTTCAGTGATGGTTCACAGTTTGCACTTGGAACTCATGACCAGCTCATACGCGTCTGATGACTAACCGGCCAGCGCGCGTATCCTGCTTTTACCGTGGAACTACACAGAAAAAGTAACACCTGGTGTGTCTTCGTGGAACTTACAGGCATAGGTAAACATCGAATCTCCAAGGCTTACAATTGTTATACTTTTCTAACGCTGTATTGCTTCTCATGAAAAATAAAGAGAACCCTTAAAACTAAACATGATAGAAGACAGTAGAAAAAAAGTTTGACAAAGAATAAGAAAAAGTGGATTTTAGAGAAAATAAGCTAGCGTTTTTAAACCATAGTCGTCATTCCTACGAATGATGGTCGCAGTATTACTCGGATCAATATTTTTTGCTAAGAAATGACGTGTGGTATAACACCGAAGAGCCGAAACATCATAACTATGCGTCTTGATGAAAATCGAAACAAATGCAGCTAAACGAGCGCACATTCGAAACTCATGAAACGATATTAATAACACCTGATCTCTGTTAATCAATGTTTTTTTGTCCTTCAGGTGAGAAAGGCAGCGGATGTAGTCGGGTTTGACAAAGGACAAATAGTAATTGCCAGACGACTGGGTCTGCGCATTTCAGAGATAGCAAAGCTTTCGGGTTGTGCACGATCAAACGAGATTAGTAATTACACAAAACGGATCGAGGAGAGAACAACTACAACCATAGTCCGCCTGTGTGCCAACTACGGCTCATAGATACTACAAGTGAGCGAATTCTATCCTGTATGTTACGAGCCAACAGAAATGGTAAATGAAACGTACCACATCGATAATTTGAATGATCGTAACCTGAGTAATATGTCACAAGAAGAGGTACATCAAAACCTGTTGAAAATGATGCTGCTTAACCGCAGTCCACGGTAACATCGCTTCACCAACGAATGCGAGTATAATTGTTACGCGAACATCGAAACCAGACGCTGAATGATTCGAAACAGGTCATCTGCTCCGAAGGATCTCGTTCCTATTGGCCAAAGATGAGAGTCGGGTACGTGTGCGTCATTTACCTGGGGAAGTGTTGGTACTAGGATCGAGGTAGGATGAAACAAGCAGATGAAAGAGGTTAAATACATTAGTAAAGTCTTGCTGGGAAAACCTGGATCCAATTATTCACATGAAGAAGACCATGACGTATATCAACTATGTAAAACACCATTGCAGGAAATGTATATCATTTATTGAGACAGTTTTCTCTTCTCCTTGTGACTTGTTTCAACAGGATAATGCACCACGCAACAGTGCACTGATTGTTCTAAAATGCTTCGCGGAACATAAGGAAAAAAATGCAGATATCAGCCTGGACTCCAGTTTTCTTCAACATCAATCCAATCGAGCATTCGTGTTGAGTGGGAACAGCAAAATCGATTTGCGGCGGCTCGAACATGCCCTTTAATGAGTAGAAAAATGAATTCGAAACTCGTTGATACCACATATTACAAGACACGCTTAAAAATCTTACTGGCAATGGCATTTTAAAACCATTAATGAGGTTTTATATTTCCAAACAGCAAAACGTAGCGAAAAGTATTAGTATGAGAAATATAGCTGAGGACGAAATCGGATTGCAAATCTACCTCGAGCAAATGCTAGCAAACATAGATCGATATTGATCGAAATGCAGCTGCGGAAATGCAAAATCGTTTTGACACCGTTTACTCGTGCAATAGATTTTGTTATAGTTAAAAAGACCTATAAACTTCTGGTAAAATGTTTGTTGCGCTGGATTTTTGATGCATCCCAATGTTCAAATTGAGTTACGAAATCTTTATCTTAAATCACGGCCGTGGAAAAAAACGAAATATAAGTTTTGCTTACCGAGTTGAAACAATAACTTTAGTGGCAGAATCGTTTCGTTTACGAACGAATGATCTATTTCCGCTCAGTTAATTTAGAGTCAGCGGCGAAACTGTTCTTAGTTTCGCAATTTATCGAACAGCATGATCAACTCAATAGGCTAAGAGCATTCGCACTTCCCTAATGTAGGAGCACTGATTTGGGAAACGAAAACTGTCACAGGACAAGCAGACAATTTGTGGCTCACCCGGGAACATTTCGCAGTAACGGTTTGAGAAGAGGGCAACGTTTTATTTGACCACCGGGAGAGGAAGGTTATGGAACTTTAATAACTTCATATCGCAAAAGAAAATAATTGTAAATTTTATATGAGTCTGATACAGGCATTTTTTTTCAGTTATAGGAAATATACCACATGTCCAAGTAACGTTTTAGCTAACCGGAAACACCAATAAAACGCCTAAGATGAGTAGTTCGTAAACTTCGTAGTGCATTAAGCACTTTCAAAAAGCTCAGGTTTTTCTCATTGTAAGTCTTTAAAGATGTTTTCTGAATTTTATTTATAACTTTCTTTTTAGGTAAATTAGTGTCTTGTGGGATTTACAATTTTCCTATATGGTTGAGATCAACGCACGTGAATCCAATTCTCTTCTAGATATCCCAAATTAATTTTAAATAATTACACAAAAGTGATGACTCAGAATTTTCAGGGGTAATTATCATGTCTTCTTTATCTTTTTCTCCAAAAAATGAATATAGGAGTTAAAATGCAAATTAGAAACTCATACTTGCCCACTTCTCAACAGCATAATTTACTGTAATTTTTATTCAGGCAGAACAGTGTTCCAGTGAACTGTTCCTAATTTCTGATGTTTTCTAATCAATCAATTTGACTGAAACTGTATTCCTGTTAATTATGTAAAATAAATACTGGTTCATCTTCATTTTCTTCACTGTGTAATTGGAAAAACAAGTTACAACGAAAACTATCAATGGTTTTCCTTGTTTTATTTCATTATCTGTTTCTGACAGGTATTCCATCTCTCTTGAACTGCTCCCACTTTTGCTCACGTTGATAAATCACAATTACCCGAATCCTTGTACTTTTGCGTTAAAATCCTTCTGAATGTATCGATTTGAGGAATTTTTTTATTATAAAGTTGAACATTAAAATTCATAATTATTAATTCTATTTATCTGGAACGCAGGTTCATTCTTCAGATTATAATCGAATTGGCATGCAGTATCATAAAATAATTTAAAGAAAACTCAGTCTCAATCGCTTGCTGGAATTTATATGTCATAAACTTATGTCCTTTATTGTCCTAACATCTGAGGCAATAACTCATGTGCTGCCCATATTCCTGTATGCACTTTCTCAATTTTGATTCTTCCGAGCTCACTGATTAAAATATTAAACTCATGAAACGGAAGTTCAAATTATAAATGATTCCGTAGCAAACAGGAATTGAAAAATACTGCAAAGTGTCTGTGTTTTTGAACAAGAGCTAAGGCAAGAAAGCGATACCACGTGCTTAGTTTTTATTTAGGTGACGTAAGAAAGTTATTTTGGCACCTCTGCGGCCGAGTTCGAAATTCGCCTTTTCGAAAACTATTGGAACACTGCTGACGCTTTACGACTTTGCGACATTTAAGACAATTTTTCTGAACCAGGAGCATGCTGGACCTACTAATTTTGGAGGTAACTCGCACGGGGGTATAATGGTGATTGTTGTTCAAAGGGATAAACGGGTTCTGAAGTGTCCAACGGGTTAGTATCACTATAGAAACATTTGAAGTAAAGGGCAACTGCTAACCAGAAATCTCTACTTATGTGTTGGAAAGGACTTCTCGATTCCCTTAATTGATATTCTTTCAGAAAGGAAGTTGATTTCGTAGAGGCGAGGGTCTGATTGTGTCATATTTTTTTGACCTACAGGGCATTGATATTCGTCTGAATCAGGTATTTCCTTTTGATATAGAAACAATATTTCTGCTTTTCGGATAACTCTTATTTTTATTTTCTTTATTTCAATATATTCTCGGATATATGCCTATGCGGTTCTCGTAAAACTCTGCCTAAATTATTAGATTTCAGGATTCATACTAATTAATAAAGTTTATCATTTCTTGTAATATGATACGAAGTGTCACAAAACTTGTTTTTAGAAAGTACAGTTTACATTAGAACTGTTCAAGTGTTAAATGTAAGAGCCCCATTGGGTTTCACTGTTGTTCGGGTTCGTATGTCAGAAAATATATAGTACAGCGCTCTTTAAATAGAAAAAAATGTTTTAACAACAAAACCTTGTGTTATTGCTTTCAAAATTGTTTTGTCAATGCAAAGACGAATTACAGTCCGCGAAGCTTTGCCGAATGAATAAGATGGTTGTTTGCCAGTTGTTCAGTTGTTCAGAAGAAACTGGTTGTTTCAGAAGGGTTGACCGTGTGACGTAACACATCTCTGACGTCATGTGAGAATGATTTGAATGAGATGACGTCACACCAGCAGCTGTGTTCTTTGTTGCTATGATAACAAAACATAGTGATATACGCGTGAACTGTGCGCGTTTAGGTCGTGATGTCACCTGCACAAAACACGAAAAGCTGATCGTCACGTCACAAACATTTGTTCCTCGGTTTTTCCTATGACAACTTAAAACGTGATCCACGTCGTCAGCAACGTAGCCTTTTATATATCAGGATGCTTTAAAAGGAGATACTGGCCAGAGATCTGGAAACCATGGCTCTGATTCCGAAGCTTATATTCCAATTTGCCTGCTATCCTAATGCCAGGATCATATCAAAGAAGAAATGAAAACAAAGGTAAAGCTGAAGAACACTCGAAGAAAAAGAACAATTTTTTGAGCATTTCTTCATTATTTCTTCAAAACAGTTTTTAATCAAATGATCCTTTTTGTTTTTGCTTACGTGTCAGAGACGAGGACCTCATTTAGGAAGGGCATACAGAAGTTAGAGATACTGAGAGAAACATCACGAAAGCATGATCGTTGTAACAGGTAAAGATTGGAAGAAGAACACAAGGATAAACGAAATGACAAGATTTAATGGCATCATGATCCATGTAAAATCCAGGATCGGCAATGTACCGTACGTGTTTCCAAAGGAACAAATCGCTGGTAGGCCACTAACATATTATAATTCAATGCAGTTTGTTGAGCAAGATACACACACTGACCAAACAATTAAAGATTCCTTTTCAGATACACTTAATTACTATATTAAGGAAAAAGGAAATTGAGGATATAATTTCAATTTATTAAGAATATGTATTTCACATTTTTTACAAACATATATCATAGATAAATTAATGGTGGAAAAAATATTCCTCATAACACATGGGATATCGACAGAATATAATTCTGAATTTGTTGGTACCACATACAGGACGACGACATTTTTAAGTTTACTGAGAGGTGTCATATGGGTGACCAGTATGTTGTACAAGCAATTTCAGAATTATATTCTGTTTTCTTTGAATATTTTATATCATAGTTTTGATTCTGCGTTTCAATAATTCCCAAGTACGACTTACTGCGTTCCGGATGCGGGTAAATAATGATGCATTTGTCTTAATTTGGATAGATATGTTTATAACTTTGTGCTTCAGAATTCGTTTCACAACATTCTGCTTCGTTTCGAGGACATGTGAAAATCTAGCCTCCAAATGATTACAGATTAACAAAAATTCCGCATTCTTAGGGAAATTTAGAGTAGTTAGGAAACCAAATGAAGAAAACTCGAAATATCCCACATGTAAAAATAATCCGAATTATTTTCATGTACACCGCATATTTCCTAATTAAATATTCCAAATATGACCTGTGGTAGTTTTACAGGTGACATTTTTGCGCTTCGTACCTGTCGGGAAAGATATTCTTAGTCGGATCATAGGTTTATGGGCATGAATAATTTAATAAAAGGTTAAGTCAACTCCTTTATTTAGTTTATTTCTCATATGATGTTGGTATGCCGTTACCTTTGTTGGTAACATATGTTACTGAATAAGCCCGGATCGAAACTCGTTTCTTCTGGTATTCACTAACAAGGCAATTAGCCCTTCTTTCTTTGAGGTTAAAGAGGTTTCAGTAGAGTTTTGCTGTCTTTGGTTTATAATTTTCGCTTATTTTGAACACTGTTTTCAGTTTTGTATCTGAAGAATACTGAGGCATTTAACTTGCTGCTTTGTATAATCCGAAAAAATTCCATTAAATGTTCACAGTAAAATATAGCAGATAAGGGAGTCGTAAAAACATTTGCAAAGGTGCTAAGCACACATAAAACGAGCTTCCATCATAAAGATATTACACTTTCATCTGATAGAGGAATTACTCCTACCAATGAAATAAAAATAGTTAAAATGCATTTTCGTCATTTTCATATATATGTACCGAGGATTTAGTTATATACAAACATTTTTCGAATTCAGTAACAAGACATGCTGCTAACTCCCTGAAACACGTGTTTTTTTTTTTTAAATCTGTTGAAACAAATGTATCTTTCTCCGCTGACGTCCATGTGGTGAAATGCTGCAACAAAATATCTAATCTTTAAATGTGCTTAGGATGATATGTATTTTAAGCGCACAGAAAAACGAACATGAGAAATCATTTTCTTTTTTCTTCTCGTCTTGAAACTTAAACTGATTTATACATTGTGAAAGTGAAACGAATTTGCATTTTACGAGCAAACATAATTTAACACTATCGGACACAATTCTGTAAGTATTCTAAACAAGAAAGCATGACGCTTTACATATGTATACATGCAGGCATATTTCTTGACAAAAGAATTTCGTTTGTCAAATTATGGTGTTTATGATATGTGTTCTTCCACCTTTTAAGAATCGCAGAGAATGGCAACGGATCAGTACTTAAGGACCACACGAAATGACAAGTTTAAAATTGATTTGAATATTTCAGTAACTCTGGTGTAATTAGTGTTTTTCGGTACACACTAAAAAGGTACATCGGGTAAAAACATTACACATACGCTGAAACTGAAGCATGACTTTTACGTATTAATAACATACACTATCTACCAACAAGTAATTGGACACCTGTGATAGCAAAGGAAAACGAAGTTTATTCACCTTCAATAGTTGGTGGAGCCTCCACGAGCGGCGATTACAGCTGCGACCCTCAGGGGCATACTCTCAAATAGGCGTTGTACGACGGCTAGGGGTATTTTCTTCCACTCGGCTTGGAGAAGACAGGTCAGTTCCTTCACCGATTTCGGACGGTGGGGGCACCCCTTAAGGCGAACCTCAAGATAAATTCTATCTTATATCTGTAATGTAAATTCTTTTGTTAACATTTTCTCGAAGACAATTACTTTGTAGTGTTTGAAATTTTGAGCACAAATAAAAACGACCCATAGCTAATATGTGATACGGTTATTATTCCGAAAAATGTGTTAGAAGTTTTTTAAAATTCAATTTATTGGACTCGAAAGTATTCGAATTTGGCGGTAGATGGCGCAATAAGTTAGCTCAGCAGTGTTTCTGTCTGAAAGAAATGACATCTTTCATTTCTGTTTGACTTTTCTAATTATCTGAGGCAACTAGAAATCAATGAATAGATCCACAAATGAGATTGGAATCTTTTCTTCCATAAATCACCTTAAATCCTATTGTACATTCATTTTTTGAGGAGAAAGTGTGTACATTAGCAATGAACCCCTGAATTTGAGCTATAGAAACTCTACTTAATTAGGAAGCTCCACCTACTTGCAAAGCCCCACCCCAAATAACCTCATTGGTTAAAACGTTACAGCGCGTATTTTGTCTTTTCGCTCTCGATATGTTTCCTGACTTCACTCAGTTCGCTCGAAACATTTTCAAAATCCTTGACCAGTTGTGGTTTAAGTAAGTTATTTTTTAAATGAAAAGTTCTGATCAGAACGCCCTGGTCAAATTATTAATACTTCCCCATCATGTCACAAAATAACAGAAGAAGAGTAAGCCATCCTGCCCACAGCAAGGCATCAAGAGCCCAGCGATTACCACGTTCTAGAGAGCAAGAAAATGCCCTGGACATCAATCAGCAGGACGCTGTAAAGTAAGTATTTTATATATCAATATATTTATGGGTATTTTCGAAGTATGTGTTGTTCTTTTTTGTGTAACCTATGTAACTGCAACATGTAATATTATTACCACCCGAGTACGTAATAGCAAGATAATCTTCCCCTTTCCCTACCAAAAGGGACGGGGAGGCTGCGAACTTCTAATACACTATTGTAAAGGTTGCGAAGGGCCATAACTGCGAGACTGACATTTTATCTGCCTCCCCCCCCCCTTTTATTTTTTGTTATACGCCTATGGCCTGTTTTAGGATAGCTGCAATTACCTAGGCCAAATTGCAAGTGCCTAGGAAAATTTGTTACTTCGGATCACATTGTTCGATCCGCTATTCCTACACGTAAATTTGAGAAAAAAAAATTTGAAGAGGTTTTTAATCCTTTCTACATCACTCAAGGTATGTTTCATGCTGGGCTTTGGCATGATGTTATTAACTCGTGACTTTCTTTTTCGTTTTTTTTTTTTAATAAAAACTGTTTTGCGTATTTTCGTCATACGCTCAAAGCAAAGATTCTGGAAACTCAACATTTTTTTTTATTTGCCATTCCGTTTGTACTCGTATGTCAATAATGGATATGGGGCTATCTATATACATTCACGTATATTTAGATCAATTGCGGCTCGGCGTTTTCCAGCATTTAGACGTTCTTTACTTAGCAGTGGCGGATCCAGATTCGGGAGATCACCTACTCCCCCGTTTCTTAAAAATAAATAGATCTGAATTGTTTTCTTTATTACAAATATGCAGGTAAAAAATTTTATTTTCTGGATAAAAATCAACTGAAACAAAAGTTTATTAACAAAATATTAAAACACGAAACGAACGGAATTTTGTTTCATAAATACAAAAATATATATACTACAAATTTGTACATTATATACGTATACATATGTATATCATCATCATCGTCAAACATTATCAATCCACTGCTGGACGATGGTCTCCCCAAGTTTCTTCCACAACGGTCTGTCTTGTGCCAGTCTCTTCCATGGTACTCCCGCAAACTTTCGAATTTCGTCCACTCATCTCACATGTGGTCTTCTGCTGGGTCTTTTCCTGTCCCTTGGAATCCAGTCTCAAATTTCGGCTGTCCATCGATGGTTTGTCCTTCTGGCAATATGTCCAGTCTATTGCCATTTCAAGGATTTTACTCTGATCATGATGTCTTCCCCCTTATCGTTTTTCTGTTCCACAAGTTCTCTTCTTATCTCTCTTGGTTACACCAAGCCTGCATCTCTCAATGCTACTTTGAGTTGCCTGTAGTCTTCGTATGTCTTAAAAGGCATTACTTAAAGGCACAAGCTCCATAAAATGAGACAGCAGAGCCACGCGGCTCAAAACGCGAAGCATGCAACCAGAGAAAAACTTCAAGGAAGCAAGGCCAAAAAATGAAATACAAAGCCAAAAGGCTTATATATATATATTCACTATCTACCAACAAGTAATTGGACACCTGTGATAGCAAAAGAAACGAAGTTTATTCACCTTCAATAGCTGGTGGAGCCTCCACGAGCGGCGATTACAGCTGCGACCTTCCGGGGCATACTCTCAACCAGGCGTTGTACGACGGCTAACGGCATTTTCTTCCACTCGGTTTGGAGAAGACAGGTCAGTTCCTTTTACCGATTTCGGATGGTGGGGGCACCCTTTAAGTCGACGCTCCAACTCGTCCCAGAGGTGCTCGATAGGGTTAAGGTCCGAGCTCTGCGCAGGCCAGTCCATTCGATTAACCCCATTGTGACCATACCAAGCCATGGTGGACCTCGCTACATGACAGTTCGCATTGTCATCCTGAAAGTAACATGGGTCCACCCCATAAAACTGCCACAACGTAGGAAGCGCATGGTCATACAAAATGGTGCATTAGGTCTCGGCGTAGAGTCTACCAGGAATTGCGAATAAGGGTGACGTACCACACCAGGAGAAACACCCCCACAGCACAATTCCACCGCCCTCGAACTTCACAGTTGTCACAATACATTCCGGCAGGACGAGTTTTCCAGGCAGACGCCAAATCCAGACTATGCGATCCGCACGGTAGAGGGTGAAACTTGATTCGTCGCTCCACAGAACCTGTTTCCACTGTTCAACGGTCCACTGCGACGTTCTTTGCACCACGTTAGCCGAGCAGCGCTATTGAACTTGGTGATCAAAGACTTGTTGGCGGCAGCACGTCCATGATAACCGAGGGGATGGGCTTCCTTACGGATGGTATTCATCGAAGGAACACTTCCGGATGGAAACTCCTCGCGGATGTGGCCCATCGATTTGGTGCGGTTCTTCCGAATTTCTCTGGCCAGCACCCGTCGGTCTCTAACTCCCAGTTTTGTGGGTCTGCCGGGTAAGAACGCATTCCGACAGTAACCTCTCATCTTCCATTTGCCAATTCCGTAGGCCACTGTCTATTTTGGGTACTTCAACTCGCTGGATATGTCACGTATGGATCGGCCATTTCTGTAATACCCGACAATTGCACCTTTAGTAAAATCCCAGAGCTCCGAACTGCGTGGCATCTTACATGCGACTGGTTGCGTTGTTGTTTTCCACACGATATTTAACGGCGGCGGTCGTGACGTGTATCAGGAACGCAGGTATCGTCGATTGCAGGGGTGTCCAATTACTTGTTGGTAGATAGTGTATATATCATCTTCATCATTGTCAACCATTATCAATCCACTGCTGGACGAAGGTCTCCCCCAAGTTTCCTCCACAACGGTCTGTCTTGTGCCAGTCTCCTCCATGTCACTCCCGTATACTTTCGAATTTCATCCACCCATCTCCCATGTGGTCTTCTTCTGGGTCTTTTCCTGTCCCTTGGAATCCAATCTAAAATTTCTACTTTCCATCGATGGGCTGTCCTTCTGGCAGTATGTCCATCCCATTGCCATTTCAGGGATTTAACTGTGACCATGATGTCCTCCACTCTTGTCATTTTTCGGATCCACGCGTACCTCTTCCTATCTCTCCTGGTTACACCAAGCGTGCACCTCTCCATGATACTTTGAGTGGTCTGCAGCCTTTGTATGTCTCTTTCAGTTAAGGTCCACGTCTCTTCACCATACGTAAGGACTGGAAGGATGCATTGATCAAACACTTTT
This sequence comes from Macrothele yani, assembly GCA_039090855.1. Classification (NCBI taxonomy): domain Eukaryota; kingdom Metazoa; phylum Arthropoda; class Arachnida; order Araneae; family Macrothelidae; genus Macrothele; species Macrothele yani. Next base: position 57,750,872 of record CM077033.1, read on the forward strand.
CTTTTAAGACATAATGGCATATTGCTCTTGAAAATTATGCTGTTTCTTCCAAAAACTCTCCAGGAAAGTTTTGTACGCCGATTAATTTCTTCATCAATGTGATCCTCACTTAAAGATGCTGTCCAAAATAAACGTACGTGTCTGTTACCACCAGTTTTTCTCCATTAATCGATAAATCTGCATTTCTTGTAAAAGCATTGTACATCACTTTTGTCTTCTGAAAGTTCATTTTTAATCCCACTTCTTTACTCTTCTCAGTAAGTTCCTGGATCATACTCTGCAGCTCTGATGGGGTAGTTGCAAAAATGACTACGTCATCAGCAAAACGAAGGTGGGTTAGATAATCTCCATTAATCTTTATCCCTTTGTTTTCTCAGTTCAGTGATTGAAAGACATTTTCCAAAGTGGCATTAAAGAGCTTCGGAGATATTGTGTCACCTTGTCTCACTCCCTTGCCAATTTTTATGTGTGTTGTATTTTAAAACAGCCGAATCTTTGCACTTGCATTTTCCTAGATGTTATTAATAATATTAATGTATGCATCTTCAATACCGCAGAATTTCAGAGCCATTGCAACTGCTGATGGTTTCACCGAATGAAAGGCCTTTTCTTAATCGATAAATCCATGCCCAATGGAAGTTCATATTGCCTCGCTCTTTCAATTAGTTCTCTCAGTACGTGGATATGATCTATTGTGCTGTAGCCACTCCGGAATCCAGGTTGTTATCTTGGTTGAGCCATGTCCAGTGTTACCTTCAAACGGTGTGAGAGAACTTTATTGAAGATTTTATAAACCACTGATAGGAGGCTGATGGGTCTGTAGTTCCTGCGATCCTCAATGTCACCTTTTTTATGTAGCAGGCTCATTGTAGCGTTGTTCCAATCCACAGGAATCTACCCTTAATTAAGACATCGAGTAAAAATTTGGGCGAGTATTGCTTCGATTTCTCCACTTGCTTCTTGTATGATGTCTACAGTAATTCCATATTCTCCTGGAGCTTTCACCCGCTCATGCGCTTGATTGCATGTGAAACTTCTGCTGGGAAGACTGGAATAACTCTGGTACTGGTACCTTTCATGATGCCTGGAGTACAAGTATCATCCCTTTTATATAATTTGGAGTAGCAATCTTTTACTCTTTTAAAAATTTCGCCTCTATTTCTTGTTACAGAACCGTCTTCTTTTCTCAGTGCCATAATCTGTTTTGTTCCCTTACTGAGGTGTCCCTTTGCTATCTTTAGTCTTGGCTGTTTTCAATTACTTCCCTCACTAGTTCACAGTTGAATTTCCTTACATTCAGTATTATTTTTTCGTACTGTCTTGCATAGCTCTGTATATTCCATTTGGAAGTCACATCTTCTTTAGTTGTCCTCATCTCTCTTCTTTTTTGCATCAACATTTTGGTTTTTCCTGATAATTTGTTCACATGCAACTTGTTCTTAGACCCAGCTAATTTTGTTGTTGTTTCCATAAGAGCTTTGGTTACTTTTCTGTTACCTTCAGAAATATCCACTTCTTCCGATGTTAGGAATTCTAAAGCAGAAAGTCTGTTCTTCAGTTCCAACTTGAAGGTATTATGGTGTTTTTTTAAGGTTGGTTAAGTCAATACATTTTGTTTGTCTTATGAGCTTACCACGTTCGTGTTTAGTGTTGAGGTGCATCTTACATCTCACCAATCTATGGTCACTGTCTGTGTTGAACTTGTTTAGCACACTGCAGTCTTCTATGGCGAATTTTTTTGTTACACATAATAAAATCAATTTCACTTGTCATCACATTTGGATGTCTCCATGTCCATTCCCTGTGTGGCTTTTTCTTGAAAAAGGTGTTCAAGATGAAAAACCCTTCTGCCTCTGCAAATTCAACGAGAGTATTTACACGCTGGTTTGTGTTGCTGTCACCGAATTTACCTACTGAAGTTTCATTCTGTTGCCGTTGCCCTATTTTTGCATTGAATACTCCCATAATTATCTTCAAGTGATGCTTACCTTTATTATTTTGATGACGAATTTCCTCATAATTTCTTCAATTTCTTCTTCAGGATGACTTGTGGTGGGTGCATAAGTTTGAATAATCTGTGCCTTGTATCTTCTCGAGAGTTGGATAACGAGTCGTGCAGCTCTGTCAGAAGAACTTTCAACTTCTACAACTTTTTCCTTCAGTTATTTGTTTATTATAAATCTAACACTACTAGTTCTGCCAGCATCTGTCCCACGATAGTAGAAGAGATGTCCACTTATCAGTTCAATGAGATCTTTTCCTTACCTCACTTAGCCCGACGATGTCCCACTTGATCCTTTGTAGTTCCTCTTCCAATTTAAGAAGCCTTGACTCAGAAGATAGGGAGTATCCGTTACACGTAGCCGAGGTCAGCAACAGATGGCAGCCGGGTCCGGTCCTACGGGTATCCTTAGCACCCTCTGCCTTCATGTCGCACTGGCCGCTGCCTTGGCCAGGTACATTCCAGCTGCCGGAGGCTGAGGGTCATGATTTATGTTGTGGGGTCATTTTGGAGGGGTTTGGACATAACTCACCACGCTGGCCAAGCGGGTTGGTGAGTGTGGGATAGAATTTCCCTAATCTCAATGGTATAGTTATACCGCTATTGGCGGTCGTCAGAGCCATTTTAGTGGGAACAGGATGCACCACGAGAAGGCGGGGTTGACATTTGTCAAGGAGAGGCTGTGATTTTACGCATCGCCTGACCTTACATCCCGTGTATATATATACTTAAGAGCAGAGCCGAGAACATGAGAAAAAACTCGAGAATTTAAACCGAAAGTTGCAAAATAACCTGAAGATCAAAACGCGCAACGCAGCAGTTATGAAAATTCAGAACTCACATTCTATTAAGAAGAGACTGAAGCAAAAAATTTTTGACTCATACCAAGTACAACATAGAAAAAGTTATATATTGACCGGCGTGAGTAAAAAAAGTATAAAATAATAGAAAAACAGAATGTAGAAAATGTCGAGAATACCGAGCCTTGGCTTTATCAAGGACCAGCAAAACTCTGCATTTTCTTACTTCCACGAAGACCTATTTGGAAATGGGTTTCTGCAAAGCCATAGATGCAAGTAATAAGCCCACCAAAAAATTAAAAAAAATATATATTTAAAAAATTTATATGTCATAACCACAGCATTAATTTATTTTTATTTTTATTAATGTTTAATTTTGATTTTGTGTAATTTTTGATTTATTTTCGTTTTCAATTTTTTTTAAATTTCATTTTTATTTTTTTTAGTGTGTTTTGGCTGATGTTTCTTTGGAGTGTAGTTAATGCTCGAGTTTTGGTAATTTCCTGGACTGCTTATTTCCAAAAAAATTTTTCCTAGTTGGTTTGCTCGAAATTTTGTATGTTTGGAAGTGAGGTTTTAAGGACGATGAAAGGATTTGAGGTCAACTCAGATAATTCAAGTCCTCCCGGTCGGATAGGCTAGCACCCTTTCCCATAGTGTATGAACTCGCAGGGAAAGTAAATCTAAAGTTATGAAATGACAAACGTTGTTTGTCATGTAAATCTGCGGATCCTAACCTGTATTCTTCTATTACAAATAATTGCTCCTACAAGTTTTGCAAAGCCTATAATACCATTTATAAGCTCATCTGTACTATCTGCAGTCTTAGCTATATTGTCCAAAACAAAAATCCACTTCATCTTAGGATAAATGGTCACAGGCCTCTAGTTAACAAGTTATCTACTTCTGGTGTGAACCCCTCAACTAATGCTAGCCAGTACTGTTCCTTTGATTTAGAGCATTTCCATAATCATGGTTTTGACAAAGTGAAAATAGAGGTATTGCATATTATCCCTGACCTCTATGCTCGACTTGAAACTGAATCCCTTGAAATTTTGCAGCATCAGTCTCTTTATCCCTATCGTCTTAATTCCACTCTTTCTGACAATAACGATAATCCGCATAAATTTTCTAGACGTGAACTCTTCTTTCTTGTTGCCAACAAGAGCTGCACTAGAGGTAATAGAGGACAGAGGTTATTTCGCACTTCAGGCAAGGTTGATTATGCTAACTTGCAAATAACTCTGGACAGTTTTAAAAATGATACAAGTTTTGTTAAAAATACTTACAAAATTCTTAAGTAATTCAAACACTCTGTCCTTAAAAGTTTTTTTTCAAATTCTGGAAAGAAACAGCTAACCATGTTGATAAGCATGTTTTTGCATTGGTTCTAGACATTCTTAAGCATATTCTTAAAGATAAAATTTCTCTTAAAGAAATTTCCAGTAATTATGTGACCATCAGGTTTCTAAATAAAATCTATGATCATCTCAATGTTAGGAAGCTGTTCTACAATAATGCAATTTTTTCCCATCCACAGGCACCAGTCTATTGTAAGTTTTAAATAAGTTAAGCCCTTAGGGTCAATAGTTAAAAACTACAAACTTAATTCTTCGAGTTCCATAACTGTAGTTACTGCATGTTCTTGTGATGAACATAAAGACACAGTTCACTAGAATAAGAATTACAAGCATGTTATCACTGGTAACTTGGGTTTTGTAGAAAATGACAAGCTCAGGAATGTATTAGAGTAGGGTTCTAATGTTAGACCTTCTTTCCAAATCTCCAAAGAGAGGATCCTTGAGAGCTTCACTCCAGATGTTAATAGGTACATTATAAAAACTAGTTTAACATACAATCAGCTTATTGAGGCCTTCGCAGAATGGAAATATAATTAAATCAATAGCTTCACTAATGAGTTGGCAGTCTTGATTTTTGTTTTGATAGAAATCTATTTTTCTCTGGAGATGCTAAAAGGTCACTCTCCAAACTACAAGACCTATTTATTTTTACCACTACGGATAAAGCTAGCAATAATTTTGCAATTATCTGTAAGAAATTCTATTTTGAATTGTTAACTTTGGAACTCAATAATAGAGTAACCTACGAGCCCGTAAGTTACTCTACCAAGCAGTTAGAAAATCGTTTTAAAGCATTCTTCAAGAAACTTAAAATTCCACAAATGAGAAGACGTGAGCCTGAATTTCCCTTTCTTTTGCAACTGTTAAGTTTCTAAGGGATCCAGTGAAGTTCAGATTCACAGCTAGTGGAGTTAGGAGTCGTAAAAAGAAAATTGATCTAGCTTTTAAAGACATCTTGAAGAAGGTCTTGAAACACATTAGTAACTGTACTAATTTGAAGTACAGAGATTTTTGGATAATTAATAATAATGCAGAAGTTATTTCCACTATACTCGAAGTAAATCCCTTAGATATTAATAGTTATGATTTTGAGAACCTATATACTAATCTGCCTCTATCAGATATCATCACTACATTTAAAGAGCTGTATGCAGAATTTAAACTTAACCAATTTGTTAATGTAGGAGCCTGGAACTCTTATCTCAATTGCTGCATAAAAAATAACCATATCTTATATAATAATACTCTCTATAAGCAAGTAAATGGTATCCCTATGGGAAAGTCAGCATCCACAAGTATTGCAAATCTATTCCTGTTCTTTAAGGAATATAAATTCATTAAAATCACTCCACTTGCTCCGAGAACTACCTTTACACCTATAAATATATTGACGATCTGCTGTGTATAAATAATTCAGAAGTTATAGAAAGTGATTTTGATAATATCTATCCTAGCTCTCTTAACTTATGTAAAACCAACCACAGTAATCAGGAACTACAGTTCTTAGACTTAAGCATTAAACTTCACAGAGGTAACGCACCCATTAGCCTCTTTGATAAAAGAGTTAATTTTCCTTTCAAAGTAATTAAATATCTACACAGGAATAATAACATATCAACCAAAGTAATTGAGAATGTACTAATTTCTCAGGTACTTAGAATTTCAAGAATTTGAAGCAACAAGTTGGACTTCAATTACCACAATAATATACTATTAGACAGTTTTCTAGAAAACAAAATTCCAACTTCTTTCATTAAAAGAACTTTAAGAAAAATTATCCTGAATAATAGAGTAAGGTTGGCAGATCTGCTTTAATTTCTACACAGTTAATAATATGATTCCGACCAATGAAATCCTTTTTTTAGGAAGTTGGTCCAGAGGATGCATATTAACTACAAAAAGGAACCTTAGTGCTATGGATAAGAAGGTCCTATTAAAAATAAAAAATTAAATAATATAGACAAAATCACAAAAAAATTAAAAATCTGTTTATAAAATAAAATAAAAATAAATATAAATAAAAACTAGTTATGCACTCACTAGAATAGCTATACTAAAAATAGTAAAACTCACATTAAAATTAATAGGATTCTGAATAGTACACAGAAGCTCACCAAGGTGATTAAATACATGCAAAGGTTATTAAATACACTACTTGTGTATTTCATAAAATTTCTCATGTATTCTGAAGAGTAAATTTTGCTCTTTCTGATCAAACAGGTCCACATTCTTAATTATATTTTTCTCTAGTTAAACTCTCCGCGAGTAGAATCTTTTTCAGTGTGTAGAGGCCTTCAGCCCCACCCACACTGCCCCCAGCGACTAGGGAGTGGCAGGGGTGGACGAAAGTTTGGGGTAAAAGGTCGGCCATGTTTCTTCAAGAGAGGAAGAAGTTAAGTTGCATAAGAGGTAAGCTCACTTCATTGTCTTGAATTTTGGGTTTTCCAAGTTCAATGTTTGAACTTTTTAAACATTTTTTTCTATTTTTTTCGCATTAAGCATTTAGGCGCTAGCAAGTCTATTAACTTTTTTGCGGTTTCTAACTCTCTCTTTTCTCGGTAACTTTGCGCGTTTTTTTGGGCACTTAGGCTAAGAAGCTGGCCGGTTTTTTTTGTTCTTGTAGTCAACGATGTGTTTTCAATGTCGTTAAGATCTTAATAACTACTTAATTATGCACTTAAAGCACTTCTGAAATACTTTGTACATATTGCAACTAATTGTTTATGTCATATAACCTTCACAAAGCATTTCTTTAGTTTATTATTGTTTTTATTTTATTTTCGTTTTTGTGTTGTCAGAAGTTGTGGGTAGGGGGTTTTGTAATCCAGTTTTTTTTTCAGGAATCTGTGCTTTAGAAAAAAATTATTATTTCCTATTTTTATTGCAAAGTTTAAGAATTTGTAGAACTTTAGTATTGCTATATAGGTTTAAATTCTCTCTTAGGTAACTAGGCAATGTGTCATTGCTGAAAATTACTTTTGATTCATTAAGTCACTCTTACAACTTCAGTTTTCTACAATCATCTTCTTTCTGTTTATTAGTAACAGATGAAGAGCATGGATTGGGCCAGGAAAGTTATAGATGCATGCTAAAATGTTAACTCAAAGCTGCGTCATACAACTCTGTGGAGGTTATGACATATATATTTTTTAAAATTTTTTCTGGGCTTATTACTTGCATCTATGGCTTTGCAGAAACCCATTTCCCAATAGGTTTTTGTGGAAGTGAGAAAATGCAGAGTTTTGCTGGTCCTTGATAAATCCACAGCTCGGTATTCTCGACACTTTCTACATTCTGTTTTTTTATTATTTTGTACTCTTTTTACTCACACCGGTAAATATATAACTTTTTCTATGTTGTACTTGGTGTGAGTGAAAAATATTTTTGCTTCAGTCTCTTATTAATAGAATATACATATATACAATGTATAATATACATATATACAATGTATATATATATCATCATCATCATCATTGTCAACCATTATCAATCCACTGCTGGACGAAGGTCTCCCCAAGTTTCCTCCACAACGGTCTGTCTTGTGCCAGTCTCCTCCATGTCACTCCCGCATATTTACGAATTTCATCCACCCATCTCCCATGTGGTCTTTTTCTGGGTCTTTTCCTGTCCCTTGGAATCCAATCTAAAATTTATGCTGTCCATCTATGGTCTGTCCTTCTGGCAGTATGTCCAACCCATTGCCATTTCAGGGATTTAACTCTGATCATGATGTCTTCCACTCTCGTCATTTTTCGGATCCACGAGTTCCTCTTCTTATCTCTCCTGGTTATACCAAGCATGCACCTCTCCATGCTACTTTGAGTTGTCTGCAGCCTTTGTATGTCTCTTTTAGTTAAGGTCCACCTCTCTGCACCATACGTAAGCACTGGAAGGATGCATTGATCAAACACTTTTCTTTTAAGACATAATGGCATATTGCTCTTGAAAATTATGCTGTTTCTTCCAAAAAGCTCTCCAGGAAAGTTTTGTACGCCGATTAATTTCTTTATCAATGTGACCCTCACTTGACATCTGCTGTCCAAGATAAACATACGTATCTGTTATCTCCAGTTTTTCTCCATCAATCGATAAATCTTCATTTCTTGTAAAAGCATTGAACATCACTTTTGTCTTCTGAAAGTTCATTTTTAATCCCACTTCTTTACTCTTGTCAGCAAGTTCCTGGATCATACTCTGCAGCTCTGATGGGGTAGTTGCAAAAATGACTACGTCATCAGCAAAACGAAGGTGGGTTAGATAATCTCCATTAATCTTTATCCCTTTGTTTTCCCAGTTCAGTGATTGAAAGACATTTTCCAATGTGGCATTAAGGAGTTTCGGAGATATGGTGTCACCTTGTCTCACTCCCTTTCCAATTTTTATGTGTGTTGTATTTTCAAACAGCCGAATCTTTGCACTTGCATTTTCATAGATGTTATTAATAATATTAATGTATGCATCTTCAATACCGCAGGATTTCAGAGCCGTGGTAACTGCTGATGGTTTCACCGAATCAAAGGCTTTTTCATAATCGATAAAAGCCATGCACAATGGAAGTTCATATTCCCTCGCTCTTTCAATTAGTTCTCTCAGTACGTGGATATGATCTATTGTGCTGTAGCCACTCCTGAATCCAGCTTGTTCTCTCGGTTGAGCCATGTCCAGTGTCACCTTCAAGCGGTGTGAAAGAACTTTAGTGAAGATTTTATAAACCACAGATAGGAGGCTGATAGGTCTGTAGTTCCTGAGATCCTCAATGTCACCTTTTTTATGTAGCAGGATCATTGTAGCATTGTTCCAATCCTCAGGAATCTTCCCTTCATTAAGGCATCGAGTGAAAATTTGGGCGAGTACTGTTTCAATTTCTCCACTTGCTTCTTGTATGATGTCTATAGTAATTCCATCTTCTCCTGGAGCTTTCCCCGCTTGATGTTCTTGATTGCATGAGCAACTTCTGCTGGGAGGACTGGAAGAACTCTGGTACCTTTCATGATGTCTGGAGTACATGTATCATCCCTTTCATATAATTTGGAGTAAATATATATATATATATATATATATATCATCATTGTCAACCATTATCAATCCTGTGGTGGATGAAGGTTTCACCAAGTTTCTTCCACAACGGTCTCTCTTGTGTCAGTCTCCTCCCTCCATGTTACTTCCGCATACTTTCGAATTTCATCCACCCATCTCCCATGTGGTCTTCTTCTGGGTCTTTTCCTGTCCCTTGGAATCCAATCTAAAATTTAGGCTGTTCATCGATGGTCTGTCCTTCTTGCAGTATATATAGCCCATTGCCATTTCAGGGATTTAACTCTGATCATGATGTCTTCCACTCTTGTCATTTTTCGGATCCACGAGTACCTCTTCTTATCTCTCCTGGTCACATCAAGCATGCACCTCTCCATGCCTCTTTGAGTTGTATGCAGCCTTTGTATGTCTCTTTAGTTAAGGTCCACGTCTCTGCACCATACGTAAGCACTAGAAGGATGCATTGATCACACTATTATATATATATATATATATATATATCATCATCATCATCATTGTCAACCATTATCAATCCACTGCTGGACGAAGGTCTCCCCAAGTTTCCTCCACAACGGTCTGTCTTGTGCCAGTCTCCTCCATGTCACTCCCGCATATTTATGAATTTCATCCACCCATCTCCCATGTGGTCTTTTTCTGGGTCTTTTCCTGTCCCTTGGAATCCAATCTAAAATTTCGGCTGTCCATCTATGGTCTGTCCTTCTGGCAGTATGTCCAGCCCATTGCCATTTCAGGGATTTAACTCTGATCATGATGTCTTCCACTCTCGTCATTTTTCGGATCCACGAGTTCCTCTTCTTATCTCTCCTGGTTATACCAAGCATGCACCTCTCCATGCTACTTTGAGTTGTCTGCAGCCTTTGTATGTCTCTTTTAGTTAAGGTCCACGTCTCTGCACCATACGTAAGCACTGGAAGGATGCATTGATCAAACACTTTTCTTTTAAGACATAATGGCATATTGCTCTTGAAAATTATGCTGTTTCTTCCAAAAGCTCTCCAGGCAAGTTTTGTACGCCGATTAATTTCTTCATCAATGTGACCCTCACTTGATATCTGCTGTCCAAGATAAACATACGTATCTGTTATCTCCAGTTTTTCTCCATCAATCGATAAATCTTCATTTCTTGTAAAAGCATTGAACATCACTTTTGTCTTCTGAAAGTTCATTTTTAATCCCACTTCTTTACTCTTGTCAGCAAGTTCCTGGATCATACTCTGCAGCTCTGATGGGGTAGTTGCAAAAATGACTACGTCATCAGCAAAACGAAGGTGGGTTAGATAATCTCCATTAATCTTTATCCCTTTGTTTTCCCAGTTCAGTGATTGAAAGACATTTTCCAATGTGGCATTAAAGAGCTTCGGAGATATGGTGTCACCTTGTCTCACTCCCTTTCCAATTTTTATGTGTGTTGTATTTTCAAACAGCCGAATCTTTGCACTTGCATTTTCATAGATGTTATTAATAATATTAATGTATGCATCTTCAATACCGCAGGATTTCAGAGCCGTGGTAACTGCTGATGGTTTCACCGAATCAAAGGCTTTTTCATAATCGATAAAAGCCATGCACAATGGAAGTTCATATTCCCTCGCTCTTTCAATTAGTTCTCTCAGTACGTGGATATGATCTATTGTGCTGTAGCCACTCCTGAATCCAGCTTGTTCTCGCGGTTGAGCCATGTCCAGTGTTACCTTCCAGCGGTGTGAAAGAACTTTAGTGAAGATTTTATAAACCACAGATAGGAGGCTGATAGGTCTGTAGTTCCTGAGATCCTCAATGTCACCTTTTTTATGTAGCAGGATCATTGTAGCATTGTTCCAATCCTCAGGAATCTTCCCTTCATTAAGGCATCGAGTGAAAATTTGGGCGAGTACTGTTTCAATTCCTCCACTTGCTTCTTGTATGATGTCTATAGTAATTCCATCTTCTCCTGGAGCTTTCCCCGCTTGATGTTCTTGATTGCATGAGCAACTTCTGCTGGGAGGACTGGAAGAACTCTGGTACCTTTCATGATGTCTGGAGTACATGTATCATCCCTTTCATATAATTTGGAGTAAATATATATATATATATATATATATATATATATATATATATATATATATATATCATCATTGTCAACCATTATCAATCCTGTGGTGGATGAAGGTTTCACCAAGTTTCTTCCACAACGGTCTCTCTTGTAACAGTCTCCTCCCTCCATGTTACTTCCGCATACTTTCGAATTTCATCCACCCATCTCCCATGTGGTCTTCTTCTGGGTCTTTTCCTGTCCCTTGGAATCCAATCTAAAATTTAGGCTGTTCATCGATGGTCTGTCCTTCTTGCAGTATATATAGCCCATTGCCATTTCAGGGATTTAACTCTGATCATGATGTCTTCCACTCTTGTCATTTTTCGGATCCACGAGTACCTCTTCTTATCTCTCCTGGTCACATCAAGCATGCACCTCTCCATGCCTCTTTGAGTTGTATGCAGCCTTTGTATGTCTCTTTAGTTAAGGTCCACGTCTCTGCACCATACGTAAGCACTAGAAGGATGCATTGATCACACTATTATATATATATATATATATATATATCATCATCATTGTCAACCATTATCAATCCACTGCTGGACGAAGGTCTCCCCAAGTTTCCTCCACAACGGTCTGTCTTGTGCCAGTCTCCTCCATGTCACTCCCGCATATTTATGAATTTCATCCACCCATCTCCCATGTGGTCTTTTTCTGGGTCTTTTCCTGTCCCTTGGAATCCAATCTAAAATTTCGGCTGTCCATCTATGGTCTGTCCTTCTGGCAGTATGTCCAGCCCATTGCCATTTCAGGGATTTAACTCTGATCATGATGTCTTCCACTCTCGTCATTTTTCGGATCCACGAGTTCCTCTTCTTATCTCTCCTGGTTATACCAAGCATGCACCTCTCCATGCTACTTTGAGTTGTCTGCAGCCTTTGTATGTCTCTTTTAGTTAAGGTCCACGTCTCTGCACCATACGTAAGCACTGGAAGGATGCATTGATCAAACACTTTTCTTTTAAGACATAATGGCATATTGCTCTTGAAAATTATGCTGTTTCTTCCAAAAGCTCTCCAGGCAAGTTTTGTACGCCGATTAATTTCTTCATCAATGTGACCCTCACTTGATATCTGCTGTCCAAGATAAACATACGTATCTGTTATCTCCAGTTTTTCTCCATCAATCGATAAATCTTCATTTCTTGTAAAAGCATTGAACATCACTTTTGTCTTCTGAAAGTTCATTTTTAATCCCACTTCTTTACTCTTGTCAGCAAGTTCCTGGATCATACTCTGCAGCTCTGATGGGGTAGTTGCAAAAATGACTACGTCATCAGCAAAACGAAGGTGGGTTAGATAATCTCCATTAATCTTTATCCCTTTGTTTTCCCAGTTCAGTGATTGAAAGACATTTTCCAATGTGGCATTAAAGAGCTTCGGAGATATGGTGTCACCTTGTCTCACTCCCTTTCCAATTTTTATGTGTGTTGTATTTTCAAACAGCCGAATCTTTGCACTTGCATTTTCATAGATGTTATTAATAATATTAATGTATGCATCTTCAATACCGCAGGATTTCAGAGCCGTGGTAACTGCTGATGGTTTCACCGAATCAAAGGCTTTTTCATAATCGATAAAAGCCATGCACAATGGAAGTTCATATTCCCTCGATCTTTCAATTAGTTCTCTCAGTACGTGGATATGATCTATTGTGCTGTAGCCACTCCTGAATCCAGCTTGTTCTCTCGGTTGAGCCATGTCCAGTGTTACCTTCAAGCGGTGTGAAAGAACTTTAGTGAAGATTTTATAAACCACTGATAGGAGGCTGATAGGTCTGTAGTTCCTGAGATCCTCAATGTCACCTTTTTTATGTAGCAGGATCATTGTAGCATTGTTCCAATCCTCAGGAATCTTCCCTTCATTAAGGCATCGAGTGAAAATTTGGGCGAGTACTGTTTCAATTTCTCCACTTGCTTCTTGTATGATGTCTATAGTAATTCCATCTTCTCCTGGAGCTTTCCCCCGCTTCATGTTCTTGATTGCATGAGCAACTTCTGCTGGGAGGACTGGAAGAACTCTGGTACCTTTCATGATGTCTGGAGTACATGTATCATCCCTTTCATATAATTTGGAGTAGAAATCTTTCACTCTTGTCAAAATTTCGCCTCTATTTCTTGTTATAGAACCATCTTCTTTTCTCAGAGCCATAATCTGTTTTCTTCCCTTACTGAGATGTCCCTTTGCTATCTTAAGGCTTTGGTTGTTTTCAATTGCTTTCCTCACTAGCTCACAGTTGAATTTCCTTACGTCTTCAGTGATACTTTTTCGTGTTGTCTTGCATAGCTCTATATATTCCACTTTGGAAGTCACATCTTCTTTAGCTGTCCTCATCTCTCTTCTTTTTTGCATCAACATTTTGGTTTTTCCTGATAATTTGTTCACATGCAACTTGTTCTTAGACCCAGCTAATTTTGTTGCTGTTTCCATTAGAGCTTTGGTTACTTTTCTGTTAACTTCCGAAATATCCACTTCTTCCGATGTTAGGCCTTCTAAAGCAGAGAATCTGTTCTTCAGTTCCAACTTGAAAGTATTATGTTGTTTTTTAAGGTTGGTTATGTCAATACATTTTGTTTGTCTTATGAGCTTGCCACGTTCCAGTTTAGTGTTGAGGTGCATCTTACATCTCACCAATCTATGGTCACTACCTGTGTTGAACTTGTTCAGCACACTGCAGTCTTCGATGACAAATTTTTTGTTACACATAATAAAATCAATTTCACTTGTCGTCCCAATTGGATGTCTCCATGTCCATTTCCTGTGTGGCTTTTTCTTGAAAAAGGAGTTCAAGATGAAAAATCCTTCTGCCTCTGCAAACTCAACGAGAGTATTTCCACGCTGGTTTCTGTTGCCGTGACCGAATTTACCTACTGAAGTTTCATTCTGTTGCCGTTGCCCTATTTTTGCATTGAAATCTCCCATAATTATCTTCAAGTGCTGCTTACCTTTATTATTTAGATGACGAATTTCCTCATAAAATTCTTCAATTTCTTCTTCAGGATGACTTGTGGTGGGTGCATAAGTTTGAATAATCTGAGCCTGGTATCTTCTCGATAGTTGGATAACGAGTCGTGCAGCTCTGTCAGCGGAACTTTCAACTTCTACCACTTTATCCTTCAGTTTCTTGTTTATTATAAATCCAACACCACTAGTTCTGCCAGTATCTGTCCCACGATAATAGAAGAGATGTCCACTTTTCAGTTCAATGAGATCTTCTCCTTTTCTCCTTACCTCACTTAGCCCGACGATGTCCCACTTGATCCTTTGTAGTTCCTCTTCCAATTCAAGAAGCCTTGAATCAGAAGATAGGGAGCGTCCGTTATAGGTAGCCAAGGTCAGCATCAAATGGCAGCCTAGTCCGGTCCTCCGGGGATTCTTAGCACCCTCTGCCTTCATGTCGCACTGGCCGCTGCCTTGGCCAGGTACATTCCAGCTGCCGGAGACTGAGGGCCAAGATTTAAGTTGTAGAGTCATTTTGGAGGTGTTTGGCCATAACTCACCACGCTGGCCAAGCGGGTTGGTGAGTGTGGGATAGCATTTCCTCTGATCCCGATGGTATAGTTATACCGCTATTGGCGGTCGTCAGAGCCCCTTTAGTGGGAACAGGATGCACCACGAGAAGGCGGGGTTGACATTTGTCAAGGAGAGGCTGTGATGTTACGCATCACCTGACCTTACATCCCATATATATATATATATATATATATATATATATATATATATATATATATCTTAAGAAGGATTAAGCCATGTATATAGAGCTTAAGAAAAATTCTTGCATGAGACAAAATGTTTTTGAAAAGAGTGATTACCTATTTGACTAAGCAGGTAAATTTTATGATAGAATAAGCACTTGGCAAACCATTTTCAGATGTTCAGGAGGCTTTTCCCTCTCTCCTGTATATACCAAGCATTTTTTTTTCAAATATGGACCGACTTTGGGCCTGCAGTAATTGAAAAGCTGGGAGTTTACAAAATTCTACATCATTGATACGGCCGCAGCCACGTTCCCCTATTTTTATAATACAAAAGCTTTACTCAACATTTGTGGACGATTATTACGGACATATTGTGACGGGGAATCCACACCGATGGACATTATGCCACAAAAGCTACAAAAGTCCATTATATTAAGAATTTTGTGGCTTTTACCTGATCTTCCTTACTATTACAATTACTTTCACTGTTTGTTGTATTACTTTGCGTTATTGGTTTAAATGTAAGAGCTAAATAAACTATATTGAATTCAATTGAACAAATTTAGTAATATTTTCAATAGTATTGATTCCAATGTGTCATAAATACCCGTATCATTTTCTTTGGAGAAATTGAGGTGGTGTCAACTTAAACTGAATTCCAAGACAAGGACAGCACAGAGGTATGTGCCTGTTCCTAAAAAGGAAGATAACGTTGTAAGACCACCATGAAACGTCGGAGACGTTGTGAGAACAGGGGACATCTTTTTCCAAGATCAACAATTCGGAAGTCCTATTTAAATAATGACATATCAGAATTGAGAATGAAGGCTGTTAGAAAGACCACTTGTTATTACCGTTTCACGAAATGTTGAAGAAGTCCAAGAAACGATATAGGAACATTAAAATTTTTGAAAAATAGGGATTGGGGGGAGGGGAGGGGGAGAATGTCGTGTGAATTTGCTTGACTCATAGTCCTCGAGATGCTGAGCACGTGAATGGTCTCGGACAAATATCTTAAGGAACCACTGATTCATAGAGTCAGCGCCTGCACCAGCAAAGACAGTGTTTCAGAATTTTCAGCTGGATGCGCACAGATCTTTGACAGGCCTCCTGTGCACTTTTGAAAATTAGATACATCTGTTTGATACGGAATCCAAACACCGAAACAATTTCCCCTTTCCCTCCAAAAAATTTTAGCATAAAAGTCTGCAGCAAAAGTTAGTGCGTTTAGTGTCTATGACAAGGGCGGTGGGGTGCTTGCTGACTCACTGGAAAAGAAAGCTTTTATTAGAGAGGCGTTTTAAGCTTGTCTTTTGGGTAAACTGAAGAACAAAGTCAAATGAATACGAATGGGGAGATGGTAAAAATGGGTTTGTTTTTCCAGGAAAATGATTCGGCTGGGTTTACAACGCCAGGAAAAGATATTGAACTGTAGAGAAATCGTGCTTAGTTTTCGGATTTAGCACCGTCTGACTTGCATGTATTCTTCTAATTCAAGAAACATTTAAAGGGTACACTACCGATTATACATTAGCAAATGATACCCAGTTTCTGACTTTTATTCGGGAGGTTTAAGGAAACTTGAACATCGGTGTCAGAACTGCATGTATGAAATCCATTTGCATGACTAAACTTTTCTAACAAAATTCAAGGACTTATAAACACTCCATCCTTTTCGCCAAGGATTGGTAAAGTGTGATTTCCACGTGAATTATTCTGACAGGCATTCCTTCTTCGGGTAATACACAAGTTATAACACCCACTCCTGAATTATTCTGACAGGTTCACTTCACACTTTTGGTGAAATTTTGACTAAACATAATTTAGATGTTTGCTAACTTTTCGAGAAAGTATTTAAAGCTGGAAACGAGACAAAAGTGGAAATTTAAATTTGATTTATTATAATTTATTTTCTTAAACAAATAGTTAAAACAAGTATTACAAAACGACTTTTCAATGTCAAATAGGCAGTGGAATAAACAGAACGTTTATTCTGGTATCATTTATCTTCGGAAAGTTTAACATTCGTGCTGAGCATTTACAATCAAAAGAAAATATAGATTCGCGCGTAATTTTACATTCCTTGATATTTATGGGTCCCTAATTTAATATGTACATAAAATAAATTCAGTGTAATGTAATTTACGGTATTCGATACCCAGCATGTATTATGCGTTCAAAAAGCATTTATTTTGTACATTTATCTTAGAGTAAGCAGTTCTTCGATGGCTTGTAGTTCCGTTTAGAAAAAAAACACTTTTCGATTCGTACATTAACAGATTTAATAAATGATACTTGAGGTGTCAGTTAAAAATTACTACGGTTTCATAAAAATATTAGATATTATCGAAGAAAATATTGTACTTTATACGAAACAGGTAATAAAATATATTATTCACTAAGATAACTACAGATTATACTAGTAATCTAGATTATTGGCGTAATAATATGTAAATGAGAGTTTTCAAGCTTTCGTTCGTCAACCAGATGGCTTTTCCAAAGGAGACAGACAGAAACTTCAACCTGAATAAGAGAACGCTTCAACAACTTGAAAGCGATTACTTAAGTGACAATAAACAGATACGAAGTAATATTCCGTTAAAGACATGAAGCAGCACGTTGGTTGTTGGTTTATCCTAGTAGGAAAAAAGGCATTAACTGAGCAATTGGTTCCAAATTCGTGGGAACTCCAGAGAGGCGCTATCATTACAAGCTTCACTGTTGGTAATGATCTTCAAGTTTTCTCGAATCGCTGTCGAATTAACAGTGCATTTTTCATTAAACTTTTCTTCAAGTGAAATCGTTGGACTTAAATATTCCTTCCCATAGAGAAAATATAAAGGTTATACAGTATTTATGACCGCTCACCGTTAGTAATTTTCTTGCTTCAGATAGTTTTTGTTGTACAGAATCACAATGAAATTTCAGTACAAAATTAAAATATATCTTTGTTTGTATGTTCTCCCTCTATGAGTAACATTTAATATTTAACAAAAGTACTATTTTGCATGTTGGTATTTTATTGCTATTTTGTA
Organism: Macrothele yani; assembly: GCA_039090855.1. Lineage (NCBI taxonomy): Eukaryota > Metazoa > Arthropoda > Arachnida > Araneae > Macrothelidae > Macrothele > Macrothele yani. The sequence goes on from CM077033.1 coordinate 57,768,896, forward strand.
CGAACATTAAACTGAACAATTGTAGTATACGTAGTTCATAACATTCTTTGCTAATCTTCGGCTTAACTATAATATACCAGATGTTGTATTCAATCATGAAATCATTTCGAAACAAAATTTTACACAATTTTAGCATTGAGATTGAGGACGACGTGCCATTTGTCCTGAGTTTCGTTCCATAAAACCTGGTTGTTTTATACCAAATGTAAATATTATCCATGCATGGAATCCATTCCAAGTGCAAAGGGTGTAAAAATGCCAATTTTCTTCCGTGATGACACCTGTGCTGCACAGAGACTTATGTGACAAAACTGTGCATTTTCAGTAACCTTTTGCATGTAAGATCATCGCTGTTTAGAAAACCATCATCATAAAACATCTCAGAGAATTTTGAAAAAAATAAGCATTGAAACGTAGTTGGGAATGTGATTTTTAAGCTTAAAGAACAAACGTATTATATGGATCCTATTTTATATCAGACCGGGTTTTTTGCCGAAAAATAAATTTTTGTGATTATAAAATTTAGTTTGCAGTATTATTGTTAAAACTAAATTTATGGTTAATATACATATTTTGCGATTTCAGTTCCTCGGGTGGGTAGAATACAGTCTATTTCAAATAGTGATCACTGGTAAAGTTGTTCGCTGATAAGTAATTCAGTTTCATGTACTAATGCGTGTTCAAAATGGAAACGAAATCCTCCGACTGGCGTTATCGATGTAATCTGTACTAGCATCTCGGTAGAACTTAGGGATGACTCTCATTCGCTAATTCATTGGTCAGCGCTTGCGATGGCGAACGAATGAGATAACTTATTTGCGTGTTGAAAGTGTGATAATCAAACAGAAACAGCAAATATTAGTTCCAAGACTTATAAGAATATCGCGGCGCTTTAACATTAAATTTGGTGCCATCTTTAATAGATAGCAGATAGGATATATACTTGTGTTTTCTAAAGGTTTGAACTGAAGGAAAGGAAGTTAAATGCGAGGTATTGTGAGCTATATACATGTTCATTCATATGCTTTTAGTCGTAGCAACTTCCAACGTTAAAGACTGGGCTAACCGTTTAGGATGCAACCTACATATTCTGATTTTTACTGCAGCGAATGATTGTGTTATGTGTACCCTCGTCGCTCTCCTGCGTGCCCAAGAACCATGAAAAATATTCGCTTCATATGCACTCTATGTGAGTGTATGTTATTAGAAATGCACATGCGCAACAATAGTTTCCTCTTCATTGTGGTTTTATGTAAAGAATAAGAGATAAAAATATTAGCATGCATTTCTTGTTACAGTTGTGTTTGGCTCGATGCAGATTTACGAAGATTTAGCATCAATACATTAAAAATCGGAACCAAAAAGAGGACAAAACAGCTTGTTTCAATATTGTATTAAAACTAAACATTTTCCAAAATTAGATAAAATAATATTGATTTCGACACATTAATCTGAAAAAGAATTACAATTTTCTGAATATATATCTATTGAAAAACTAAAACATAAAGTTTCCAATATTCATGGCCGACAAACCTTCCCGAGGTGTGAGTAAAGGTAATAAAAATGGAGGTAAGTTTTTCAAAAGAAAAGAAAATCCTTTACCAAAAACAAACATTAATAATAATAAAAATATTAAAATAATAAAATAAAAGAAAAACAGCATGAAGAAGAATACAAACACAACAGTGAAAAAAATATAATAAAATATACAAAAGTTGAATAATAGAAAAGAATGAAGAATAATAATCATTCATTAAATTTAAAATAAAATTGATTCTGTTCGTTATCGAGGATTGTTCATCTTTTAAAATTTAAAGTGAAATCAATTTCCGACAGTTTCGCACAGCAGAAAACCATTTAAGTTAAATTAAATCAATTTTCAAGTCGATATTGAATCCAATAGAAGACGCTCGAAGCGATAAGTTTTCATATAGATAAATTAAGAAAAGCGCCTACGCATTGATATTGCCTGCAAAATCGAGATGCGAACAAATGCTCGATATTCGCAATACCTTGACGTGTGTGGGGGGAACGTAAGAACAATCTGAAGATGATGTCAAGAGGCTCACCGAAAACCCGGGTTCTGACCTTATTAGCTGCATATGCCATTGAATTTACTGTGTATATTATCTACCGGTATTTTTGGTTAACTTTAAAAAAATGGCTAATATAAAAGAAAACTTTGTTAAAGCAAACATCTCTGAGCATCAATAACATTACTAACCAAGTAAGTATTCTAAAACCACGCGGCTATAAGGTAAGTTAAATCTAAATTTTTATTAATTAAAAACAGTATTTTTCTTAAAACAAAAAATTATTTTAATTACAATATAATGGAGCAGTACCTTTTGATCGTTCTAGATATTTATTTTTAATTAGCAAACAAAGACGGAGTACACGCGGTTGATATCACGCATCGGCAAAACAAAAGCCGTGCTTCAAAAACATTTGTTTGTCCTACGATGATAATGTGAGTATATGTCATTTACACATTAATGTACTTCCAAATGTTAATTTAACGTATATTTTGAACAGGTGTAATTACGGAAAGAAATATCAGTGTACCATGTAGCAACGGCACCGAAAAACTGTGGTTATGAGGCATTTTCTGAAATCTACTGAATCCATACTAACGTATTTACTGGCTCCTACCGTGATTGGGAGATACCTCACTGGTATGCAATAAAATAAATTTAAAAATGTGGAACACCCTTGGAATTCACAGCTCCATGAAGCTGCGTCAGATCAGTTGAAAACAACTTTTGCAAGAAAATAGCAAACAAAAGGTTCAGCAGAGGAAGACATGTCCTTTTCTGCAGCACTTCTTTTCTTTTTCTATTCACTTGGGTCACTCGATGTCCGGACATTTATTAATGAACCAATGAAGGAAGAAATAATCTTCCTAATATATGAGAAATCGGTAGAATATCCAAAGCAAACAGAATATATATTCTGAATTTGCTTGTAACACTTACTGGTGATCCATTTAACACCTCTCAGAAAACTTAAAAAAATCATCCCCCTGGAGCAGGAATAGAACCCACATCTCAAGATTTCCGTCGGGTCAAAACACTATGAAATAGTAACGATGCTTCAACTAGCCAAAATCATCGTAAGTTTAGATTCCAGGGCTAAGTGTGCTTAGTCTCAGTTGCTTGGAATTTCACTGTACCGGGTGGTCTAACGGTTTGCATACTCGAAGGGAAATCGGATGATGCGGGTTCTATATCCACACCAGGGCGATAAATTTTGCAAGTTTTCTGAGAGGGGTTACATAAATGAGCAGCAAGTGTCACAATCTAATTCAGAATTTATGTTCTGTTTGATTTGAATATTCTATTGATTTCCCATGTATTATGAAGAATATTTCTTCTTTCATTGATGTTTCTGTGGTACTGGTGATTTCCAACCTACATCCGTTTTCACAGAGGAGTTGAGTCAAAACACTTTGAGGAAGCAACGATGCTTCGACTAGCAATAATAATCTGAATGTGTTCAGATTCCAGGTCTTAGTTTCCTTAGTCTCAGTTGACTGTCGTAAATGTGTAGTTTAGCGTCCTAAATGATTTCGCCGCAAATGTTGACGTATTTCAAAAAGAGCTAGACTTACAGATTTTAAAGTAGGCAATCTCATGACAAATGGTGAAAAAATTCATCTTTGTAGTGCCTTTTAAAGATTTTTACCGTAATATTTACCTGCAAGTATAACGCTGTGAACATAAGCTGCCTCAGGCCTAACACAACGTTGCGCCGACGACCTCAATCTTTCTTCCGTTGATACTCCTCTTTGCTACGGCAGCCAGTTCACGGGCGGAACAGTATAAGAGGAACCGGTTACAATGTTTGCCAAGTGAGCAATCAACTCTGTAGGACTACGCTACAGATTACAGATCCATATTACCCCCTTCCATTTGTTGTCTCACCAACGGTAATTTTGTGCAAGCAAAACAAACATTTACCGACTTAATAGAAGAACCGAAAGTGCACTGAAATACCAATTGAAGTGTGAATCCGAGCCGTTAAAACCAGGAAAAATTAAGTTTCAGCATTTCCCCTAACTCCCATTGATAAAAACTAGAGATGCACTTTCAGGATTCTGTTCAAGCAAAAAGTAATCTCCGAACTTTGTATCTTGTGTGAGGGAATCACATACGACGAAACAACGGAAAAACGAAAAAATTGTCACCATATGCTTTAAAAAGAGTGAGAAAAAATTGAAGAACTATACTCTGTCGCGTAGGATTACAATATGTAACTCTTTTCTGACAAGAATGTACCAGGTTGCTGTTCTAGTTTTTCTCTTTTATTGGGAGTTTGACGATGACCGTGAGCAACTCAATGGGCTATAAACAGTAGTACGTTCCTAATTTAGGACCAGTGGTTCCACGGAAAGAAGAGGGCCAGTGCCGTAAAACGAACATAACATTCATGACTCACCGGGATTCGAACCCGGACCCCTTTCGGACGAATGATTACAAGCCATCGTGTAGACCACTGCACCACCGGGGCAAAGTTTTCCCGCCTGTGAGTTAGCCGCCGCAACAAACTTTCGTTTCAACGGAGCAAAACTTGAGGTCGTCGGCGCAGCGCTGTGTTAGGACTGCCGCTTCTTTAGATCACAGCGTCGTACTTACAAATCAATATTACAAAGAAAAAACTTTAAATGCACTATAAAGATGAATTTTTTCACCATTTGCCATGAAATGGCATACTTTAAAATCTGTAGGTCTCACTTTTTAAAAAATTCAAAATTTGCGGTGAAATAATTTTGGACGCTAAACTACAATTTTATAGGAACTTCATTGTACTGGGTGGTGTAAGGGTTAGCACACTAGAACGGAAATCGGGAGACGCGGAATCCATTCTCGTTCCAGGGGATGAATTTTTCAAGTTTTCTGAGAGGTGTTACGTGGATGACCAGTGAGTGATAAAAGCAGATTCAAAAATTTATTCTGTTTGTTTTGAATATTCTACTCGTTTATGTATCTCTTTCGGTAAGTGTTACAAGCAAATTCAGAATTTATACTCTGTTAGCTTTGAAAATTTTACTTGTTGATGTTTCTCTGACATATAATTGGTCTACGCTACTTCCGCGCGGTCCAATGAGAGGACAATTTAAGGGAGCTTAAGACTCGATCCAGACGCTAGTGGATTCCACTGAGTTTGACTCTGGAAGAGAATGCCACTTTTATCCCTTGTTGATCACACTGCTCAACCTCGACATATGCGGAAATTTCATTTTCAAGAAATGCGTGCATGTCATAACATCTCTTTTAGAAAATCATGGAGTTTATTTTGCCACTATAAGAATATTAGCCCAGGCGCCAGAGGAAATTTAAAACAGCGACTATGATAAACACAAAACCAGCATGATTTTGCTTACATTTTCGACGTAATATGTAAAAACCAAAATTGCAAACTTTTGGCAGTTAAGCTAATACATTTTCCTTTAAAGTCGTAAAACTAATACACAATTTAAGCAGAGCTTTTGGGCACCATCGGGATGCTACGTCTGGGCTAACTAAGCTTTTAAAGACTTCTTATAGAGAGCAACTTACAATGTTGTTACTGGAAATGTTGTGATTTAAAAACATTTGAATTGTAATAACACTGTCAGTTGCTATCTCTAAGAAGGCTTTGGAACATGCACTGGTATTATGAAAACAGCACGGCCTGATCCCATCCCATTCTTTGTCATGAAATAAAATACTTCTGTTGTTTACTGCAAGCGAGACTTCTTAATTAAATAACTGAACTAGTGCTTTGTAAAAATGCAACAACATTATAAACTTGTTTGATCGGACCGAAACTCTCAAAATGGATAAGTCACGTGACGAGGCACGAAAGACTACAAAAGCAGCGCACAAGCAAATGATTAGTGCCAGCTAATCTGTCGCAGCTGAGATGAAATAGATATGAAAGAAAGACGCTCAGGGTAAGTGTCAATAGCGATTCGTGGGGTTTGTTGTTGTTAAATAGTGTTCGTAATTGTATGTACCTCCGCAGCATGCATACAGCTGATGCCCTTAGAATACCTGCGATATGTTGGAATGTAGAAAGATAGACCTTTCTTACGTTACATCGCCGGTTGTTTTGTAGAAAACGGATGAATACTGATGCGGAAATTGCGTCTGTGGGAAGAGCAACTATTGAACCACCGACATAAATGGTCTAGTGCCCACCTCGGATTAAATGAACGAAATGACACACATCGGCGCCGTATGGCGTTCAAGTACCGAACAGGTCCCGAGTGTTTAGAACATAAGTGAAAATCTGTAAAACATCTGAGGTTACCTGCAACCACTTTATGTTGCCTGTGCTTTGACTTCCCTTGAACTTGAACCAGGTACGTCAGCACATATCATTGGGCAAAGTACACATACACTAGCGTTATGAATCGCAGCTCAGTGTGTTTTCCGACAAGGCGCTTAAGCCAATGATCGTCGATGAACGCATCCTTGTACGGCGACACCGTTATGAAAGACTGGATGCAAGTGTTATGCTGCATCAAACGGCCCCAGTTTAAGTAAACATATGACATTTATACACTACTGGCCACCCAAAATGCAGCACCAAGAAGGACACCAGATAGCAAAGCCAGATTTACTGGACACATAACAACAGATACAAAGATTAAACGATTGAGCTTACAGGCCCGTGCGACTTGCGGAACACGTAGACATCAACAGTTCGTGATGCCCCCATGGCTGGCAATAACTGCCACCACACGCCGCGGCATCGAACGAATGAGGCTTTGGATGTGGGCTTGGGGTATGTCGGTCCAGGCTGCTTCCCCACTTTGCCACAGTTCAACAGGCGTAGCCACGGGCGGTGCTTGCCGGGCCAAGCACCTCCCGTAGCTACGCCTGATGAACCGGGCCACTCGGTAGCCGATCAGCGACCAGACGTTTTCGATGGGCGACATATCGGGAGAACAGACGGGCCACGTCAGCAGTGACACCTGGTGGGCCGTGAAGAATTGTTGCACGATGCGTGCCACGTGCGGGCGCGCATTGTCCTGTTGAAACGTGGCCGCTGGCAGGTCCTGCAGGTAAGGGAGGACTTCAGGGTCTAAAACGTCAGAGATGTAGCGGTGGCTTTTGAGCGTATCGGCGATGCGTACCAGAGGGGTGTGGGTGTCATATCCAATTACGCCCCGAACCATAACGCCAGGCGACGGACAGGTATTGCGATGTATAATGCAGACGTCATACAGTCTTTCACCGCGGTGCTTCCACTCGCGGATTCGACCATCGTGGTGCTGCAGGCAGAAGCGGGATTCGTCGAAGAAGACAATGTCGTGCCAAACCGTAGTCCAGATGCGGAGTTCAACGGCCCACTGCCGCCGCATTCGCCGGTGTTGCAACGTCAATGGTAATCGGAGCAATGGGCGCCTTGCGACAAGTCCCCGCTCGTGCAGACTTCGTCGAGCGGTAGGTGCTGACACAGGTTGTTGCGCAACACACCCTAATTCCTGCGCTAACGTTCGTGATGTGGCGGTGTGAGCCGTCAATGCCCGCCGCACAACATGACGGTTCTCTCGTTCGGAGGTTTGCCGCCGCTGCAGCAAACACTCACGTCGGTCCGTCCGTTTCTCCTGCAACCACCGATTCCTAACTGGCCTCACTGTGGCTGGATGTCGTTCCACACCGGCGCCAATGTCTCGCTACGATAAACCGCTATCTCGATAAGCTACTATTCGTCCTCTGTCGAACTCCGAAACGTGCTGGAATGACTGCCGTATTCTGCGACGAGGCATCAGGGAGCTTCCCAAGCATAGGTCAGGCAACACAACACACTTCCACTACTTACGCCCGGACTTCTGTGCACCCTTTTTATAGTGCTTCTCGGTGGCGTGCCGGGCGCACATGATTTTCATATGCCCAGAAATGCTAATCGTTTGCATGTCATTTCGTGGGCGACGCATGCTGTGAATTTCAGGCCAATCGGATGCTTCCTTCTTCGTGTTGCATTATGTATGGCCAGCAATGTAGATAACAGATCTAAAGTCCCAGTAACATTTTAACTCTGCCATTGTAAGATGTTTATGTTTCGGGATAACAAACATCCCCGTGCAAAAAGGGTTGGAGAAAACACGAATAGGTAAAAAAACTTTTTTCTCTCTTGTTTTTGTTTCTATATACAAGCTCTAAATTAGGCTGCAAAAATGATGGTCCATTTATTTAACGCACATTTATTTTCTCATTTCACTGAAGCAAATTCATTTCTTCATTTCATTGTTTTGGTGAAATCATTTGTTTTCGTTAAATATATATTTCGATTTCTGTAGCTAATCACACCACCTTCTACATTATTTCAACGATGGATATAATGCAATACCTGCTATTCGCTATTTAATTTAGATTAACCCACATTGTCACAATCCTTTGGCTCGTGTTCTTTGTTTTTTGCCTTTAGTACGAAAACAATTCGTGATGGAACCGTTACATATTTACTTCATAACTAGATAACTACACGGCTTATTACGCTTGTTTTTGTTGCAGTTCTTACGTAGTTTTGAAAATGTTCCAGACAAATGCGCCAAAAATAATCTTGAGTAGAAAAATCAAACTCAATTAAAATTACCTATGTCAACCACCATGTCTTTTGGGTTCCATCACAGATAGTACATACAGACGGCAGTAAGCCCCATCTTATATTTGTAGAAATATGAAGAACTAGCAATTACTTGGTCTTTTAGACGCCATCACATAGGCTGCTGAGTGTCCTTTTACGCCCAATCGTGTCAGTCCGTGACTCAGCATTATAAATATTTGGCAATAGACTTCTTCAGAATAAAGGAAATACAAATATAAAAATGTTATGCATTTGTGTGTGCTTGCGTGTACGTGAGAAAAATGCTGTGTGCTATACCTTAAAGCTTTCACTATTTCATTTCGCTAACAGTCCATGTATTAGAGTATTTATTGATTATAGTAAACTCTGGATACATTCCGACTGCTCGAATGGGATTTTGAATTTAAGACTTGCTATGAAAAATGTAATTACTTTATCGCTGTAATTATATTTTCTTTCGGTACTTGAAAATTAATTTAATTATATTCGTTACACGAAAACGTATTTTTGCCGCATTGATAATTTAAATTAGAATCCCGTATACTTATTTACCTAAATGTATTTTACTTAGTCCATGAGATGTAATGACACGTCAATACAATTAATGTTAACGTAATCACAATACGTTCCTGTTCCGGAAGTATTCCAATAAAAAAAAACTCATCTGTTTTGCCACGAAATTTGTGAGCTAAAATTACTTTAAAACATTGTTATAATTTGTAATTATGTTCTGTGTTTCTTCACATACGCAAGAATAAGATCGCTAAATTCCTCAATTCTATGCATGTGTATCTTTTGTAAAACCGTCAATTGCTTTTTTGGGAAAGATAAAATGTAAGGTAAGTGATACACAATGGTGTGTATTCTATATGTGCTATAAATACTTCAATTTAGACGATAGTGAGTAAAGTGAAATATCTATTTATGTTTTCCGGTGGTTTTCGTACTTTCCGATACTTTTGAGCTCCACTATCAGGAGGTGCTTCAGAAAATGTCTTATTATATTGATACCATCGTCATCATCACAATCATGTCAACCATTTTTAATCCACTGCTGGAAGAATGGGTCCACAAGTTTCTTGACAACAGTCTGTCTAGAGTCAGTCTGTTCCATGTCTCTTCCGCATGATTTCCAGCAGTAATGTAAGTTCTATCAAAGTGATGTTAAAATCAGTTTCTTTGTTCTATTTAAATTTTATCTTTCATTATTCGAAAGTTAACTCTGTTTGTACAAGCTTCTTTTTGGATAAATTAAGAACATCAGGAAAGCAATTAGCCGAAGTTATTAAGTGCACTTTTGCACTGCAGACCCCAGGATTATGGTGACATCATAACTTTCCTGCTAGCGCCTGGGATGGACACCAGACCAGTACATGGCTAAACTAATTAAGTACAAATAATGCTACAGCTAAATTTAACTTGGCTTCTAAAGTCCAAATATCATCGTTGAGAAGAAGTGTATTATTCTTAAAATATGCTTTATAATGAAAATTCATATTTTGATACCTTCATATGAGAGATCATCATTGCGTAAAGTTGTGGTAACAGCATAATTTAAGAGAAAAATTTTTTCCGATTTCGTTACGAATTATTTTTAATTCATGTCTTCTACCTCTTTCAAGGAAGCAGAGTGCTTCGAGTTAATTAGCAACTTTAGTTACTGTACATTGTTTTAATAGATCGGTCTAACGATACCATTCTATGGTCTATGCATAGGAGTTTCACCTTGCAGTGAAGAATTGGTATTATTTTTAACCAACTTAAGTTCCATTCACCTGCACTTAATAAAAAAGTAATTAGGGAGAAAAATTGGCATAGCGAAGTTCCTTTGGTTTTAAGTACGCTACATAGGTAGAAAAAAAAGAATGTTAAATTATGAAGTCCAAAAGTTACATAACTTTTGCAATTAGCAATGAGTTTCTCCAATAAAACCGCGAATTCAACATCTAATAAACCAGCCAATTTCTGCTTCCTGAAACTCTGCATGATGTGATTATCATCGTCATGGAGAGCGATTAAAAAATTCTAGTATTTAAATTTCAACATACTTTACCGTAAGATCAGCGTTGTGACACTTCCTCAGAATCTTAAGAACCGTATTTATTGGCGGATAAAGGCTTCCCATTTTTTTAAAAACTTTGCTATACAAAGTTCACAAAGTACTAAAGCAATTTCATTGCATGTTTCTAAAGTTATGTATGCATTTCCTGATGTTTTTTACCTTTCTTTTTTACTTTTAGATTCAAATATGGCACTTTTTATGTCAAAGGGCATGAAATAATAAATGAAACTTGCCGATTCTACGTGCCTACAAAATATTACACAATATTTCTTCACTAACGTAAGTGATGATGAAAATGAATTGATAAATATAATGAGTAAAGAACTGTAAAATTCAAGATGCTCATGTGTGAAAATAGCATTTTCTTTTAATAGATTCAATAACTTCTAACAGTCAGATTTGTTCGGAAGTTAAATTGAAATGTTTCGTTTGAGAATAACTGTAGCTTCTATGATTAAAAAAAAATATGGGTTTGATAACTCCTTCAAAACCAGTCGTTGCACACCCTCGCTTTTCTTTTGTGGCTGTTGATGAATTTCTTATTTAATTGAGGTTTTAACACGGTAATTATTTTCGTCGCAGAAATCTATATTTCCGAAAAGGAGCGCGTTATGTAAACTCGAATGATCCTACATTCAGAGATGTCTACGTATTATTCAATTGTTATGTGGTTAAAGCTTTAAGACCCATATGAGCTTTATTTAGTAAACTAAAGAAGTAAAACATATGCTGCAATGAAGAAAGGAATCTGTGTTATAAATAACATGAATAAAACAAAATCTGTCCACGCCATTATGAATAATGAAAGGTATTAAAAAATTAAGGAAACTGTATATTTCATTTTGCGCACATTGGGAGTCGAATTTAAAACATATTAACCAAAGCTTGAAAGTTAGGAATTTAGACTCCGTTTTTTTGTGACATGCTGATAAACAACACAAAACACATCACCATAATTGTGCATATAAAAACTACATGTAACTCTAAAAACGACGTTCGAAATGATTTTTCAGACTTGAGAATTTTCTGTGTATTGCGACGTCCCTTAAAAATAAAAACAGTAAGGAATGCGGAAAGAATCAGAGTCAAACATGTACTGAGGATAACACGTACGAAATTGCAATTGACTTTGTTGTCAGTTTTGAAGTGACACCATGCCAAAAAATATATAATGACCTATATCTGTTGTAATACTCAGACGTAGCCCACACAACAAATTTTCTTGCTAGATGGAATATTTCTTCAAAGAGATGCTGAATTTCACGACCTCGGCAATGCTTTCTGCAGAACAGACTTTCATTTTTCTGCATATCAAAGACCTTAATCATAATGTTCTGCCAAGAGCGAAATCCTAGTAAAAATTAATGAAACTGACTTCATTGAGTGTGTTTCAGCAGGTGCTTTTGTGTTAGCACTGATGTATACCTCATACGGAATTAGTTCCTGTCTTGTCCATAATTTTTACTACTAGGCAACTACGAAACACATTAATATGTCCTAGGGAATTACAGTTTATTCTGCATAAAAGCTATCGCATCAGCTGGTTGCATTAGAAATCCAACCAACTTAAGATGTGCTTCCTGATTTTTTTACACCCAGCTAATATAATTTTTCTTAAACTTACATGTTACCCTATCAAATTTATTTCTTTAAAAGCGTCCAATTTCTTGAATATTCTAGCAACATACACACTGGGTATAAATTCCTTGTATTTCACTGTTTTATTGATTATTCAGTTGTATTCCCTCCTCAGCAATTCTATTTACGTAATTTTTGCTTAATATTATAAATTACACACATATTAGAAACAAAATCCTTTGCCTTTTTTCGTAAAACGTCCTTTCCAGAAATAAATACTTCGTGTACCGACATGAAATTTAGCTTTGTGTATTGTTTCAGCAAGGTAAGCGTATGTATGCCATCTTCTTAGAACAAACAGTACGGGAGACATCACATCAATGCCAATGAATTTTCCAGGTAAAATTTACTTTGTGATACATAGAAGCTGAAAATGCATATGATGAAGCATTTCGGTTGAAATATTTTAACAACTAATAAAAGACATTTTTAATGTTGAGGCATTCTACCAAAATTGAAATATAGAATTTTGACAGAATGTCGAATTTTCTGCAACCAAATAACGAAGGGATGGTCAGAAAATCTCCTTATCTTATCACTAATTACAGTTTATTTTTCTGCAAGAACATATACAACCATTAGGCTAATTTTTAAACATTGGTAAACATGGTTTGTCTAATTTTAAAAAAATTAATGGACATCATATTCCGCACTACTACTACAGCTTTATACTTTTTCTTCGCATTCATTTGAATGCGCAGAATATTAAGTTGTTTATAATATTGCTGATATTTAAAAATACAGTGTGCTTTATCCTACACTGGCGTGCAAAAATTAAGGACGAGACGTTTTTTCGAATGTAACGTAGTGCAGAAGTGCTCCACATCGACTCAAATCATACCATAAGATCCCTAAGATGTAAGAATATGGGACAAGTGAGCAAAACTGTCCAAACAAGGAATCCAAAGGATAGAAAGGCACTTTATTGAAAAGGTAGCTTTGAGCACAACTGGACAGAAGACTGAAACGTCCATGTGACAGGCGGTTGCCAAGAAAAAGCAAGTCTTTATTAAAGAATATGATCACCCCTGGCTGCGTTGCAGGATCTACAACGTCTGTCCATGCTGAGGACGAGGTTGTCAAGGCGCTGTTGAGTAATCGCGGCCCAATGCTCTTTGTAGCGCCAATCGCAGTTGCGTAATCGTTGCTGGTCGCTGGTGACGTGCTGCCAAGCGTCTCCCGAGAAGGTCCCACACGTGTTCGATTGGATTTAGGTCCGGGAATAAGGCGGGCCAATCCAAGCATTGAAAAATCTTCACTGTACAACAACTCTGCGACAGCCACTGTACGATGAGGTGTAGCGTTGTCGTCCAGGAAGAGAAACTCAGGACCCACGGCATCTCTAAACAGATGCACGTGAGGCAGGAGAACCTCGATACATAAGCGGAAACAGTGACTGAACCTCCTTGGAACATGTGGAGGCCTTTACGGCTACCAAGCATGATACCGCCCCAAACGAGAACTCCGCCGCCTCCAAACCGGTCCCTTTCGATTTTGTTGTAGGCGTGATTGCGTGTTCCCTGCTCTTTTCATATGTGTATAAGTCCAGTATCGCTCGTCAGACTAAATCGGCTTTCATCGGTAAAGAGAACGTTACCCCATTGCTGATGTGTCCAGTTCTTGTGTTCCTGGCACCACAGAAACCACCGTCTCCGATGAGCAGGCGTTAATAGCACACACCGTACTGGTCGTCGCGTAAATAGGCCACCTTTGTGCAGCCTCCTCTAAACGGTAAAACGCGATAACGGACGTCCAGTTTTCTGTTGCATGTGCCTTGCGATTTCTCCCGCTGTCTGCCGTCTGTCTATTTTCGCCTGTAGGACAATATACCGGTCGTCCGCCACCGTGGTTGCTCGTGGACGACCACTGCTAAACTCTCGGACAGCTGTTCGTGTCGTTTGAACTGATCTCCAAGCTCGTGAAACAATGCTCTTAGCGATCCCGAACTCTTCGGCCACACTAGTCACACTTCGACTTCCTTCCAAATTCCTAATGACGCGACCTCGGTTAAATCTTCCAGATATCGTCTACTTTACTGCCTGTTGTCTATATTATACGGTGGCAACAACTCGACGTCGTTCAAACCGATGTACACCGAGCATTAGCTTTCACCGAATTGCTGAGCGTACACCGCTCGTGTGCTTTATACCCTTCCAGCATTCCCCCACCCCTACGTCATGCTACATATATGCGCATGCCCTACCGTACCGGACCCTAGTCTATCTCCTGAGTGGTCCTTCGGTCCGTTCTTGTGCTCGTTCCGCTGTTATGCTAATTACTCCTCTTCGTCCTTAATTTTTGCACACCAGTGTATTTCACTCTAATAATGCCTGAGCAGAAAAACCCAACAGGTATTCATATTTAAAGTTAGAGAAGAAAGAAAATAGGATAGGATATGTTTTCCTTCAGAAATGCGAGAATCTCGACGGATAATATATAAAAAACTGTAATTATTAACGACTGTTGCAACAACAATCGTAAATATTTTGAGGTATGGCGGACAGTTCGAAGAAAAACGAGATACGGGTAAAAAATAGTACAAATTAAACTATATGCTGCTCTTCTGTTTATGCCGTTGCGAAAATCTGGGCCTGCTGCAAGTAAATCGCTGTTCCCCTAATTAACGGTCACTGGCCTCAAGAAAGGAAAAATCCTGCGCCGTATGGCAAAAGAACCAAATATGACTTATATGGGAATACAACCCAATGGCTGGTTCTAAAATTGGACAGAAACTTACGCCTCCGCCCTTTCAGCCACCGGGCTGCATGCTCCCGTTTCTTCCTCAGCGCTGATTTATCCTGCTACAAACACCAATTGTAAATAATTCAGGACGAGAAAAAATATTATCTTTGTAATTCACTTTTGTGAAGTTGATATTATTTCGTATGTACAATATGATTGACAATTTATTGTGCCGACCAACATGCTCGTTTAAAAAGCCTTAGTTTTATAGCTCTTTTGATAATGTGAATGGCGAAGTAACATGACTGTTTCCGTACACCCGGAACACGAGAAGTAACAGAAAAGCTGCTTGATAAATCGTACGACAAACAACAGATGACTGACATTTGAGAGGTAGAGATGCGTAATAAGATATGTCCTGATATTTCGTGTGTGCTGCTGGATCGGCAAAACGTTTCTGCTCTAAATGTTCGCTTAATGCATAGGAAGAACCGTTTCTGAATGAGACAGATAAATTCATATTTGCTAGTTGTAAAACACAAAATAAACCTATTTATCAAAAAAAGCTTTTTGTATTTTATTTGAAAATAATATTATATGAATTTCTTTAAAGATAATTTTGCTTAAGTCACTGTATACCCTTCTAAAAGTTCTTTCAAGTGCGATAAGCTCTAAAAATGCCTATTAAAAGAGTTTGCTTTTTCGTGAAATAAAATGCTGTACTTGCGAATAACGATAAAACGCCGAAACAACTGCATTTTTAGTACTTTGGGAACAATGTATTTCCGGTGTTAAAGAGCAAATCGAAAAGATTAAGACTGCTCTAATTTTATGTGCGTTTTGTTGAAAATTTCTTACTTTTTAAAAACATATCAGTTAGATTTTATATCAAAGGTTAAGATTTATAGATTAGTTGTGTTGAATTTTTTTTTATTCAGAAGCCCGTTATGTTAAAAATTCCGGTTTGGAATGCCATTTGTAAAGAAACATTTTAAACATCTTTTAGAAAAAATAACTAAAATTGTTTTCACAAAATTTCATAAGGAAATTTCTGAATATTGTTTTAGGTAATGTCCAGTCGTTGCTTGCAGATTATGTTTCGTGTACACGAAAAATGCTGTAAACTAGCAGTGTCCTCTTGTCCCTGCCGGCAAAAAAGTTACATCCGAACAGTTTCGGCGTCTGCTTTAAATTCGGTCAATAAATCAAGAAATTCTTTCAGGCAACAAATGGAAGAAAAATATTACAGGTGTAATCTCATACTGCGTACCATATAGTCTTATTGCATACGGGCCACTAAATCTTTTGAGGGACCAGTAATCCAAGACGGCTTTCAAAATTTATTGGAACAGACCTGGACGTTAGTTGAAACTAACATGGAAGTTGACTGAAACAGACATGGAATCCTGCTGCTCTTGGAACTCCGATGCAGACGGATGTTCAATGCACCTATGCTAACGAAGAAACATCGGAAGAAAAGACTTACATTTGGACGGCATTATAACTGAGATCTGCTGAATAGTCAAGGATTGCTCTTCTCGGAGGAGCCACGTTTTCTGCTTCATCGAAAGGACGGGCGTTGGCGTATAAGGGAGAAACATAGTAGAACAGACACCACTGATGGAAGAATACAAGCCGGCGGGAGCGGCGTTATGATATGGGGAATGTTTACGTGGCATTGTCTGGGTCCACACAATCCTGTGGCTGACACTATGGACCTGATTCGTTATGAATCCATCTTTGCAGACCACGTACACCCATACATGTGGATTGTCTTCTGTAGTGTGAATGGGATCTTCCAGCACGGCAATACGAAGTGTCACACATTTTGAAATATCGGAGAGTGGTTAGAAGAGCACGATGAAAACTTCAAAGTATTTCACTGGCCCCATAATTCCTCAGACCTAAACTCAATTGAGCATCTGTGTGACCACCTCGATCGCGTTGTTCGCTTTATGGTTCCTCCACCACGCACTCTCCAGCATCTGTCAGATGCACTGCAGTCGGGATATCTCCACATACATGTGAACACCTTCCAGCACCTTATTGAGTCACTTCCAGCCCGTCTAGCTGCTGTTCATGCTGCATACGGCGGTTATTCTGGATATTAGCTGGTGGTCACAATCATGTGACTCGACCTTGTAAAAATCCGGTTCTGTGCTTATTATAAAACACCTCAGTTCATTTTGGAATCATTCGTGATTTTTCATTCTATTGATAAAAATCTTTCAACTCTAAAGAACTTATTCGTGATATTATAATTAACATTTTTCTGTGAAGAGAGGTTAAGTAAAATAATATTAGTATCATAGATTTTAAAATTGGTAGCATTGAATATGATATGTTATGATATGTTTAACTTGATCTTCTTTTATCTTGTTTTCAAAATAATTTCAAAATCTACACACGACAAACGTATTCCACGCGGATATTGTTAAATTTAAAAAAATCTATGCAGTATAGGGATGAAAAAAAGGGATTCAAAAAGGAGGGCGTATACAAAATAGTTTTCGGGGGCTACGAAAATAATGAAGTTTTGTCATTCACCAAAACAAAATATGTCGTCTTTGATCTCCGCCTAACGAACTACTGTTGTCTGTGCCCAACTTGCCTGTTAATCGTCGTGTGCTGGTGGTCTGATTGGGCTCTACAGCCTGGAGTACGGCCTCCGAATCCGAGGTTGGCGGCATACCTGACCTCGGCTGACCACCGAGGATTCTGTCACCTGAGGGAAATTTCTTGAACCATCTTGTTGAAGCTCTGTGGTCCACGGAACCTTCGTTTTTCGTACGGCAAATGTTTTCTGTTGCTTGAGCAGCGTTATTTCAGAGCTCAAACTCGTAAAGCAAATGTTTCCTAATTAGCCTGTTGTGGCTGTTCATCTTTTAGGCGTCCCAATAACAGACAGCAAGACGACATGCTATGCTGTCCACAGCACAGACTACCACTTTATATCCTTTTCGACTGACTGCGCTGCGCAACTTGATCTAGTTTAAACACGTGACACACCCGCTGCAACAGAGGCATTTATGCAGATACAGAAAACCTTGACTCACCCTGGGTAAAACATATCGGTAACTGATTTTCAACAACTTATTACTTCGGAAAAATTATTTCATTTCTGAATTTATTAATTTCCACCACTGATATAAATTCTAAAAACATTCTACAAGTGTTTTTCAGAAACTCTTTCCAAAAATGCCATTATTTTATTAAAATAAGTAAGTGTACGTACAAGTGAACGAGCTATTGCCCTTTAACCTTTCTAAGTGTTTCTGTCTCTCAGATTTGCAGAAAAAAATGAGTGACCTAAAACCCGAGGAAAACCATGTTCGTCATTGCATGCTGCATGAATTTCACAAGAGAACAATCCAACCGTGGGCACCAATAACATTTGTGTTGTTTATCCGAATGCGTTAAATGCCCGCAAGTGCCTGGGTTGGTCGGCCCAATACCGGTTTGGAAATTTTGACCTCTATGATGCCTCTCGTGAAGGAAGGCTCATGGACCTGGAAAATTATTTGCCGCGTGCCGCCATTGAGGCAGATCTTCCTCAAATCATTGATGAATTATCTCAACATTTTAATGCATCATGGGCTACTGCTCAAGTGCACCTGCAACAGATATGGATGGCCTATACACAAGGAGTTTGAATCCCACACCAACTTTCACCAGACAGCGAAGTCCAGCGTTCCACCATCTGCAACTCCTTGCTCAGCCGACATGAAACGCTAACATTTCTTCATCGAATTGTCACTAGAGATCAAAAGTTGGTTCTTCACTAGAATAACAAACGCAAAAACCAGTGTCTTTCTCCAGGTCAGACACTAGTTCCTATCCCAAAACTAGATCTACACCCCAAAAAGGTTTTGCTCTTTGTTTGGTGGACTACCGTTGGCATAGCGCAATTTGAGCTTTTGGAACCCAGACAGACCGTAGCGGCAGATCCTTTGTTTCAACAACTGAAATGTTTGAAGCAAGCTCTTACCGTAAAACATCCAGAACTGTTCAACAGAAGAGGTGTCATCCTCCAGGATGACAACGCGAGACCTTACACGGCAAGACGTATCCAACAAACCATCAGAGATATTAGCTGGGAAGTTCTACCTCATAACCCTCATTCCACTGACGATGCTCCATCTGATTATCATTTGTTCAGATCTCTGCAGCACTTTCTTAATGGGAAAGGATTCCACAATATTGATGGAATCCTGCTGAACCCCAAGGGCGTCCTTCTACAACTTCTACAGTGACAGTAATGTACAGTATAGTTCAGTTTGTTGGGCGATCGATTAGACTGGGCAGCCGTTTATTTGGGAAAACACTTGAAGAACATGTCAAATGAAATATTTGGGATAAAATGTTACATAATTGGACCTGCTATTTAATTCGGCAAAATTATTCTAATCTCCATCTGCCCCTAAACATACCGACATCTATTGTATTTAAAAAAAATGTTTGTCTGTTGAAAAGGAGAAACCCACACAAACACTTTAGCTGACGATATTAATATGATAAATATCAAATGTAGATGAAGTACAACCGCTTATTGTGCTTTTTAGAAATACTAGACCTTGAAAATAAATACGAATGTATTACCGCGCAAAATAACAATAAAATAATTGAACACATGGAGTACGTAGCAAGTAAAACAGAGGTTAGAAATTTACTGAAACAAAACAAAAAAAAATTTGATTTGCATCCTAATATACACCATATAAGCAAATCCTATATTCTGAATTGTTTGTTAGTTTAATTAACACCGGAAGTAACTCAATGGGATGCTTGCAGTCGCGATTATCTTGACTTTTTTTGGACGAAGAGTCAGTAGCCAGAGTTCAGGTCATTACGCCAATGGAGGGATGCGCACAAATCCTGTAATATTAACAGCGAAAGCATGCTCTCTGGATTAGATACTATCTGAGTGTTTATGCATTTAGTTCGTCAGTAGACAAAAATGGAAGTATTTCTTACCTACTACCTGAAGTGGAAGCACATACGCCTGATCTAGCTCAACGTCTGCGCTATTTGTTTATTCACAACGCAGGTGGCAGCGTATGGTCTTTTGGTGGTGATTAAAGAATGAAGAAATTCAAGATTCTTTACATCGATCTGCAGATCGAGATTTGAATAAAAAATGTTCTTTACTTTGTGCTATTTCTAGGGTTAAAACTAGATATTGGCACTTTTCGCACCTGTTCAGAACTCGCAATAATAATTAAGAGAAACATATCACACACGAAGTGCATTTACACTCTAAATGTTTGAAATGCAGTAAATGTTATTATGGTAATAGATAATCCCAATCCGTACTCACGAACCACTGATTTAAAAACCTTTGCGCTGATGTCCGTAAACATCACTCAAGCAGGATATACGCAAAACTCGCGGTTGTTTGCGTAAGCGATTAAACTACGCATAAATTTTAAAGTGCTAATCGTCTGCTGTCTTCAATAATAATGATTACAATGTTAAAAACGAAGAATATTTTGCAGATCGATGAAGCAATTATTGTGAGAGCCCGTCTTCTTTGATCGACGATTTTGAAAACAGCAGAGGTGATTGCTTTTACAAACGACGATATTTCCAGGGTCTTTAATCATTAAAAAGATAACAGACGTTACCTCTTTAAGATGCGGGACTGGGAGGCTGCGACAATTTGTCTGAAACTAGATTGCCCTCGTCTGAGAAGTCTTATATGGAGAAACAGAACTTTCTGTGAGTAGCAACTGATTGAAGCAATGAGTGAAAGGAGCTCGACCTATATTTTAGCGAACTATGGGCAGTATGTTAACAGTTACATGACTGTATGGAAACCGAAAATTTCTCTGAAGAACAGGAAAGTTCGTCTCCAGTGGTATCAATAATATTGTGACTGGACACTAGAAGACTGGACAAAGACATGTGGTCCAACAAGTCTCTGTACGTCATGTTCTATATAGATGGTTTGCAGAGAGTTTGGGGGATTCCCATATAACAATGGAACCAGCTTGCCTTTTTAAACACGACTCAAGCTTGGGAAGGTGGTGCGATGGTTGTGGCACTTTCAGTTGGAACGAAACAGTTCCCCTTATAATGCTTAAATGTGGAGTGTCCTCCAAGGAATAAATGAGCTTTGTTGCCGTTCAAGTCCATCCAAAATTGTTGAATTTCTAACCCATCACGGACGACAGTGCTGCAATCCCTCGTGATATACACGGAGTCGCCACTTTATTATGACCACCCCTTCAGTACTTCGTTGGGCCACATTTAGCCTTTAATACTGCGTCGATTCTTCGTGGCATGGACTCCTCGAGGTGTTGGTAGGTGGTTTGTGGAACTTGAGACCATGCTTGATGAATAGCACTTTCCAGGAGTGTGAGATTGCACGGTTGTGGATCCAGCTATGTGATGACTCGTTCAACTTCATCAGATAAATTCTCAATGGGATTGAGATCTGGAGATTGTGAGGGCCACCTAACCAAAGTAAACTCACCGGCATGTTCCTGAAAACAATCCTGTACAATACGAGTACTATGGCAGGTCGCATTACCTTGTTGGAAGTAGCCATAGCCATTGGGATAAACCATCCACATGACAGGATGCACTTGGTCCGCAACGATGTTTAGATATGATGTGCCAGTCAGACGTTGATCAACACGAATTAAAGGTCCTACAGAATTTCAGGAAAACATTCCCCAAACCATAACGTTGCCTCCATCAGCTTGAAGGGTTGTAGCAATGCATTTAGGGTCCATGCTTTCTTGCTGTTTCCGCCAAATTCTCACTCGGCCATCGGCATGGTGCAACTGAAAACGTTATTCATCGGACCACATAATTTGTTTCCAATTATCGACTGCCCAATCCTTGTGGTCCTGTGCGAACTGGAGACGTTTTCGCTTGTTAACTGCAGACAGAAAAGGTGTTCGAACAGGCCTTCGGCTGCCATATCCCACCCGATGCAGTGTACGGCGAACAATGCATGCAGAGATCATTCGAGGGGATTCTTGATGGTCTGCGATTTGCTGCACTGTTGCCCTTCTCTTGTCTGTTACCAGTCTGGACACCCTCCGTTCCGCCAGAGCAGTCACTAGACGATGACGATCACACGTTGCACGTAGAGACCCAGTTTTTTGGCTGACAGTCCAGTCTTTAAACACTTTAACAACAGCTGCTCTGGAACATTTCACGAATGCGGCGGTTTCGGTGATACTCGCTCCATGGCTCCGAGCTCCTACAATCATCCCACGTTGAAAGTCCGGCAAAACGCATTTTCTACCCATTTCGTCACCCACAAATCAGTTCTATTACTGTCGCAAGCACTAAGCGTTCAATTTTTATACTAGCCTCGCCCTCTGGCGGCAACAGCGTGCAGTCATAGCTCATTTCCTTAAAACTGTCAGGTGGTCATAATAAAGGGGCCACTCAGTGTATATGTTCAACAGTGTTCAACGATTATACAGCGATTTCCACTATCATCCCAGGACACCACAAGGTCTGGATTGGAACCCCAATGAACATATGTGGGATATGTCAGAAAAAACGATCTCGGAGCAAAATCCTCTACTGTCAAATATTAGCCAGTTGAGGGGTTGTCTTGTGATGGCCTGGGTTGCCGTATGTAGTTGCACTCTAACACTTTGTGGAATCTCCACCAAATTACGTATGAGTTATAATTTGTGCTAAAAGAGGTGCACAGCGGTATTGAATAAAAGTTTCTCACTAAATAGCTGTCATGTGTATAAGTCTGTCAAAAAGAGAGGTATTCGAAATGTTATGAATTTTCTTATTTCTGAAGAAATATGAACATGTTTAAATTGTTATCTGAAGTGAGAATCAGTAATGAAATGGAAAAATGAACTAAAAATAATTAACAATATATTTTCAACATCAATTCACTAGCAACTGTGTAGTAATACGTGATATCTTTCTCACTCACAAAATGCTGTGTTTACATTTACTGAATATTTCTTAAATAGATCATGGGAAAAAAATAAATTCATATATAACAATTATTTTGGTTAGACTGGACTGACAAACATCTCGAGAATGGCTTGAGATACACCTAATTCCTTACTTCATCAGTCCACGCCTGAGTGGCGCCGACGAATCAGATAACCAATTGGTACATGGTGCTAAGGAATAAATCCACTTGATTTATTCAGCCAGGTAGACACGTCCTGATTTATAAGGACTCAGAACGTTTTCCTTGGAACATATGTATCAAAGAAGATACTCAGTTAACATCACTAAACATACTCCTAACGTTTAGCCGAATTAGTAATGTCTCTGAGATTGATATAGAGCTCATGTGTTGTCATCTCACACCTCGCCCACTCAGCATGTCAGCACACATTGCTGCATTACGCGGAGTTCTGGCATATTCTGTGAATCCGAATTTCATCAGAAACAATCTTAAGGTCATGAATGTCACTTTAAAAGTGAACACATGGACTGTTGTTCAACTTTTAACGTTGTTAGATTACGAATATTTTTCCAATTGTATAAACAGTTTCACATGCTTTGTTGAACATACAATATCTGTAGGAATCTACACCTGACCATATGTTAGAGAGTTAGAGAGGATTGTAGGTATACAAAGAAGTATTTTTATTTTCGCTCAATTTTATTTAACTTCGTTTTTTAAACTTCTGTATGCAGATATGTATTGCCTTACAAACTCCTTTAAACCAGGAGGGCCGCCCCGGTGGCGCAGTGGTCTAAGCGATGGCCTCTGATCATTCGTCCGAACGGGGTCCGGGTTCGAATCCTGGCGAGGCATTGATGTTGTGTTTGTCTTACGGCACTGTCTCTCTCCCTTCCCTGGAACCAGTGGCCCTAAATTAGGGACGGGCGAATGCTTATAGCCCATTGAGTTGCTCACGGTGGTCGTTAAACCTCCAATAAAAAAATAAAAAAACCAGGAGGAAATATAGCGTGACTAAAACGGAACCGTATTTCCACATTTTCCAATACATTCTTGATATTTCTTCTAGTCCACCGCATATTGTGTAGAATGGAACGCGAGCGAAACATGCTATAATTCCATAAAAACTGGATTGCGATCTGAGTTGAGAGTAAAAACCTTTCAAAGTGAGTAAATATTATGTAGGTCTCTCAGAACCACACATCCCATTGTACCTGGTTCAATATGCACATTACTTGGAAGAAACTTACGAATATAAAACCACCTGCATATAATTCCTCACTTAAAATTGTTAAGGCAAACGCATACTCGTATCTGTCAGCGATACAAGAATTCCGAAATTTGAGCTTATAATTCCATACCCCTACAATAATATTTGAGGAACTGTTAGAGAAAATGATTCTGATACCTCCTAACTCTATATTATTGCGGCCTTTTATGAACACATACTATTATTAAATTACCGCTGGCTGCTGGCAAAATAACCTGATGAGTTAAAAGAGAAATCTAGCTCATTTAAAGCGGTCCCGGACGATTCTTCCAACGACGATTGGGCCAATGCCGATAAGTCCAAAGCGACGATTGGTCCAATGCCGATTCGTTTAATGGTACGATTGGTCCAATGCCGATTCGTCCAATGGTACGATTGGTCCAACGCCGATTCGTCCAATTTTATCATCTTTCCAACGGAAAACTTTTTTATTTTCCAGAAATGAATAATAATTTAAATTGATCTCCTCTTTATATCCTTTAGAAAGATAATTTCCGTATATTTGGTAATTGTAAACATTTTACAAAAACCCGGTGAAAGGCACTCAATGGAGCATTTCTCAGCTGTTTGCAAAGCACCTAGGCAGCTGGCATTTTTTGAAGATTTTGAGTTACACCCTAGATATTTGGTATTTGTAAACATTCTATAAAACCTTATAAAAGGCACTAATCGTATCATTCCTCAGGACTTTACAAGGCACCTAGGACCCGGGCCGTTTTAGAAGAGTTTAAGTTACAACCTATATATTTGGTATTTGTAAACATTTCATAAAACCCAATAAAAGGAACTCATCGTATCATTTCTCAGGTCTTTACAAGGCACCTAGGCCGCGGGCCTTTTTAAATGATTTTAAGTCACAACCTAGATATTTGATATTTGTAAACATTTTATAAAACCTTATAAAAGGCACTTAACGAATCATTTATCTGCTATCTACCAGGCACCTAGGTCGCGGGCCTTTTTAAAAGATTTTAAGTTACAACCTAGATATTTGGTATTTGTAAATATTTTATAAAACTTTATAAAAGGCATTCATCGTATCATTTCTGAGGTCTTTGCAAGGCACCTAGGCTGCAGTCCTATGAATTATTATATTGCGTGCTGAAGTGAAAGCTCAATATTATTTACTTGATTTAATATGTAAACGTTATGAATATGACATCGCTGGAATAAAAACTGTTGAAAAGGCCTCTGTCCAAACCCCGACCAGTTGTTTCCATTGGGCAGTTGGCGGAAAACGCCACTGCATTCTACAAACAGAAATGTAACACTAGTATTTTATATTATTTCATGCAAAAGAGAAACATTGAAGTTGATAGAACGGCTCGTACATCAGTAACTTCATACGGCAGCAAGGACAGTATAACAAGAAAACGAGATTCCAAAAAAAAAAAAAAAAATCTGTAACCACATTATTACGCATGAAATGTAACATTATTTCACATTCTTTTGACTACCGGTACTTTCGTATAACATCGGAGATAGAATCAGAACAGATGGGATTTTTTATGGCACGAGTAGCACTTCGGACAGATAGGACGGAATTGGACCAATCATCCATTGGAGGAATCGGCATTGGACCAATCGTACCATTGGAAGAATCGCACCTTTGGACCAATTGTTCATTGGACGAATCGTCCCTTTGGACGACTCGGCATTGAACCAAACGTCGTTGGACGAATCGTACCAGACCCCATTAAAAGATACTTGTAATCAAAAACAGAGACGTCAATTGTAATATTTGAAGAGTCACTGCGACATCAAGTGTAATTCAGAATAGAGAAACTATTATTCCTAGAAAAATGTGTTTCAGGAGCCAGATCACAATCAAAATGATACTGTGTAACGAAATTAGAAAAACCTAATTTATGTCTTCTTAATAAGATGGCATTCCAGAAATAATTCAACATGAATGATTTATAGCATGATCACATCTAGCATTTCTTTCAGAGATCTACAATTCGAGTAGACGTTGAGTGATTGATATAATATAAAAATCAATAAAAGCACAGAAAACAGAAATGAAGTCATCTTTCAAAGAAAACTGGAAATATGATAATTGGCTCCTCAGCACGTCAAGCACAAAACTAGAAATATGATAATCGGCAGACTACGTGCATCTTTTTATGCCGGCATTGTCCGTGACTGCGACGTATATAAGAACATCCACTACTCAAAACATGTGTCCGGATAATCTCGTTCACATAGTTCATATACAGTATAAGATATGCCGAACATTGGATACAGTTTCAATGCACATACGGCCTTTTATTTCGATCATAATGGAATCTTCGCAATAAGAATTTTCAATAAAAGTATTATTTTCGCTAGATCTCATGGCCCAAAACTCTTCTCTCATAAAAGTTATTATCTATAACTCTAGAAATTTTGTATGATATCACATCAGTGAGAGGCATTTTGAATTCATAACAATGTGCGAAAAATGATTACATCCAAAATTCCAATCTGTTGTATGGTTATAAATGACACCAGATCAGAGTCCGGACAAAGGAAGGTGGAAACGTAAAGAGGTGAACAACACAAAGAAAATGCGTGCGCTGCGGAATACTGCTTCAGCCTGTTAAATGGAACACAGTTTTCAGATATGGATAGTGTGCAGTCGTTAGAGACGTTGTACAATGGTATATATCAGTTTCTACTTACATTTTCTTAATCACTGTAAAATGGTCCCTAATGTAACTTGAAATACAAAATATATATATATATATATATATATATATATATACTGCAGAGCAAAGCTGAAAACAAAGGAAAAACTTTGAATTTAAAACTAAAGTTGCAAAACAACCTGAAGATCAAAACGCGCAACGCAGCAGTTATGAAAATTCAGAATTCGCATTCTATTAAGAAGAGACCTAAGCAAAAATATTTTTGACTCATACCAAGTACAACATAGAAAAAGTTATGTATCTACCGGTGTGAGTAAAAAGAGAAAAATAAAAATAAAATAAAACAACTGAATGTGGAAAGTGTCGAGAATACTGAGCCTTGGCTTTATCAAGGACCAGCAAAAACTCTGCATTTTCTCACTTCCACAAAGACCTAGTTGGAAATGGGTTTCTGCAAAGCCATAGATGCAAGTAATTAGTCAACCAAAAATTTAAAAAAAATATATATATATAAGTCATGCCCTCCGCAGAGTTGTATGACCTAGCTCTAGTTTACAATTTAGCTTGCATCCATAACTTTTCTGGCCCGACCCATGCTCTTCATCTGTTACGATTAAACAGAAAGAAGAAGATTAAAGAAAACTCAAGTTGTGAGAAAGACATAATAATTAGAAATAATGTTCAGCAATAACGAAATGCCAAGTTCGCCTGAGAGAGAATTTAAACCTGAATAGCAATGCAAAAGTTTTCCAAATTCTTACATTGCAATTAAAAAAGGAAATATTAATTATTTAAAACTCAGTCAGATTCTTGAAAGAAAACTTGATTCTAAAACCCCCTACTCCACAACTTCTGACAACACAAAAACGAGAATAAATTAAAGACAATAATTAACTAAAGAAATGCTTTGTGAAGGTTATATGACATAAACAATTAGTTGCAATATGTACAAAGTATTTCAGAAGTGCTTTAAGTGCATAATTAAGTAGTTATTAAGAACTTAACTACTTTGAAAACACTTGTACTTTGCGCTGTGTTTGTGAGAATATATTAGCATAATAATTCCTTTTAGTAGATCTCAATTCAGAGTTCAGCCTATTTCTATATTTTTTTAAATAATTAAAATCTGATTGTTGTCTAGTTTTAAGGAATTTAGAATATAACTTATTCCTTTTTTTAATGCAGTTAAGTAGTGTATCAGTAATCCATGGTTTTCGAAAACTTTTTCTAGATTTATTGCTTAGTACTGAAATAGGAAAACATATGTCATAAATATCTTTTAGTTTCGTAAAAAATATTTCATATTTTAAATGAGGTGATGAATATGTGTCCAATTCGCTCCAGTTTGAATTCTTTAATTTATTTTTCAAGATTTCTAGATTTTTTTGTTTATAAGTCTCATTTTAGAAACTTCATGTATTTGAGCCTTTTTAAGTATGTGTTTATGAATAATAAAAATAGGTAAATCATCACTAAAATTTAACTCCAATATTCCCGCAATAATTGGATCTTGTTGAATGTTAGTAATATACAAATCCAAAATTGTTTTAGAATGGGTAGTTATTCTATTTGGCAATGTGATGGTGTTTACAAATCCTGATGAATTTAAAATATAAATTAATTGATTAGTTATAGAATTATCCTGGGAAATATCAATATTTAAATCTCCCATGATAATAGTTTTCTTCTTAACAAAGTTAGCATAGTTTAGAAATTCACTTAATATATTTAGACATATATTATAATCAGATTTAGGTTGTCTAACACACGCCATGATTATGTAGAATTCATTTTGAATAGGTAATATTTCTATGTTGAAGTTTGTTATAGTAAAGTTATTAACAGTTGAAAAGTCCCTATATTGATTACTACCATATATTGAAATGCCCCTCCTCTTGAGTAATTTCTATTTAGGTTGAATATGGTATAATTAGTTAACTGTGTTGAATAATCCCCACTTGGAAACCATGTTTCATATGCGTAATTTTTAATGAATTATTTAGGTTAGTTATTATTAAGTGGTTCAACTGTTCAACTGAATAATAGCCATCTATCTTGTCCCCCACATCCCCCATTTTATCCCTTATAATTTATAATTTAATCAAGTCATTAAGAGGAGTCCATAAATTTATGCAGTTCCTCAATAGT
Organism: Macrothele yani; assembly: GCA_039090855.1. Classification (NCBI taxonomy): domain Eukaryota; kingdom Metazoa; phylum Arthropoda; class Arachnida; order Araneae; family Macrothelidae; genus Macrothele; species Macrothele yani. The sequence continues at coordinate 57,797,809 of CM077033.1, forward strand.
CAGTATTTTCCTTTCTTGAGCTTCTTCATTTTTTTTTATGAATAAGTTTCCATTCCATGTCCATACGTACTTGAGCCTTGACTGCTGCACCAGTGTCCATGCTTCCCAGTACAGATGTTTATTGTAAGGGGTAAGATTTTCGTTTAAGTAGATTCTTGTTGCCCTTAAACCAGGCATTAGATCATAATTATAGGTAAGAGTTTTTTTCTTGGACATCCAAATGTTCCTAGTTGTTCTTGATTTGAACTGGATGAGCACTACTGAGTCTTGAATCCTTTTATGCTTGGTTGGTAAAGGGTGAACAATATCAATATCTTTTGATAGATCCTTATCTATTTGTAATGTAGTTGCTAAGAGATCAACAAGGTTATTAAGATCTTCCTGAGATTCAATATTTGAAAGATTAATTCCATGTGTTTCTATGTTTCTCAGCCTTTGATATTGATTCAGTTCATTTAATTCTTTATTTAACAATTTGTTCTGTTGAAAATTATTCCTTTTCTGTATTTGAAGAGATTCTAATTTATTTTTTAGATCATTACTGTTTTCTAGTACAGTACTTTTCGAAATAACACTATCATACCGTTCACTCAGAAACTCAACAGAACCTTTGATACTCTTAATTCCTCCCTGAGTTCTGGAATATAGTTTTGTTTCATTTCACTTATTTCCGTCCTGAGTTCAACAATAGAATCAAGCTTTAAACTGATATCTGTTAAAGATTGCTTAATAAAATTCATATCAAAGTCATTAGAGTCAGTTTTAGCTTTACTTGTGTTTATGGTACCTTGGTCTTTTTTAGGAACCATGACAGTAAATTTGAATTAATTTTTACTTAATTTTTACTCAATAACAGTAATGTTCACTTAATTTTGTCTTCAGTTTCTGCAGCTGTGGAACAAAATTGCAGCAGCACAGTATCTCATCACCTAATTTTTTTTTTTTATCAACATTTTCATTATATTTTTATTTCAGCTGTCACCCCCTTTTTTTTTCTTTTTACTCAATAACCCAGTCTTGTGGTATTTAGGTTCACAATCAACAAAAGTCCATAGAAAATCGGTCAATAATTTCAAAGTTGAAGGAGTAAAATTTCCCTTTAACTCACGAAACACTAATATCCATTAGTTTGCAGACAAAAACACAAAATGCAGACAGCAATCCCAAACAAGAGCAAACACTTGAAGACAAGACGGCGTAGAACAACACAATTTTTTGATTTTGGCTAACTGGCCTCTTTATTAGACCAGAAGGCTATTTACATTAAGGTATTTGGAATTTTTAGTACAATTTATGATGTACTTGAATATCACTCCAAACTACAATTTCAACCGTTGAAAATTACAGCAATCTTTTCACAACGCATGGAAAATATCCAAAGTTTGTGAAAAACAAATGAGAAGCACAGCTTTTGCGAATACGAAGGACCGATCAGATGTCATTTTTATATTACCCGCTATTGTAATCGGAAAATCTCCATCTACTCCGCCAATATTACCATGATTGCCTCACAGATGGCACTTTCATTCTAAGTTATATATATTTTCCAAAAGGATACAATATAGTGAATTTTGATCTTCCTTTCTTGCTGCGTAACCATTTACACCGTCGCAACTGATTTCAGATTATTTATGCAGCATAGAAAGTTTTCTTCATGCACAAGTTTCGTGAAGTAATTAAAATCTAGTTTCAAAGCCGTCGTGAATTAAAAGTCAGTTGAACGGAACTGGAAGGTGATTCATACTGCCCACCCGTTTGTGCAAGGAGAATTTCATTCGGTTAAGCGGGGAATATTAAAAAAATATTACAAAATATATGCTAAAATAAGAAGTTAATTTGTTTACTAGTAATAACATGGTTCCGGGTTATTTAGCTGATGTCATTTCTTAATATTCAATGGGTGAGGTGCAGAACAGCAAGTAGGTGTAAGACTTTTTTGGAGAAAGCATTGTCGAAGTGCAAAGATGTCGGATATTTTTCAGTGGATCTGAAACCATTTCCGATAAGAAATCCGCAATTTAAGGTTTTATGTTGCTATCCGATGCTGAATGATAAAGCTTTCTTTTAATTTAAAAAATCAACACCTTGACGTAATAAGCAAAATGGTACACACCATATTGTCGGGTTCAACGTGGACACGTGTTTTTCTCTTCGTTTTCAATGCGAATAGAATTTAGCAAACTACATTTGAAAAAAATGGCTGAAAAACAACGAACAAGACAATGGGTTAATGTTGCTATTCTCCTTCCCTGCCGTACAAACTGCCACAAAAAAATCTTGAGAATTAAATTATGACCCTCTGGCCATAACATGTGAGCCTAGGACTCTGCTCTGTTGGTGAGAAATGTTTTCCGGCCACAGTTACGTCGCCAATTTTCAGTTAACTACGAAACACACCACTGTTTCTAGACATACTGGACAGTTCGCTTCAGCAAAACAGCAAACTGGGAGACTTTATCCACTTTGTGTTCGTGGGCACGGCCAAACACGATGGCTCCGTTTTGCCACTCAGTCACGTCTGTCTTACGACCCATATTGCAGACTAAACACAACACACACGTTTCTCTTCAATGCTACACGAGACAGAAATGATCTTGTAGACCACGACGTCAGTGCTATTTATCCCCTAACAATGTTATCACAGCACCCTCTGTGCAACCGGTAATTTCTTTCTGTCACTTCTTTTAGGGGTGACTAATCTTTGTTAGGTGTGCTTATAATACGAATTATTCAGTTTTCCCATCAGTAACTGTTTTAACTTCTTTTGGATTTGCCGTCGGATTTCGTTCTAAAATAGTAGAAATAAATAAACTTATATATTCCAAGCCAAAGATTGCATTGAAATATCAAATGTGTTCATCAAAGATTGCTCTTGTGAGTGACTCACCTTATTGAACATATAGTTCGGGGACTAATTTCATACCTTGAACCACTGTAATATAAACTGTGATATTCAACTTTTGCGATTACGAATACGATAATCAAATTGTATACGACACCAATAGGGAAAAGTTATGAAAGACTGAAAAATATTTTGTAATGACTACAATGTTTACTTTTGATATTTTCTTGATTTCACGTTTCTGTACAACCAACGTTCAAGAAGTAGGAACGATCAATTCATTTCACGTGGAATTAGTCCTTCATTCTCTGTCTACAAACTTCAAAATGAAATACTCTGAATCATTCAAAATATTCAATACAGCTTCTTAAAAATGCCGTAAGCATTCATGTTGAACCGCAATGGGCTTCTAGGTGATGTGGCTATGTCCTTCTCAACGCAGGTGTATTCTTATCATGCTTTAGTTTAAAACCGAATTCGAAATGTGTTGTAGAACAAATAGCATGAAATGGAATAATATTGTTTTTTAAAATGTCTTCATTCTTTGAAGAAGCATTTTGAACTTCTATAGATTTAAAAACTGATTGACACGTGTGTTACATAGAGTGTATACAAAATAATGTCCTAAAAGAAAAAAACTATTGGAACAATCCTGTTGTAGCTATGATCATGTGACTATTTTCCAGTCCAAAGTAGTAATGGGAGTTGTTTTCGTGCTGAGAAGTTACGTTGGATTTCTCAGACGAATAGAAGAGTGAAGATTTAAAATCTGACGGACTTTCCTGTAGAAAAGGAACTTTCGGTGTGGCATAAGGCTATGCATGTGATATCATTCATAGAGACTAAATCAACAACGCAACTAAGGAGTAATTTTATTCCAACGCATGTAATGTGTAACCCGTCATCTCTCAGTGAAAGAAGAAACTGCTATTTAATAGGAGCCTATGTTTTGTTTTTACCACTTTTTTACATGGGAGCGCTGTATCTGTCGCTCTCCGTTTCTGTTTTTACTGGCCTTTTATAAGTCATGTAGCAAAGTTAACATTAATAGGTGTTAGATGTAATTTGCTTGTAGTTCGCTTTCGTTTCTGTGTAACCTTTTGCTGTGTTTCGACGTCTTTATGTACTCAGTTTTCAGTTGTTCTTTTGCTGTAGCGTATGGAATTGGAAGAGTCTTTTTTGATGAGACTGAAAAGGACGAGGACACATCCATTTCTTTGTATAAACGACAGGGATAGTTTGTGACAGTTCTTGGCAAAGAAGGATAATCTACGTTCTAGCACACTTGGGACGTGGTTTCATAATTCTGGTGTTATTGAACCAGCAGGTGTCCACCCAACTGAAAGAAAACAGCAGGAATCAAAATAATTCAATTAGTAGACCCATGTCCTCCAATTATTATTCCAAAGGAATCGTCTTTCTGCAGAACAATGCTTTGAGGCATTGATTCGCATTTTCAAAGAGTTCTTACCTGGCAGATGTAATCAATGTAGATCGTGATTTATTATTCCAGATAGACAGGTTAAAATTTCCCGTCGAAACATATGTTTTTCTTAAGAATAAAAATGTGTGTGCAGAAATCCAATTAACTTTACAAAATGGCCTTTAAAGTGACAGCCAAAACAGTAACGAAATGTGACCCATACAAAAGTTACGTGCATTAAATTTTCATATCAGTCGAAAGATGTCAGCATTTTAGTGGTAAGGTCTCTGTCATGTAGAGCGATCCGGATATAGAATTTAAACAATGTCTGCACCATGGGAACACGAGGTTGCTTTTGGTATGACGATACGCGAAAAAAACAGCTTTCCTAAATCACAAAACCAGAATTAATTACTTTATCTCTGAAAATCAAACGAAAAAATTTGAAATAACATCTTGCCTAATGTACAAGTAAGCTAAGAGTTTTAATGAATGTAATATTGCAAATAACGTCGAAGAATATTATAATATATGTATGGAAGTTACTTCTGTTAGAAATGTAAGCCATTTCAATTCTGTAGACAAATGGAGTTCAAAATTACTTGATCTCGGTTATTTCTCAAAGAACGACACAGTACTTTTTTAAAACGGATTCGCAGCATAGGTTTGTATCTAAAAAATAAAAGATCATAACAAAAAAGAAAAAACAAAAACATCTAGAGCATGCTAGTGCCTAACCGAAGTTTCAAAATTGGTAACGACACCAGTCTGGAGTGATGAGTGTCGTGTACAAATTAACATAACAGAGAGATTAAAATAGAAGAACGGAAGAAGTAACAATTTCAGACAAATCCATGCGTTTTTATGCCACAAAAGGTAAGCTAAGCTGTTGAATGTACATGCGCCGTCTGAATGCAGACATCGCAATGATATGCGTAACTCTCTCAAGGCTAGAAAATTGACAGCGTTGCTCGAGCAAACCTGTCAGCAACCTGAAACCACAGTCTTTCATTGGACACGATCGGTCCAGTGACCTGTGGGGGTCTACCACCCCCACGGGACCAGCACTATTCACCCTTTGGCCGTAGCCCGTGTGTGTGACGTGCTAATGGGTGGAAGCCGGCAATAGTAATTTGCACATCACTGGCTGTGAGACCAATTCGCGCGAGTTTTTGGGACATATGTTCTTTAATGGTATATAATGAAAAACAGGTACATGCATATTTATTAATTGTGGGTCTCATGCAATCCCTCTCACAACGGTTCGGCAATAATAAACACAATATACAGAAATATTTACATGGTCTGCAGTAGTAGGGTATCAGCTGCGGTGATGAATCCAGGCCAGAGTCATCAGAAACACCTCGGTCATAGACCAACAACGCTGTACTGAAAAAGAGCGCGGCTCTGAGAGGTTCCTCTAGCTATCAACCATAGTTGATGCGGTTTTTTACCTGCTCAAGTTCACGATGCAGACTGGGGCAGGTCTTACCAAAGCTGGTGTGGGCGACGTCCAGCTTCAGACTGAACTTGGCATTCGCAACCGAGCAATTGCTGCACTTATTTGTGGCTGCACACCTGTGGTGCTGGTGCCCAACATCACCGCATTTGCCACAACTACCGTCAGACTCAGTGTAGTTGCACCGGAAATGACCGAGCCCATTGCATCGAAAGCCCCTGACTTCACGCAAATGCTCTTTAAGGTGGAATTACTGAATAACCCAGGTTCAGTCTTCTCCGCTTCGTTAAGAGCTTGAAGGCCCACATGTATTTCCCAGTGGACCCGGACTCCTTAGCCTTAATAGGAAAACGGGCTGTGAACCCATTTTCGAGGTCGTGGTTATGCTCGTGAACTCTTTTCCGAAACACCTTTTGTGAGAGCTTCCCGTCGATGCCATAACCTATCATCGGGGTAAGTCTCCTCTGATGGGTTTTGAGTAGCGTGCAATCTCTGGTAAGGGGATTACTCCTCAACTCCACGGCAAGGCGATTAAGTTCCTCTGGACGGGTACACTCCACCGCTATCCCTCTCTTCCTAACGCTGCGAACACCTTTGAACCCAAGATGCAGTTTTGCTGGGATGACTGCAGTTTGCAGGTCTTTTTCAGGTCATCAGAAGACGTGCTCTTGATTGTGGAAAAGGCCAAGAGAACGTGTCTCCTGTCTACCAAGCTATGTTACCTGAGACAGGCGAAGGCCCTTTCACCTCACTAGCCCCCTTCCTAACCGCTTCGTCGCAGGAGGCCACTTCTGCGGCGGCACTACGGCGGGACTCCTCAGCGGCTTCTAGTCTGCCGACTAGGGCTTAGGCCAGCCCAGCCATATGCTTGCTTGTTGTAAGCACTGCAGATCCCACTCAAGGACGCTTTAATTTTGTCTCTTCCTTAAGAGGTGATCCGGGAGTCCCGATATGAGAATAAATTTCGCTAAGAAAGACCGTGAGAATAGACACCGAGGTCGTCTCGGGGTTCTGGTTTACATCTAGAGTGAACTCCGGAGGGCCAGTGAGGGAACCCATCATTTTCCCGGGATGACTCGGGCTGGGGCGATGGTTTGCCCTTGTTTGCCACTGATGGAGATGGCAAAAAAGGGTCTACACCACGTTTTGACCGGGTTGACCCGGTGGTGTTGAATAAGACCACCATGACAGATGTGGTGGCCAGTAGTGACTCCTCACGAAGGAGAGCCCTCGGAGAGGACATCGAGGGCTTCGTGCGGGTCACTCACTTCCGGTTTGTCTCGAAAGATATGGAGGAACCCATACTGAACTACCGACAGGGCTGGGTAATTTGCTGGCCACTACATTAAGTGTACGAGTTGACCATGACAGGTTAGGGGCTGACCCCTTTGTAGCTTCTGTACCCTTGTGGGCAGCTGACATCTCTGTTTGAGAGGTAGTCAAAAAATGCTAAGTGCTGAGTGGGCACCCTAACGTTTTCCCACTCTACCCTAAACTCAAGTATTCGGGGTGCGCGGCTTTGTCCTAATGCCGGATCAAAGAGTCCAGGGATTGGGGGAACCAGCACAACGACGATGTACCCGCAATCTGACACGAAAATCCCTATGCGGGCTGTACTGGACTGCCGTTAGAAGGCATTTTCTTTCTATGTCCAGGGACTGCACCGAAACAATTTTATCAAAAATAAATACCAGCGGGAGGAGTGGTAAGATCCCTCTGCGCTAGCTACAGACAATAGCTCTTATTGCAATCTATATTGAACACTCGCCAATCTATAGAAACTCGCTCCCCGACCATGTCAGATTAACGGTCCCACAAAAGGTAAACCTAAAAAATTACGTTTTCTGATTAAATGACATTAAACTGCATGAATTTGTAGCATTCACTGAGATAAAACTTATTTTTCAGTTGCAACTTTACATTGTAATGCCGCTTCAGCACTTCCAAGAATAATGTTTTTCTTTTTTGAATTACTACGGAGTGATATTTAATTTTAAATAAGAGTAAATACCATTATTTATGCTGTTTCGGCTAAATCAATATGGAGTACAACCCATTTAAATTTCCGAATTCTATAATATTCATTCATAGATAAGTAGCTCCATAGTACAAGACGAAGTTAGAATAAATGCGATTAGTGTTCCGGAAATTCTGTAATTATATACTTATACTGTCAGTAAATATTAAAAGGAACAAAAAATCGGGTAATTTTGTTATTTTCCTCTTTGGACAAAATATTAAATTTCGTAAGCTTCTTTTTTCTTAGGAACTGATGATGCACTATTCCGTCCATAGGAGAGACCATATAGAGAAGCAGTGGCGCAAACGTTGCAAAACAAACATGACCACACATAAGTCCTAAATCAGAGAGATGCTGCAGCGTGAGTTATACGTCGGGGCTTTCCCCAAAGTACGATTGAAATCAGAAAAGAGAAAAGCTCTTTATATCAGTCAGATATACGAAATAAATTAATAAATGAATAGAAAATGTAGCAATCACAGAATTTAAACTGCGTTAACTGATGCAAATGAGAGAATACCTTCTATGTTCATGTCATAAAACTTTGATTGTTTAATTTTTTTAAAGCTGATTTTTCGTATCAAAATTTTTTATTGTGTTATTAAACATGCTTTTGTGTTATAATTTTGTCAGTAAGGGCGTTAATTTCCGCCTTCTGGCATTTACACCGATCAGTTTGGTAACATGTACTCGTAATTACGAGTCTCCGTTCGCATGCGAATGTGTCGTTGGCAAGTTTGATTTATACCTTTTGTGTTTATATCAGAATCAGTGTCCTGTCCTTTATCTTCAGAACCTTTTTACCAATAGAATTGGTGGTAAAACTACTCCTTTTACGTTTGTTTGCGTGCGATTTATACTGTACTGTTAGGAGGGACTCTAGAAACAGTTGGTGGGAATTTTTTTAACCAAAGAAATTACCAAATATTTTAGATACATTATACATAAACATGATGTACCATCCATACACTCTCCATGATGCACTTCTGCTGTGTAATTTCCAACAGTACCGCCATGACATTTTTAAACTTTTGCAGCATGAAGAATATCATAGTTTTTAACGAACAAATATTTTCATTAAAGAAAACATGCAATTCAAGGCTGTAAGAAACAAGTATGAATCAAATGATGTACTTCAGATTTAGTAGAAAACCACGTCGACGCCATATATAAAAGAATTTTTGAAGATTTTGAATAAAACTACATGGACAAGTGGATATAATTGAAAACAAAAACTTCGTTTGAGAACATAATAAGATATTTTTTTTAAATTGGAGGTTTAACGACTACCGTGAGAAACTCAATGGGATGTAAGCAGACGCCGTTCAGTAATTTAGGGTCACTGGTTCCAGGGAAGGGAAGCATCCCGTGCAAGACAAACACGGGTTCGTACATGTAGTAAACAGCATGAAACACTATCCCATGGTTGCGCAACTGAGATTCAAAGCCGGTGGAGTTGGTGTTCTGCTGTGGGAAGCTTTTTCATTGCAAGCCATACGTCGGTTGGTTATCATGCTACGTACAATGAACGGTGGACGCTAAACGGACCTGTTAGCCGACAATCTCCATCCATTTATGCAGGGGATTTATCCGGACCACAATGTCTTCTTTCAACAGGACAACGAACCGTGTCATTGGGCTCGTACGCGTACTGCCTATGCCGCGAAACTCCCTCATTGTAACCCAATTGTAACCCAATTGAAGATTTGTGGGATATCTTAGAATAAGGTGTATTAATTGTCGAACCTCCTCAAAGGAAACAGCGTAAACGACAGAGTTATTGCAACTGATATGGGTAAAGTTACGTATGGAGGATATTCAACACTTTCTAGAATCTGTTCTTTGGCGTCTCCCAGTTGTGACTGCATAGAAAGGTGGAAAAAACAGTTACTAAGTAGGTGTTCCTTATGCAAAGGTAACTCAGTGGCTTACTCAATGTAAATCACGCCATTTTATTTGAAAAAAATCACAAACTCCCTGTGGAGTATGTATGCATTTCGCACAATGCAAATATAAAAAAGAAAGCTGTTTCTTTTAAATAAGAGTGTATTGAAAGGGAAATGATGCAGATTCAATCGCCCATATATGAAGATAACTAACTAAACACCGCCCCGAATGTTTGAATAATAATCCAATCTGAAAGCGTAGGACATTGAGAGAGTAACTGAATTTACTATACACTAAATGAATATAATGCTCACATAATGTCTGTAGGAAGGATCAGAAATTTTATACATTTTATATGTATAAAATTGCAATGAAAATATTTTCTGATTTACAGGAAGATCTGTTCTGAAAGTACAAATTTTCATAATAAACGTAATCCGAATGGTGATATGCAGATGCACGTCCGTAAGAGCGTGGTCTTTAAGAAACTATGTAACTTTCCCCGATCTTTTGAGAACTGCACAGAAATACATGCTCTGAATTTCTGCAATTCGGCCCCAGTGATAATTTAGCATTCGCCTGCACTGCAGAACATACGATTGCTCTGATATTTATCTATGAAGTGAATAAAAATCAGACTTTTCAAAACTCAGCGGTCACTATCCTCGAATTTAAAACAGCCTTAAAGAATAACATATAAAATTAATATGCACAGTCGAGTCACAATATTGTGACCACCTCCTACTTTTGACATTAACAGCGCGTACACAATGAAAGAAGACACATGTCGTGAGATGGCTTGGAGGTATATGAGGTGTGCTGTAGGTATTCTGAAAACATATTACTCGTTGCTGTCATGGATAAAAGGATCGATTTATCAGATTTGGAAAAAAAGGAATGATTATCGGCTTTCGGGCCAAGGGTGGCAGTATTTATGAAACAGTGCAGTTTATAAACTTTTCGCGTGGTGCTGTGGTTAAAGTGTATCGTGATTCCAGAAATGGAACCATTGCAATTAAGCGACGTGTGTACTGCAAAGCACCGCGTGCCATTGATATGAAAGGATAATGTCGGCTTCGAAAGTGCGTGAGGACTGATCGACACGCTACAGTGGAGCAACTCACTGGCCGAATGAACCAGGAGGCTACCGGAAGCGTGTCTGAAATGACAGTTCAGCAAACCCTACTGAGTATGGATCTCCGATGCAGAAGCATGGTCACTGCAACTATGATAATGAAGGTGCATCGGTAGAAAAGGCTTACATTTGCACGGCAGTATAAGAATTGGACCTCCGCTGAATGGCAAAAGATTGCCCTCTTCGATGCCTTTTTCGGCTTCATCGAACGGATGGGCGTTGGCGTATAAGGTGAAAAACATCGCAGAACACACAATCTGCAACTATTGTTGGCAGAACACAAGCTTGTGCCGGCAGCATTATGGTATTGGGAATGTTTACGGACATTCATTGTGTCCACTCATAACGGTTAAAGACACTATGGACTAAATTCGTTATGAATCATTCCTTGCGGACCACGCACAGCCATACATGCTGATTGACTTCCCTGGCGCGGCTGGGATCTTCCACCATGACAATGCGACGTGTCACATAGCTAGAAATGTCTGAGAGTGGTTGGAAGAGCACGAACAAGATTTCACAGTACTTCTCTGTCCCCTTAATTCCGCAGACATAAACCCAATTGAGAATCTGCGCTATCAATTCGTTCGTGTTGTTCGCTCTGTGGGTGCTCCACCACGCACCCTCCAGCAGATGTCAGATTCACTGCGGTCAGCATGGCTCCACATGCCTGTGAACATCTTCCAGCACCGTATTGAGGCACTTCTAGCCCTTCTAGCTGCTGTTCACCCTGCACACGGCGGTGATTCTGGATATTAGCTGGTGGTCACAATAATGTGACTCAATAATGTATAAATAAATTTGGTTTAGTATGCAAAAAAGGTCTTGTTGTCTAACGAATTATAAAGAAATTGTCGTTATAGAGATGAGCCATACTCCAAAGCAATATCTGAAAAAAGTGACGTAAATGGCTGACAAGACGGTATGGTGTCAACTCGAAGTTTGGTTATTTAGATAAAAGCAAGCAGTTTAACATGATAGATCAAAACATGTGAAAAGATTCCTTATTGAAGAATGTTTCTCCTGAAAAGTTTTAGCAATTCTTCAAACAGTTTTTATGTTTTTTACGATCAAGGAAAAATAAGGAAACTACCCCGGAGTAACACAGTTTGGCATGTTATATTCTTCGCAACGGTGCATCAAGACTTTCGTTCGAATACCACTACCGGCAGAAGAGGGCTCCTTCACTACGTCGTCACCGGAACGTAAAAATGAATATCCAAGCAGAGTAGGTTAGATACAGAAATGTGTGGAATTAATCACAATTCCTTCGTCAGCAGTGAACTCTTTCAATCGTATTTTGTCGGATGATCCGACCTGCAATTTCTTGCACCTTGCCTTTCTGAAGGGAACAACATATACACTGCGTGGCCACTTTATTATGACCACCCCTCAGTACTTCGTTGGGCCACTTTTTGCCTTTCACACTGCTTCGATTCTTCGTCGCATGGACTCCACGAGATGTTGATAGGTGGTTTGTGGAATCTGAGACCATGCTTGATGAATAGCACTTTCCATGAGTGTGAGATTGCAAGGTTGTGGATCTAGCCGTCTGATGGTTCGTTCAACTTCATCCCACAAAATCACAATGGGGTTGAGATATGGAGATTATGGGCACCTCCTAAGCAAAGTAAACTCAACGGCATGTTCCTGAAACCAATCCTGTACAATACGAGCACTGTGGCAGGACGCAATATCTTGTTGAAAGTAGCCATCGCCATTGGGATAAACCATCCACATGACAGGATACACCTGATCCGCAACGAAGTTTAGATATGATGCGCCAGTCAGACGTTGATCAACACGAATTAAAGGGCCCAAAGCATGCCAGGAAATCATTCCCCAAACCATAACGCTGCCTCCACCAGCTTGAAGGGTTGTAGCAATGCATTTGGGGTCCATGCGTTCGTGCTGTTTCCGCCAAGTCCTCACTCGGCCATCGGCATGGTGCAACTAAAAACGTGATTCATCGGACCACATAATTTGCTTCCATTTATCGACTGTCTACTCCTTGTGATCCTGTGCGAACTGGAGACGTTTTCTCTTGTTAACTGCACACAGCGAAGTTGTTCGAGCAGGCTTACGGCTGCCATATCCCATCTGATGCAGTGTACGGGGAACAGTGCGTGCACAGAACATTTGAGGGGATCCTTGATTAAACTGGTCTGTAATTTGCTGCATTGTTGCTCTTCTGTTGTCTGTGACCAGTCTGGACACTCTTCGTTCCGTCGGAGCAGTCACTAGTCGATGACGACCACACGTTGCACGTAGTGACCCAGTTTTTTGGCTGACAGTCCAGTTTTTAAACACTTTAACAACAGCTGCTCTGGTACATTTCACGAATGCCGCGGTTTCCGTGATACTCGTTCCATGGCTCCGAGCTCCTACAATCATCCCGCGTTGAAAGTCCGTCAAGTCGCATTTTTTACCCATCTTGTCACCCAAAAATCACTGCTATTATTGTCGCATACCCTAAGCTTTCCCTTTTTATACCAACCTCGGCCTCTGGCGACAACAACATGCACCAATAGTTCATTTGCTTAAAACTGTCAGGTGGTCATAATAAAGTGGCCACTCAGTGTATAATGTTCCACTGCGGTGTCGGATGAGTCAAAACGGCAATTCATAACGGTTAGCTTTGTCTGCATAGTTCGGCTGGTAGAAAATCCGACTGGTGAATTTGCCAATGGTGGACTTTGATGGTTTCAAATCCCATCAACAAAACACTTTCGTTCGTTATATGGTGTATTGTATGTCGAAAGCCAGCTTTTTGAAATCTTTAACTGTTTTTGAATACAAATATAAACAGAGTGTAATTCCAATCTGACTGCCATTGTTGCGGTAATGGAACATAAGGGTTGAAAAGGTTCTTAAAATTATTTATTAATAAAATGAAATTTTTGAAGAAAATACTAAAGAAACATTTTATCTTGAAATTGCATAATTATTTGTGGCACATTTTTTCAGAATTTCCACCTGAACGTTAATAAACGAAAATAGTGATGTATTAACTTCAATAGCCCTACTGTTCCGTGTATTTCTGCGAAAAACATAATTTTTCCCCCAAATGCTTCATTCTTCCATTGTTTTATTGTTTTATACTCAACATTGAAACATTGCGATGATATTCAATGAATGGCGCAGAAAGACACGTAAAGGGAAAAAAACCCTAGATTGCGTTTTGTGAATTTGTGAAACATCGTACATACTGCACGTGAGAAAAGGATTTTCTTGAAAGAATGAGTTTTTGCTGTACAGTCATCTTAATTCTTAAAACTGTAAAAACTATCTTTATGATGTATTATTTATATAAGTAGTGGAGATAATTTTATTTTAAAAAATATTTTCCTGAAGAATGCCCCACAACTCAGTAATATTAGACGGTGGAGGATTCCTGGCATCGGAGGAAAGTTAAAATGCTTCCCAAAAATGTTAATTCGCTTTTAAAACTGCTGAACGAAGTAGGCCAAGTTAACATGTCATTCTCCGTTGGATGTTCTTTCAGCCAGAATCGGGCGACTGTGTACCTGTGCGGCGGCGTTTTGTCGAGGTAGCATAACATGAACGGGTGCAAATAATCTACAACGATTGTAACGTAGCCTCCACTTGACTGTGCGGTCTACAGACGTATGAACGGTTCTAATGGGTGCCTGCTGAAAGCGCCCCAAACCATAAGAGAGCCACCGTCAACATGCACTGTCCCTCGTAGGCATGCGGGATCCATTGACTTCTGGGGCTGTCGCTACACCCCGAGTCCACCGTCTGCCCGAAACAGTTGAAACCGCGAATCGTCGGACAAAGCTATACGTTTCTGGTCATCTTGCGTCTAATGGATGTATTCCCGAGTCCAGGAGAGGCGAAGAACCTTGTGTCGTCGGGTCAGAAATGGGACCGTGTAAGCTGTCACTCAGCAACCTCAAAGAACACAGGTAATTGTCGGCTGTCCGATCGCAGATGCTATTATTGGACCCATTAATTGAATTGCTTTGTGAAACTCGGCAATGTTGCACGCAGGACGAATGTAACAATGCGTGCTAGACGGCACTGTGAACGATGGATCAAGTCTTTCCTACAGTCACACCGATCTGATACTCTGGATATTTTCATTGAGTTTGAGTAGTCCAGGTTCACCATTGAAAGTATTGACCGAATAAATACAAATTTCGTGGTAATTTCCGAATTGGAGTGACACATCTCCTGGGCGCCGACTATCATACGACGTTCGAAATTGCTTAGATCCTGATACGCTGCCATCTGAACTGCGAATGCTTCTACCTGAATTTGCGGAGATATCTGCCTCTGTATATTGGACAGCAGATATCAAGTGAGGGTCACATTGATGAAGAAATTAATCTGCGTACAAAACTTGTCTGGAGAGCTTTTGGAAAAAACGGCATAATTTTCAAGAGCGATATGCCATTATGTCTTAAAAGAAAAGTGTTTGATGAATGCATCCTTCCAGTACTTACGTATAGTGCAGAGACGTGGACCTTAGCTAAAAGAGACATACAAAGGCTGCAGACAACTCAAAGCAGCATGGAGAGGTGCATGCTTGGTGTAACCATGAGAGATAAGAAGAGGAACACCTGGATCCGAAAAATTACAACAGTGGAAGACATCATGATCAGAGTTAAATCCCTGAAATGGCAATGGGCTGGACATACTGCCAGAAGGACAGACCATCGATGGACAGCCGAAATTTTAGATTGGATTCCAAGGGACAGGAGAAGACCCAGAAGAAGACCACATGGAAGATGGGTGGATGAAATTCGAAAGTATGCGGGAGTGACATGGAGGAGACTGGCACAAGACAGACCGTTGTGGAGGAAACTTGGGGAGACCTTCGTCCAGCAGTGGATTGATAATGGTTGGCAATGATGATGATGATGATATACGTCGTTGCGGACGAAACCGTTTACATCATGCGTGTGGTGGCACGTAATGGATTTGGTAGCGCTCTTCACAGTGTGTTTGTTTTTTCAGTTAGTATAAATGTTTTTTCTTGTTTCTTACAGAGCTCGTTTAGGGTGGCACAGACATTCTTCTACAGCCCACATGTTGTAGAAGACGATCTGGGTCCTTAAAATAAAAGAACACATAAAATAGTTTTACTATTTCTACCCATGATTTACCTCCAAAATTGTGTACAATTTGTGATAGAGGTAATCAAAAGTAACAAAAATACATTTCCGTTGTGTTTCTCCTCATGCGAGTCGGCTTCTTGCCTGAACAAATGGTATTACACTAGGGTGTAGGAAAACATCATCCGTCAACAGCATTACGCAAGGATTACAAAACAGATATTTTACAAATTGCCATAACCCAAGATATCTTATTAAAACATCTCGCACGATACTAGGTACTATAAATGTGATGTCTTTGAGCTGCAGGAAAAAGTGGTTTTTGAACAGCAGGACAATTTCTTTCCTCTATCGCAGAAGAAATAATCTGGTAATACATATCATGGAACATGTTATTGCCGCCCCGGTGGCGCAGGCCTCTGATCATTCGTCCGTGAGGGGTCCGGGTTCGAACCCCGGTGAGGCATGGATGTTGTGTTTGTCTTACGGCACTGGCTCTCTCCCTTCCCTGGAACCAGTGACCCTAAATTGGGGACGGGCGACTGCTTATAGCCCATTGAGTTGCTCACGGTGGTCGTTAAACCTCCAATCAAAAAAAAAAAAAAAAAAGAACATGTTATTCCGAAAGAGCATTCTCATCGTAAAAAGAACAACAAACACCTTTCAAAAATGCGTATAAGAGCGTGGCATTCACTTACATTTATTTTCTTTTACGGATTACAAAATGTGAGCAAAATAATTTCCTTTTGCTTTGATCATATGGTCACTGAAACCAGCGAAAATATATCGACGCTTGGAGTTGCCAGTTAGGGTTATTGCATATGCTACGAAGTTCATGAACGTTTCATTTCTTATGAAATTTTCGAAGTTTGGTTTTCTAATGAAAAAAATCATAAATCCGAAACTTAAATGGATAAATTATTGAATAAACCCCGATAACACTTAGGTTAGCAGAAATACCGCGTAAAATCACATGGTAGTCTAAAACTGGCAGAACCTATAAATTGCACAGTTCTGTGCCTAGTAATAGAAATATAGTCTTTTGTAAACGCGGCAGAGTAAATATTGTGAGTAGAAGGCATGTTCTTTAATCACCGAAACTGCTGAATTTTTGGCATTTCCTCGTAAGAATTTTGTACGGATACACCAAAGCTAAGTAAAATACGGTAAAGCTTCCAACCAACATGAAAAATGGGGTCATGAACGCGCATGGTCTCACGTCAAGAACCTGCGTGTTCTCACGGATGAGAGCAGACTGTCTCTCATAGTTACAAGAAACCGCACAGCTACCAACCAGTAGATAACGTCTGAATTTAATAACGGTAAGTCCTTAAGCTTATGCATAATGCTATCCTTCATACCATGGGGAAAATATACACTATGACAGTCAATGTCCACATCGTGTGTCATCATTACCGGCAAGGAACCGAAATAATTGCCTGCAGTCTGCGAAAACCTGTTGCGATTGAAGTATGGATGACATGAAGTTCGTCTTCATGTGTAACAAATCACGTTTTCAACTCTTTCACGCCGTCTGCAGGGTGCTTGCTCGGGGTAAACCAATAGAAGCAATGAATCATGTTTCCAATGTCGTGTAATTAAAGTTTGCATAAGCAGTGTAACAGTTTGCGGTCCGTTTACACTGAGAAATTTGTGCTTTGCCGTATCCGTTGAACCCTCCGATACAGGTAAAAAAGATGTGAACATCATCATCAACAACCTCACTTCTTCGTGAGAATTCACTTTCCGTACTATGACGCCGCATTTCAACAGGAAAACATGACATCTCATACTTCCCGAGTGACGACTATTGGCTCCAGCAACATTCAAGGGAGTTTGCCATATACGATCCCTACTTCAAGGCAGCAGTAGCACCTGTGTATCTTTAACACCACAGTGAGTCGTTGCCAAGATCATTGGATGTTACTGAGAATACAAAAGGTCATGCATGCAACGCATCATTGCTTCAAGACAGCAGTAGTATTTCCAAATTTTCGTCAAGGCACTGAGTCGTTACCAAGAGCAGCGGACGTTGCAGAGAGTGCAAAACGGGCGGTAATACATAATTAGGTAGATGGAATTCATTTTAAGATAACCTTGTCTTCTAAGATTCAGTCACATGGTGAGACACAATACAAAGTCTGCCCAGATGAGGATCTCAGATGACCGCGTATCCCTCTCCACAGAAGGCGAAGCGGTCATGGAGATAATAAACAGAATACTCTAGTACATTTCTCTCAGGTACTCAACAATTGAAACGGCCTCGATAATCAAACTCTGAAAATCTCACTCGTTCTTACGCTCCACCTTTTACACGCCACTTCTTCTTGTACCCTACTTTTTCATCTCAAACATTTGCTCTCGCACTCATTCACACTCCACTGACAGTTCATCTATCTGAATATGGACTGACAACCACACAGGTTTCCACAGACAACCTGAAAGTACCCCAGATCCAAAGTGTGTCAAGAAACCTAAAGGAGGCACCAGGAGGAAAAGCCTTTTTCCAAAATAATAAGAACAAATCCACAAATGAATCAGAGCGTAAAAACTCACTCTCGTACAAATTGCATGTCAGAAATTTAAGCCCTAATCGACAAGTAAATAAAATTGATACATATATATATTTTAAAAAGATTGTTGAAAACATTTAGTACTTTTTTATTATTTGACACAGAATTTAAAGTTTCAATATAATTGCACATTACAGAGAATAGTATAACTTAAATATTTCTTACCATATATTAATACTTACTTACTAATATGTTATACAGTACATGAATCTTCGCACTTGAAAATCATTAAATAATATTTGGCAAATTGCCAAATTCTTTGAAAGAAGAACAGACACGATTTCCCGTGAAAGTTAAATCTTTTATTGCTTTGTATAGATTTTTTTGCAACATAATACTAAATACGGTTAATTGGCCTTATGTAAATTTATAAATTCTGAATTTCAAATAACAATGGAATTTAAAAATCAAAATTATATCATGTCCCGACCATATTTGTTTGTAATAAAAAAAGTGTGTTTACTATTTCGGAATTCAAGTATATTTCGTGGATGATAAATATTTTTTCTCAAAATAGCACTGTGCGTCATAAGTTCGAAACGAAAGTAATCTCAGAATCCGAAATTCAAAACGCAGACTGTGAAATTCTACTGTAAATAAATGTGTTCACTTTCCACTTATTGAGGAATATGTAGTTCCCAAAGGAAAGTATACTTTCCTATGAATCCAGATTTAAAGAGATACAATTCCTGAATTGAAGCCATGCGGGTTTTTTTTTAAATTTAATAATGGAATAGGTCACAACACAAGCCGCATGCTTTTTTTTTATTATACGTATAAAAGAACAGAAAATTCATATAAGAACTTCAGGTGTTAGGAGACTTTATTCTGAGGATGTAAAAAAAATGCTTCTTCATGTGGATGTTTTCTACATTTTACACACTTCGTTGAAAGATGAAATAATTAGGTTTTCCGCCTCAATTTGTTTTATATACTGACGACATTTGATATTGGTAAAAAGAAATATTCGTTAACAGTATTGTTACGACCCTTGGGCCTTAGATGTCAGGATGCCCAATTATTTCCGGACTGCGATTCGGTCACTGGATCCGCAAATATACAATATCTGTTGCCATCCTCCGAGTAAGGAAACGGTCCCATTACATCAATGGCTACCCTTTCTAACGGTGCTCCCATAATATACACTTGCATTCGGCCGCGACATCGTGTCATTGGGCCTTTCTTGGATGCGCATAAGTGACACTGTCTGCACCAATCCTCTACATCCTTCCTACCATTTTGCCAGTAAAATCGTTCCCGGACTTTCGCGAGAGGTTTTCTGACAACAAAATGCCCACCAGTTGAGCTATCCTGCATTTGTTTCAACACATCTTTCACCAAAAATCTTGGAACCACCAGTTGAATTTGTCGCGAATCATTCCTAGAATTTTTCAATTATCTGTACAAAATTCCATCTCTAACCACAAGAGAATCACATTGCGCCCAATAACTTTTCAAGATCTGCCCGTACGCTGCAACAGTCGCCCACGGAGAACGGTCGGAAGACTCTTGCTTCCATCGGACGAGACATCCAACATCTTCGTCCGCTTCCTGCGCTTTTTGCATCTCATCCGGACTCAGCGAATATCGTACAGTCGGGGTAGGGGGAATTATCGCCTGGCGCACCGCTTGGGTCCCCGGCTGCAAATCATTGCTCTCTGCGCGTAGGCAGGATTTGCATTGCGGCGGACAGGGTCTTCTCGACAAAGCATGCGCATTCTTATGTGCATTTCCCTTCCAATGTTGTACCTGGAATTCATAAGTTTGTAAACGTTCTATCCACCTGGCTACCTGTCCCTCCGGATTTCTAAAATTAAACAGCCAACGCAAAGCGCCATGGTCGGTTCGCAACAAGAATTTTCTACCAAACAAATAATGATGGAAATGATCTATACGTTTCACCATAGCCAATAATTCTTTTCTAGTAACACAGTAGTTCTGTTCCGGCTTTGAAAGAGATTTACTAAAGTATGCTATGATTTTTCCTGTTCATTCTGAACCTGAGATAAAACTCCACCCACTCCAGTTTCACTAGCATCCACATCAAGGATGAATGAAAATTCCGCTTTCGGATAAGCGAATATCGGCGCTGATATTAGAGCTTCCTTTAATGTCGCGAAGGCTCGTTGACACTCTTCATTCCACTCAGAGGGAACTTTCGCCTCAGTTAACCGATGCAATGGTCTGGCTATCTGCGAAAAACCTCAGATAAATTTCCGGTAATAGGAACATGACCCAAGGAAACTTCTCACCTCCCGAACATTAATCGGCGGTGGCCATTCTTTGACTGCTGCAATCTTTTCAGGGTCTGTCCCTATGCCATCTGCAGAAATTACATGTCTTAGGTATTGCACTTCCTTTTGCAAAAATCTACACTTTTTCGGATTCAATTTTTAAACCAGCTTCACGAAGCCTAGTGAAAACGACTCTCAAATTATCCAAATGCTTAGCAAAAGTAGTACCACACACAATTATGTCATCCAGAGAAACCATGCAGATGCCAAACGGTAAACCTCGAATAACAGTTTCCACTAAACGTTCAAATTTGGCTGGCACATTGCACAATCCAAAGGGCATTACCCGAAATTGCCACAAACCATTACCTGTCGTGAAGGCAGTTTTCTCTTTACCATCTGGATGCATACCCACCTGCCAATAGCCACTTTTTAGATCGAGCGTTGAGAACAACTCAGATCCAGCCAAATGATCCAGGGTGTCATCTATCCTAGGTAGGGGATAGGAATCCTTTCGAGTTACTTCATTAAGTTTGCTGTAGTCTAAACAAAATCTAGTCGTACCGTCAGTCTTAGAGACTAAAAGAACAGGTGATTCCCACGGGCTAAATGAAGGTTCTATAACTCCTAGCTTCTCCATATTTCTTAACATCTCTTCCACTTCTGCTCGTTTAGCTAAAGGTAAACGTCTCGGCAGTTGCATAATTGGAGCACTGATTTCCGTATCTATTCTGCGGAAAACGACATTTTTTCGTCCATAATCATCCTTATCTACGGAAAAAGTATCTACTGGAAAAATACACCTCTCTTTTGCAAAAACTGTGACCCTTTGCGACCTCAGGTGCCCAAACGCGCCAGTTTAATTCGGATCGGCCTACTCAAAGCTTCACTCATCACTTCCGGTAACTTAAATTCCAACGAACCATTTCCTCATGTTCCATCTTCAGGGTTCCATTCTTAAGGTCCAAAACATCACACCTACGTAAACTCGACCCATTAACATATGTAAATTTCATGATCCTCCGCCAATTCCTTCTTGGTGTTCTTTTTTCACTTTCCGCCAGTGAATTTATGCGAATATTTTTCTGCCAGTCTGAATGTGTTTAGCTGATATATTTTTAAATGTCAACACGTTTCCATAATGTGTTCTATTAAAAAGTTCGGTTTTTCATCAATTCCAAATAAATTTGTGAATTCGCCTTAAACCTCAGGGGAAAATTTATAATTTCACTAAACTTTGTAATATCACAATTAAGGAAATACAAGAATTCCAGTTAGTATGGTGTTTTTGAAAACATACGCTACAACCTGCTATTTCACAAAGTGAAATTTCATGAAACAACTAATCAGTATTTGCACTTAACACATTTTTTTAGTTAGCTACATATTTCCTGAATTTTCGAATAGTATGTTAGTACTGATTATGGAGATCATTTCTGAAGGATCTTGTGTAGCGGGTCATAATGTTTAAAAGGCTAAAAATGTTAAAAAATGAATTTGGGAAAATCTGTGTTTTTATCTTTGTTGGACTTGCGAAATTCAGAATTATGATTTATCTGACTTTTAAAATATCTTACGAAGCATTCAGTTCCGTTTTGCAAATGTGGATATTATAATCGAATATTTTTGCATTTATACGTTGTATGAAATATGATTACTGGATGCGCAGAAAGCAACATTTTGTAGACATTTGAGAATCAGTAAATCATAATTTATTATTTCTAGGTATCGGTTACTCGTATGGTAGATATCAAGCCGAAAGGAATCCTACTTTCTCGGGCTCTATACCCAAGATGACAATCATGTTATTTGATTTAAAATGGAATTTATATTAATTCTGAATTTTGTCAGGAGATAATATTTTGCAGATATCTTCAAGCAAAAAGATGTAAAAAAACCGTATGACAGTACTTTATGGCATTCATTTCAAATCTTTTATTGATTTTCTTTTATTTCGGAGTACCATCATCACTTTCTGGAACCCAATGTGCGCCGTAATGGCTGTACTATCGAAGTGAAGGACATAAAAATTTCTGCTTTGCTGCCACTGGATTTAAGAAGGAACATCTACTGTTTCTTTACCACTCAAAGCAAATGCAGGTAAACATGTATCTTTGATACTAGTAATATTACAGAAGACGGTGTTCTCCAAAGCGTAAAAACTCTCTAACACTCGATCTGTTAAAAAGTGTTTGGTCCAAAGTCCCAATGAGCAATAGAAGTACAGTTTAGTGCTGATGCTCTGCTCGTTTAGTTGTCACTGTGTAATCAATTGCTACCTTCTTTGCTTGGACGCCTGTGGGAGGTCATTAGACGATATTGGTAACAAAGAAATTGTGGTGCTTAAGTAAAATTCATGGTTCGGCCATCTTTACACGAAGTACATATATGTCAGTTTAAACTTACAGAGGTTGTGTGTTGAGTGATCTCGACGTCGAACGAGCGGCAAGCACATTAATTTCACCAACGTACACAAACGTCTTGCATTTTCACCGTATCTCATAGTGGCTAACACGATTTGTAATATGAAAGTAAAAGGAAGCAGTAGCATAGGAGATATTTATTTACGTCAGTGACAGTTAAAGTGGTAGTGATATTTTTTTAGATATTTTGCGAAGAAAACATTTTTTTTGTTTTTGAACCTGAACAATGTTATTTCTTTTTTTCTGATTGTTTACTTATTAACCCTCCTCCGGTGAGTATACCGCCCAGTATACTGTTTTTTCCTGTGTTTACCGACTGATATACAATGAAACGAAACTTTTATTTCAATATAAGATTTGATTTTTCGCGTGCTAATAATGCAGTGTTTTTTACGCAATGAGAAAAGCCCTAGAACAGAAGGAAAAACATAAACAATGTTTTGAGAGAATCACAGCATTAAATATTAACATCGGCGACTAAAACTTTTGTTTATCAACAAAAAACAGTTGTAACCCGATTCCCGCAAAAAATTTGTTAAACATTTATATAAAACGCAAAGTTTTTGATATATTACTGGGTGGCATTAGACGCATTGCAACATGGGGAAAATTTCTATGATCTTTATTTTCACAGAACGAGGATATGGCGAATAATAATAGCATACTCCGCTGACACAAACAACATCTCATATTGTGTACTACATGCTCAGTAAAGATTATTAGATTTAAAAAAAAAATGTTTTTGCTAAAACATTTTATATTTGCTCAAGCAACATGACATGTAGATAAATGTATCAGGTTCGGATAAGTTAATTATGTTTAGCTTAAAGCATAAGCTGCATGAAGCAGCAAAACTACCTGTAATGTAGTCATCACTACTTGTGACCATTTTTCTAAAATCATATTAAAAAACTTTTATGTATTCAATGCCTAGATTAACATCTACGAGCTAAAGCTCGCCTCGCATAAAATATTTTGCATTCTAAAGAAAACGCAGAAAATTTAATTTGAATATAAGATTATTCATGAATAATATATTGTGAATTTATTTCAAATATTCGTTTCATAACGAAAAGTTGCATTTTACTGAGGTATTCAATCTCGGAAAGTTCACGTTTCTCTGAACTATATTATACATATGTACTGCTGTCTAGAATTTACGTTACAATACAAATTCCTTAATATTCCCAAAACGGCACGAACTGTTGAGATTTTTCAGAGATATTTGCGTGGGAAAACCCAAAGAACATACGCTAAATATACCCAAACAACATATGCTAAATTCTATGGAAATAGGAAAATGATGCCTGTGCGTCATAAAGCTGGCAGACACGTGCAATTGTTAAACTTATTTCTCAATGGAGTGAGACAATTCGAGCGTTAGTTGTACTATTATCGAACGAATGCACCATTGCTTTCAAGACTCTTTTCGGCCGAGAGTTATATGTAAATTAGAAGCAGAGCAATTGCAAGCTGAGGTAGCAAAATGGCTTAATGTGTCGAGGTAAGGGGTCTCCAATCTCTGGAGACCGTACCAGGAAACCGGAACAATAAGCAGAAGTCCAGGGCAAGTACACCACGATCCACAAAAAGTAAATACTACTGGTATTTATCTCTCACGGCTCCCACCCGAGGGAGGAGGGCAGCCAGTAAACTCTCGCAAGAGGTCTCCTCTACGAGAAGCGATGGAATCGAGGTAAACGTTTGCAGAAGGATTTTTTGATTGAGTTTTGTATGCAAGAAAGCCAATGCTCTGCATCCTACCCACAGCATCGCACAGAAACTCCCGTTTGAAATCTGCTCAACAAAATCACCCCCGGAACCCTCATTCTAAAGTCTCTTCAGTGACAAATCACGGTACAGAATGAACGTGGTTTGTAGACGACAGCCTAAATAACGATTCCCGATGGAGAGACGTAATCTGTCCTCCGGGATTCGGGACATTGACCACTACGGTGGTGGAGGATCCCTGGTTTGGGCTCGCATCACATTGGATGGGCGTAAGTGGCTACACGTGTTTCTTTGAGGAACCCTTATTGTTGCACGCTATAAGGATGACATATAGATCCCAATGCAAGACGTTTCAGGGGAACTGTTGCCTAGTGGACGAATACTTGAAGAGTGAGGACATTCACCACAAGGAGTGGCTGATGAGTTCTCCATACCTTAACCTTATAGAATACGCATCGGATGTCCTGGAAAAACCAATCGCAAGCCGGCAGCTCCATCTTGGAATTCTTCTGCACACCGATGCTCCTTAATGGAAGAAAAAGATATTATTGCTTTAAACTTTAATTTACAGATTGGGAAATAGCATGAGGTCTCGTTGTGCGAACAGTATCGAGGTACGGCGTAATCACACTCTTAATCGGCGCCACTAGATGCATCACTATTGGACTGCCATGCGCACGTTTTTCTCCACGCGGTGATGCCATTCCTTGTTTGCTATGTTTTCCAGGGTAATCGATAGGTGTATGTCCGTACCAATTGTCCTTAAACTCTGTTGTGTGGATTTTTGCGCAAAATTATACTACTCCTATTAACAAAAGAACAAAGAGAAATGGACAAAACACAAAAGAAACAATGAAACTTCAATTTTGAGGTACGTTTTTACTTTTGTGGAATGCTGTAATTTGCGATACAAATAGAAAGATCTGCGTGACGCAAACTCACTGCTATGTCACCTTACACCAGACTCACTATGAAAGCCACGTTGCTGCTTGTTGTTGGTATAAAAAGGACTAAAATGCGTTTTCAATAATTCTAATGCAGTGCGTCAGTGTGCAAGTTTTGTACACCATTCAGACACGCTCCGAAATTTCATTTTACTTGAGCAACATCACTTACGTTTACGTGGCAATGTATCATCACTGGCGAAGCTTTCCGAACCAAGAGAAACCTGTTAGCAGGTTCTACTCATACTGCTAACGACATCGTAGAGAGATTTCTTAACTCAAGTGAATTGCAGAAGAAATTCTCAATTGATTAAACGTTTTCACTCGAATATGTACACTGTGTTTTAATGCAGATTTATCATAGCTATTATTATTTTTACGTAAATCGACGTCTCAGACGTCTATCCGGCATTTTTGTCACTCCGTCTCATGCTTGCGTAGGCCAGTTCTTTTCGCTTTCAGCGGACATTGACTACATGCCCGTTTATAAGGCTGCACATTCTCGCTTGCAGCGCCACCACAGGAAGAGCGGGCATGCGCATATCGCATCAAACGTGGACATTTGCGTACCAGCATGCACTCTAGCTATTTGCAAAGTTTCCCGGCTGTAGCATGTTTTTCTTCTAGGTGCGCAAATTTCATTTCTCGTGAGTCTGTTTGAAATTTAGGTATTCCCTTTGGCACAGGTTTTCTAAAATTTCGTGAGTGAAATAATTTAATTATTGAGAGAAAAATTCAATAACAATAAATAAAAACGTTTATTCACAATTAAATATTCATTTTAATACGTATTATAAGTTCGCAGAGCGTTTGGCTCGGCTTTAACAGGAAAATGCAGGGTAAACATTCAAACCAATGTGACATCATAGTTCTGAAAGTTTTAGTGAGATGTTTCGACGCATTTGAAAGGAAACATTAGGGTCCATTTGTCCCTAATGAAGCAGAGCCAACACTCTGAGAAACTAGAGCAAATGTTAAAATAAATATTTAATTATGAATATACGTTGCTATTTTTTTCTATCCCCACGTTACAATTTTTATTATAGGAGTATTACATATTTTACACGGGAAACTTAGCTTTTAGTGTAAGCAGTTTACTCTCTTTCAATTTCTTGATATCGAAGAAAGTTTCTTCGGTGAAGAAAAAGTACCACGTAGACTACTATGTATAAAAAGCTCAAAAAAATTCTACGTTGACTTCTGATATCTTTTTCACGAAGTAGAACCAGAACAAAAAATCGTTCTAACAGTTTAAAGGTACACAACTTCTTTTTTACTGAAAATTAATAATAACGGTTTAAAATACTCAGAAATGTGTATTTGGTGAAATACCAAATTTTCTCAGAACTTCTTATTGGGTCGAAACAGCCTCAGCAAATTATATTTTAAACTTTATATATAATTTTTATTCAGAAGAAAATACGACAACTTTTAGAAAATCTTTTGAAGAACATAATACTGTTGAAAATTAAAGCCTTTGTTATTGTTATGCCGTATTTGAATATAAATCAACGCACGATAAATACAAAACTTATACACAAGAGAAAACAACTTCTGATTGTTGAAAGTGCAAAAAATTAATGATATTATATTCGGAAAAGACTTGTGTGTTTTAAGACGGGAATTTATCTTTAAAATTTAAAGTTCTAGTGACGGCACAAATATGTTCAGACACGTATGATACCCACAGCTTATTTTGTTCACTTTATGTTCGAGCATTTAAGTTAAAGGATTTATATGTTTTCAGGGTATTCAAATTGCCTAAAATGTACTTACGTGTAAATATATTGTTCTTTGAAAATATATTGGAAACGAAGACATTAGGTGATCAATTACACTTTACAATTCCATTCAGTAATCAAAATATTAAATCAGCATTCTTTTGTAAGCATAAGACACTGATTCCATTTTGGAAAGCTTTCTCGAAGGTAACCCTGATTTAATATGCTATAAATCACTGACGTATTTCTCGTGCATCACCCAAAATATTGTAAAGCTTTCACGTGCAATTCAGTTTCATTCATGTGTAGCAAGCAATACATTGGCGTTTAACAAGCAGAAAGGGTAGATGTTTTGTGCTTCACCGAAAAGTTGAACGGTGGTTAGAAAGTTCGTCTGTTTCCTAAACTAGGAATGTGCGATTTTTCTTTGAATTCAATATCCAGTGTGTGACACTGACCAGGAGAATAGTGCACAAGCTTCATTTTTTCTTCAACAGCCTTGAACGAAAATGTAACACACTGTATTTATCATATGAAAAGACATTTGTTCACATAAAACGAAAAAGTCCAAAATAGGTTTTCCTACAATTCCCAACGATGTTCATGGAAATTTGAAAACCGAGTATTTATTCAATACATTTAGCACCTATAACGTTTAACAAGTAGAAAGAGTAGATTTTTTTGTGTTTCACCGAAAAGTTGAACGGTTGTTAAAATGGTCGTCTGTTTCCTAAAATAGGAATAAATTAGATAATAACGGAAAATCCGATTAAAAAGCGCTCGTAGTTTTAAAAAAAGAGACATTTCTAAAATAAAGAACGTATTTCACTCTATGTTTTACCCCTAAAGATATTACCAACACCTAAAGCGTGATACACGAAAATATTGAAATCGTGGTACTCCTTCACTCGACCATCTGTATTTATGAATATTGTTTGGAGAAACGGGCATTCAGATTGTGCGTGGTTTTTTTCTTCCTCTGAGGCATAATATTTCATTTTTTCTGTTATGCAGTGCTGTTACATGATTTCTATACGTTACTTAATCTTTGCTTAATGTAAAGATCTCTTTAATCGTATTATTCTTTTTAGAGTAATGTATCTACAATTCATTTTGAGAATTATAAATTTTGCTCTTCCTAATAAATTATTCCAAAGTTACTCAAATGTGACTGATTAAGGAAAAATGTTAATCCTGTCCCGAATGGTAACCATTTCATTATCAGTCATCTTGCTTGAATGCTCCATTCAGGCAGCATGCTATATCGTTCTTCAATATTTGCACTATTAGTTTTCACAGTACAAATAATCTCCCGATTCCGAGTGTTCGAGCACTGAATCGATAAAATATTCTGCACACAGCTATTACAATATGTAATGTAAAAAAATATTGACTACAGTCACTGCATGTTGCTGCCTCTAGCAATATCATTAAACAGAACAGGTAACTACACCTTCGAAAACGTAATTATGGAGAAAGTTAGCGATCTAAGTTAATTTGATGTTAACCAGATGACAAGTACGAAGGAGCCCTGATTTTCAATAACCGCAACTGCTGAACTTTGGAGATTTCATTATTGGACCGTTGCACTTCAATACCAAGATAAGCGTGAAATGTTTCAAAAATTGCAACCAAAGATTAATGTGTGGTCGTAAACCTCACGAAATAATAATCCTAACTTGACAAACAGGGCGTATATGAGCAGATGGAGGGGTGTGTAAAAATTGAAAGTGTGTCTAGATGACCTTCCCTGCGATATCTTGTAATCGTTTTATAGGAGTTTCTTTCCTGAACATCTTGATCCGTTAGTATCTATTTTCTTTCGGAAGCACGATGTCATCTTTCAACAGAGAAACGCCATGCCACTCATTATTCGGATGGTGACTATGTGGATCCAGGATAATTCAAGTCAATTTATCACATTGAAATGCGCCCTACTTGCCGAACATCAACACCATTGAAACTTCTTTTGAAAACTTGAGAAACAAATATCTGTTCGTGACCCCTAACCCGCACTGGCCACTTTGGATGTTATGTTACAGGTGATCTTTGCTTCCTGGGAGGATATATCACATTCACCGCAGTTTTAATATCTATGACTTCTTAACAAGTTGTCGAGTTGTTGTAAAAATACCTCGATATATGGTGCTACGTTTTAATGCGGTTAACTAGAAGAAACAAAAATTTAGTTTCCCTAAATCATTCTCACTAGCTATAGCTAACGCTTTTCTTAAATTTTTCTTTGTTGTGAAAATATTCTGTAAACTACTTCTTCAGAATGTTGCATAATAGCTGTATTTATATTTATTTCCACAATGCGAGATATGTAGCATGCATTAGTGATTATAGAATTGAATTTAAAAATTTTGAAGATGTAACAACTTTTTAAAATTTAAACTGTAAAATATTTTAGTAAAAATAGTTTTGGTATTCAATTTTCAGTAATTTATTACAAACATAAAATACAGATAATATTTATAAATGCCTCACTTAAATCTCTGGATGTGATTACACAAATTACTTTCCGCGGCTTTAACATATTTAAAGTTCACCAAAGTGATTCCCTGAGCTCCATTTGTTCTTAAATGTTTAGTTATGTGATATAATAAGTGTCTTTCGCATACGGTCAAAATAGAAACTCACAGTAATGTGAATCATAAAATATAATCGTATCGTATTTTTTTAATTTTTTTTTTCTTGTGGTTTGGAATTAAAAAGGAATTCCGATTTCTTCTTAATGGAATAGTGTTGTGCTATTTAAACGATGTAGTATCATCAACAGTAGGAAAATATGTATATTATGGTATCTAGAAAGGAATTTGCATCAGAAAAAAAATTAATATATTTTGTGCAATCCCAGGGACCTCAAAACAAATAGGCGCTAATCCGAACATTATAAATGTTATCTCTGAGCTTCGTACTTCCCAGTATTTCGAAACCTAAACTATGCTGATGATTACATAGAAGACAAGTTACCATATGAAAAATGAGTGACCTGTTGAAAATTTATGATCAGTAATTGAACAGAAAGGCTTTTCCGCATCTAAGTCCAAGGTGGTATATTCTGGTATCTCTTCTTTTTACTGCCATCCACGTACGCCGGATAAAAGATAAGGACGTAAACTTGCGCTGAATATGACTGTAATATTACGTCAGAAAGGACTCAGATTAACACAAATCCTGTGGACAAAAGCATAGAAATGTGACTAATATTAGATTATGAGGAACATGCATCTTAAGGTGTATCTGAAGACCAAATTTATAATTTGGTCTCTATAGATTATTTTAAAAAGCGATAAGCAGCGTGCATTTCATTCACTTCGCTACACCATTTCCCAATACAAATGGCCCTGGAAACCAGACACAACTTGGTGAGAAGCTGAAACGAAACCTACAATTTCCAGTAAAAATACTGACTACCGAAAGAAGTGATTGGTTTGTTTTATATGAAAATGTACGACTTTATTTTCAGCGCAACTTCTACTGTCCTGGGCTAATTAATTTTACCAAATTTTATTCCATTCTTAACCGGATACAATATATCTATAATTCATATTAAGCTGTAGGTAACAATTCACCTCATACACTGGTGTGCGAAAATAAAGGTCAAAGAGGAGAAATTAGCATAACAGCGGAACGAGCAGGCAGAACGGACCGAAAGACCACTCAGGAGATAGAGTAGGATCCGGTACGGTAGGGCCTGCGCATATATGCAGCATGACGAAGGGGAGGGGGTGAGTGTTGGAAGGGTATAAAGTACACGGGCGGTGTACGCT
This sequence comes from Macrothele yani, assembly GCA_039090855.1. Taxonomy (NCBI): domain Eukaryota; kingdom Metazoa; phylum Arthropoda; class Arachnida; order Araneae; family Macrothelidae; genus Macrothele; species Macrothele yani. Next base: position 57,829,058 of record CM077033.1, read on the forward strand.
CAGCAATTCGGTGAAAGCTATTGCACGGTGTACATCGGTTTGAACGACGTCGAGTTGCTGCCACCGTGTGATATGGCCAACAGGCAATCTAGTAAACGACACTTGAATGACTTTACCCAAGGTCGCGTTATTGTCAAGTTGGAAGAAGGTCGAAGGGTGACTAGTGTGGCCGAGGAGTTCGGAATCGCTCACAGCATCATTTCACGAGCTTGGAGAGCATTTCAAACGACAGGAACAGCGGTCCGAGAGTTTAGCAGTGGTCGTCCATGAGCAACCACGGCGGTGGATGACCGGTATATTGTCCTACATGCGAGAAGAGACAGACGGCAGACAGCGGGATAAATCGCAAGCCACATGCAACAGACAACTGGACGTCCGTTATCGCGTTTTACCGTGGCCAGGAGGCTGCACAAAAGTGGTCTATTTGCACGACGACCAGTACAGTGTGTGCCATTAACGTCTGCTCATCGGAGACAGCGCTTTCTGTGGTGCCAACAATACAAGAACTGGACACATCAGCAATGGGGTCGGGTTCTCTTTACGGATAAGAGCCGATTTAGTCTGACGAGCAATTATGGACGTATACACATCTAGAGAGAGCAGGGAACACGCAATCACACTCTACATTATCATAGAATGGGACCGGTTTAGAGGTACTGGTTTCTCGTTTTGGGCGGTATCATGCTTGGTACCCGTACTGATCTCCACATCTTCCAAGGAGGTTCAGGCACTGGTGTCCGCTTTTGTACCAAGGTTTTCCTGCCTCACGTGCGTCTGTTTAGAGCTGCTGTATTTCCTGAGTCCCTCTTCATGGACGACAACGATACACCTCATCGTACAGTGGCTGTCGCAGAGCTGTTGGAGAGTGAATATATTCAACGCATGGATTGGTCCGCAAAGTCCCCGGACCTAAATCTAATCGAACACGTGTGGGACCTCCTCGGATGACGCTTGGCAGTACGTCACCAGCCGCCAGCAACGATTCCTCAGCTGTGTTTGGCGCTACAAGAGGAATGGGCCGCGATGTTTCAACAGCTCCCTGACAACCTCGTCCTCAGCATGGGCAGACGTTGTAAATCCTGCAACGCAGTCAGGGATGATCATATTCCCTACTAAAGCCTGGATTTTTCTTGGAAGCCGCCTGTCACATGGACGTTTTTTTCTTCTGTCCAGTTGTGCTCGAAGCTACCTTTTCAATAAAGTGCCTTTGTATCCTTTGGAATCGTTGTTTGGACGGTTTTGCTCATTTGTCTTATATTCTTACATCTTGGGGATCTTATGGTATGATTTGAGACGGTGAGGAGCAGTTCTGCACAACGTTACATTCGAAAAACCGTCTCGTCCTTAATTTTTGCACGCCAGTGTAGAATGTGTTGTTTATTCAAGAAAAATGCTAAATGATCTTAAGAACCACACAGATTTTAGGTTAAACAGTAACTAAGCAGTAATTTCCGAAACAAATGTTCTTTGTCTCTTAATATTTACATTCAGTAAGTGCAATGCTTTTTTTTTTTTATATCATCTTTATATATACGTTTAGAAGGCTTAAATAATATGCCTTTTCGTCCGGTACATTTGTATCCTAATGAAATTCGATGCCCTAACTATAACTTAAGCATTGTTCAATATGGAAGCGATGTTAGAATTCCAGGTTCATGGCAAATATTTTTAGCATCGAAACTGGTACAATTTCTTCAGCATATTAGCAGACACTGTTGAAAGGTATCATTTTTACACAAAGTCAGACAGAGACTAGAAAACCAGTTTTTATTTGCCAAGTAATAAGGCCCATCAGCGGTCTCATTGAAATATAGTGCGTTTTGCACAGTGATTTGAATATGAGGAATTTGCTATTGAATTGTGAGGATTTGTTTTGCCAATTAATTTACTTATTCTACTTAGACGGATGTGAAGTTCCTTGGAAAGCCATATTACTCCTAATGTGCCATTGTACGATACAGAAATTCTGTAACACTGGAAGAAACGAAACAGTACAAGAACTAAAACCAGAGAGAGAGAGAGAGAGAGAGAGAGAGAGAACGTAGGCAATATTGAATTTGTATCGGGATTGCGTGTGAAATATTATACTCTTTGCAAAAGAAAAACAAAAACAAAAAATGAACCACCACCAGATAGTCGTTAGATCTTGATGAATCACATCATGCAAGTAACAGTTGACAGAATACGCAAATTATTGGAAACTCAGTACTAAAGACGAAATAGTGGCCCACCGCAGCGCATGGGAACCGTGAATTGAGGAGGGTATCCCAAGAACAAAGCTCGCATACTCTAAATGAGTATTAATAGCAGATTGCATTTGCTTTGACCACCATTTAGTATGAGTGTACCTCTACATCCGATCCGTAAAGAAGACGAGAAATAGAGATGGTTTGAGACATGACGTATAATTGCGAAGAGAGATGGCGGTTGGCCAGTTTGGCCTATTGCCAGGCATTTGATTAAGAGCGACGCGACAATTGGTCGATGTTCCCTCCTTTGTGACCAGGAGAGCAAAACGCAGCTGCATGCGTACAGTGGACGGCGGAGTGCGCCGACAGAATACGAGGATGAAGCGACTGTAAGAACCGCACGAACACAATCCAGTTCGTAACTTTGTATCATCGGTGTCCACATTCCGTTGTCTAAAGTCCCAGAAGTTAAGATTGCCTGGCCAAAGAGATTGAAATTTAACTTGTGTGAGAGATACCCGACCGCTACCGCTACGTACAATCATTTGGTAGGTAACATCAGTCGATTGGATGTAACGATCACAAACTTAAGTTTCCCATAAATATTTTCAATAAAATAGAGCATTAGCTCATTATCAAACAATTTTATTACTACTACAAGAAAACGTAAATTACAAAGGTGATTTATAAATATATAACTAATGTTTTTAATTTTTTACTGCAAACATAGTGTCAGTTATGTTTCCTGAAAGAAAGAATTCCTGATTTTTTTATATATTGAATTCCATAAAAGTTCTACCTTTTTTTATAATAGCGGGATACTTTTCTCTATGTGTTCATTTCTTGGCTCGAAATAAAAACATCATACTTAACTTTTTTATACAGATCACTTTGACAATAATTTTGGTGTCTGTTATATATAGAATAAAATGAGTTATTATATGAACAAGACATTATGCCCTGGTCTTGATATCGAATAATAGGTACTCACGGAACGCTAGTTTTGATCCGTAACACTTCTATAATTATTTCGAAGACATTTTTATACAAATCCAAGCAGGCATTTTGCGTAATAAAAGTCAAACATTCTAAGAGCAGCAAAATGACACACACGTATAAATGCACTAAAAAATATGAACCCTATATCTTTGGGTACTGTGAATTATAGTTTTACATTTGCAAAAAAGTAAATCATGAAATAAAAAATACGTTTATTTCAAATTTACGAATTTCTGTCCACATTCACTGAAGAGGAATTGAATTAGAGATTCCTGTCTAGTAACGTGCAGCACCACCTTTCGTCCTGATGACGGCGGCGATTCATCTCGGCAAGGACTCGACAAGACACCGGAAGCGTTGGGTAGCCATACGGATCCACGGCTCCTGAACAAGCTCCCACAGTTCACGAAGATTTGATGGAGGGAGTAAGAGCCTCGAACATCTCTTTCGACAGCATCGCAGATGTGTTTGATCGGATTGAGGTCAAGTGACCTAGCTGGCCAAGGAAGCGAGGTCACGTCGGTGGAGTGTATATCCAACCGTTCCGATACAATTCGCTAGCGATGGCACGGTGCATTGTCTTTATGCAGGATGAGGTCCCCAGTAGGATGTTGAAGACGCACAAACGGAAGCAAATGATCGTCCAAGATATCCGAGTAACGTTGACCTGTTAGGGACGATGTCACATGTACCAGAGGTGTCATTTCAGTCCACGTAAACAGTCTCCAGATGAGAATTCCACCTCCAGCAGCTTGAAGAGTACCCTGCTGGCAAGAAGGATCCATCGCTTCATGTGGTTTGGGCCGTACTCGTATCCTGCCATCCACATGTGCCAACGTAAATCTCGACTCATCAGTCCAGGCAACATTTTTCACATGTCTAGGGTCAATTCGCTTTGTTCCCGCACCCATGCTAAACTTTGCACCCTGTGATGTGCGGTCAGCAGCGGTACCCTCGTGGGGCGATGGCTTCTATACCCCATAGCAAGGATATGTTTCTAGATGGTGTATCTGCTTACAGGTTTTTGCGCACCAGCGTTAACTTGCCGAGTGATTTCTTGCACTGTGTCCCGTCTATCCGCTGTTACAATGCAAGCTAGCCGACGATGATCCCGCTCTTCCACTCGCTGTTTTCCACGGCATGTGGCCCTTGCAGGGATGGTATTACTGGATTCGATGTACTCACGGTGTAATCGTGAAACAGTTGCTCGTGAAAATCACAGTGCCTTCACGACTTCCGAGATGAAGTGACCCATTAGTTGGGCCCCTACAATTTGCCCACGATCAAATGCGCTTATATCCTTCGTCTTACCCATACTACGTCCGAATTACTGATTCCCGTCGCATCACTCCTTATATTGTCGGATTGCTGCATACGTCACGTCGTTTCCGTTTACACGGCCACCCACAGCGCCACGTTTGCGTAACGCCAGCTGTCTCTAATTCAATTGCTCTTCAGTGTATCTGCCCCCAAACACATTTGCACAAAAACGTGAAGCATTTATACAACTTCCAATGTAGTTTTTTTTTTGCTTTTCCAAGCGTTAATAATTGAACCATCATTTGAATCAAGAAGAATGTAGTTCATTTTGCTTTAGCTTCTACTTCAGGAAAGACAGTTAAAGTAGTCACACCTAACGCAAATATTTAAGCTTAAGTTAGCTCTGAAACAAGAATTAAATAAATAGTTCTATTAAAATACATAACAAACTTAGACTGTAAACGCTGTTGAAGTTAACACTGTTATATAATCCCTGTAAAGGACGAGATATTACAAAGCGTGGAAACACAAATTTCCGAAGAGTTTCAAAGGAAAAATACAGTAATAAATACAATAATAAAAGTACAATGAAACTGAACATGCTAAAACGTACAGAATTATATCGTCCTTCAAATCATGAACGATATAGGATTTCAGAGTGATATCTGTTGGAATACTCGAATAACACATTCGCCATTTCGGTCCTTGATTTCAAGGAAGAAAAATGTCGATAAATGAATTTGTAGATAAGATGCAGTTATTCAAAATTTGGAATAGTATTTCCAGAATACAAGGAAACTATGCACATATTTTTAAATGTATGTGCACCAAAAGTTGGCGATAATAGTTTTCCTCTTTCCAGGTATATAAATTTGAAGAGTTTTTAGTACTTTCTATATTTCCTCATTATTTCTTGATGACAGTTGCGGTACGTGTTTAAGAATCACATTTGGAATATATTTTTTGGGAGGAGGGGATGCAATTATTTAGTTATCTTTTAACAATGGCTGTGCAGTACCCATTCCTAGGAATTTAACAGCTTCAAGTCAAATTACTTCAATTGATTTTCTCACTGTGTGCTTTGGAATTGAAGTCCCATTGCAATTTTTGTTTCCTGCAGATGATGAGCTGTTATTAATGCAGGTAATACACGAACGTTGTTATTTTATTAACTAGGATTGTAACCCTGTCGTTACGGGAGCCTAAATTATGAACTACCATTGGTTAGCAATTGTTGCATCTAACTTCGTAATTCGTTTCTGACAAACTGTAAATACGATGATCGAGACAAAGAAAGAAATAACAGGTTTCCATTGCATAATAATAAACGCAAATTTTACAACAAATCTGCGAATATGTTCACCTCATGAACATCAGTCGTCTACTGGAAGTGTGTAAATTTAATTTTCAGGAGTGGCGTATTTTCATGCATAGCAGATGTGTGTTTGGTTATCCAATGTTAAATATGGCTTACTCCTCAATCATAATAGGGGCATTTTCAGAACATCATGCTCTTTCCTACCACATTCAACATTACGTAAGTAATTAAGATCTATATCATTCTCAGACTGGAACTAACGAACCAAATGTTTTCTCTAAAACAGTGCGGATTCCGCTCCAATTGTAAACTCGAATTCGTTGATGAGTGTAGCAGAGCGATGTTTACCAAAATTTTGTGGATTTCAATATGCATATACATGTATATTCACCTTTAAAATACATATTTCCTAAAATTTTTTAAAACTCTGAAAATGTTTTATTTTTGATGGTTCTTTTAATACATTTGTGTAAATGCATGGTAAATTTTAGGCAAATATACTGTTGCTTCGAAGTTTTAACTTTCAGCTTTTCAAATGCCTTTTCTAAATTTCAAAGAATGTTCCTAATCGTAACGGATGAATTTTTGAAGATTGTTTAATTCTGTGCTTAAAGCCTGTCATTAGCTCCTCTGAACAGAGAAGGTCGACTGATTGTAAGCAGTCGACCTTCCTGCATTTAGGGCATCTGATTCCATGATACGAGAAAGCCTGTTCCGTAATACAAGAAATCCACGCGTACCTTATTCCGTACTTAATCGCGATCTCATCTATTACGAAAAGTTAGTGGACAGGGACCATGACCACTGGGTCACCGAGGCACACACGTTTGAGGATGTGTCTAAATGAATGACATTTTATGAGAAACATGCTATTACTTTCGTAGACGTTAAGTTTAATCATTTATTCGCTTCAGGCACTAAAATTAAATTATATGGTGTATTATATTTATTTCATGTTATGGATACGGGATTAAGTTATTTGCCAAAGTACAAGAATCTGAAAAGGTAATGTTGTTTTACCTTCAGCTGTTTCCTGGAGGAAGAAAACGGTCAGTAGTTTTTTGTGAAAATAATTTAAATCTATGGAAAGCCAAATTAGTTTTCATTTCGCTTAGATTTCCAGCAGGCTCTTTAAAAGTAGTGTTGGGCATAATCGATTGAATTTAGGAATCAAAATGTTACGATCGAGAGATCTGACAAATCAAGATATTCGATATATTCATTCGAAATAATCATTCGAACGATTTGTAATTTTAGAATTTACCAGTAGATGACGCGAAACGCTCAGCGCCGCCGTCTGCGTTTGACAAATCGAGATATTCATTCGAAGTAACCATTCGAATGATTTGTAATTGATGCTATACACTCAGAGCTTTCTTTCGCTTAACGGAATGACGCTAAAGATGCCTAAATTGTTTTGCGAATAGCATAACCTAGCTTAAGAAGTTAGAAGGAGCCCAAGTGATTCTCCCTGCGATAGATAATTCGGTCACGTGAAAAGCGAGTACTTCCGAACCTCTCGGATCTCGGTACTTCCCGAGATGTTTTCGGGTAGACGAGCGATTTTGCTCGGAACCTATGTCCTCGAGAAAAGACCAGCGATTTTGCCTTTTGAAAGCACTCGTTTGAACGAGACAGCGTATGAGCAATTAAGAATTCTCTCGAGAGATTTTTTCATTCGAATGAATCTGGCGTAATCGAATGTTTCGAGATATTTTCATAATCGAATGAATCTATTATTTCTACTCGATTATGACCATCCCTATTTAAAACAGTGCTTTCGCACTCTTCTACCTGATAACCAATCCATCCTCGTTCAAAATTTACATTTCCGAAACTAACTGAAATTCTTTAAGCAGTGGTTCTGAAACTTTTGGCACGTCGGAGACCAACATTTTTTCTCTATGCTTGTGTGTATATTTAGTGCAAAATTCTGTTTATAAAGGCGATGAGGATTTAAGAATTTCACTTCTGAGAAATCTAGGAAATTGTTCCCTTTCCGAGAAGTACAGGTTTTATTTACCTAACAGCATACGTAGCACTTTTAGTGTTTCTAATATATTCTAGTATTCTTTGATAATAAAGTGTAACAGATTTGTTTTTCTTCTTTGACCTGTATTGGTCAAAGAAGAAAAACAAATCTATTACAATGCATGGCAAATATTCTTAAGGAAAATTATTGAATTACTGATCTCAATGCAAAGAAGGCATTCCTTTCTTCTCCTTACAAAGTTCTTTTACGGCCGGCTCTGTGGAGGTTTGTTGCAATCGCAGGTCCGGCTCTGCATCCACTCTGTTGGGATTCTGGATTTTGTGGAAAAACTAGTTAGAGAGCCAGTCTAGCACAGATACGTATTGACAAAGGGAAGGAGCATTCTAAAGCTTCTGTGATAACAATCGGTTGTGTTTCTTGACGCTGAACTAAATTTGCCCAATTGTAGCTTACCAGAAATGTCAGACATCAGATTGTAAATATTTTCATATTCTCTTATGTTTAGTCTTGCTGCGATATTTGTGTTACCCTGTAAAGAACTTTCACCACCTACACATTTTTCGAATTCTCGTGCATTGTGTGTGGAAAATATTACAACAGGACATCATTCATTTCTTGAAAGTGCTGCGTGAATTCTCCAAAAAACATCTGCAGATTCACGGATTCTTCATTCCAGCTCTTCCAGAAAGTCTGTAAGTGTTCGGAAGCTAACAGCTTCACGGTTTCAGAAACATGCAGTCCTGAACTGCACCTTTCTTTTAAAGAAGCACTTTTGTCAGAGCCGTGAAACCAGTGGCATTTTTAAGTTGTATAAAGGTTCACTTAGATTACAACCGTTTCAAAGGGTCAGTGCTATTTAATTACTGTTCATCTAATTTTTGGTAATCTATGTCACATTATTGTGTTTTAAAGCACCGTATCGTTATTCTTAAAATTTTCGGTTGGCATACGTACATGCATACATACAATCGCTAAAATATAATCCATGTCCTACAACAGGTTAATAAAACCTGCAGGTCACATACATATATTAGTTCGTGCGTGTCACAAACAGATATTATGATTTATCAACAGACCTGAAGTGAAAAGGGATTCTTATAATTAAAGACAGTATACATTTTCTGTGTAATTCAGAATTACTGCATGGAAAGTCTTCTTACAAAAGCTGAATATATGGGGTGCCATTCCGCTTGAAAATTCAATTCAAGGTCTCCTTTTACTATAAGATTTGCCAATATAGCACGTGGATTTTACAAGAGAGAGTTTGCTTTATTACTAAAAATATTTGGTGTTGCAATTGCAGTGCCCCTAATTCGCATCAAATGTATGCTAAGGTAATCTTAAAGAGGAAATATTGTTTTTTTTTTTAATTTAAGAAAATGATTCAAATGTAGTTCCGACGAAATTATTTGTATCCAAATACAAGTTCAAATTAACGATCACAGAACCGTAATCTTTACCACTCTAAAAGCAGGAAGATCATTCTGTTATTGCTGCACATAAGTGAAATACAATGTTGAATATATATTAAAAGCTATCTCCGAAAGATCCTAATCAAACATTAATTTTGAGATTTCATTTGTGAATTTGAAGATGAAACAGAAATGCTTTCCTTCCTTTTTTTTAAATCATATTACATGAAAGGTGTGGAAAGGAAAAACGTAGAATATTAAGTAATTTTCCATTTGCGAATTCCAGCAGGAAAGTGTATTTTTAAGAAAAGTTAAATAGTTAAATATAGAATATTATACTACGTATTATGACAACGCATTTTGATTTTCACGAACACAACCTTGCTGATGTATTCAGATATTCACGTTGTTCATTTATCAGTTCTTGGGTACGTCAATGATTTCATATTTTATTAAAATATGTAAACAAGTATTTGGTTTAGTTTAGAGCAACAAGGGAGGCAGAGCGTGTTCAATAAGTATCCTGAAGCGCAGGCATCTGGATACTGATGTGAGTTAGACAGGTTTAAAGCATAGTGGGATGAATGATGTTATTGCACCATCTACCGCCACATTTACCTTTTCTGCGATTAATGATCCAAAAAAGAAAAAAAGCAAGTCATAGTCATAACACATTTTCATGGGGAGACAAAAAAAATGTACAAGCAGAATTATAATACATATATCGAAAGGGACCGATAGGATAAGTTGCAAAAAAAGAATGCGTTTATCAAACGACACAAATGCCTTCTCTTTGTACGAATATGCTGGAAATTTAATTATTACCATTACGGTATGTCAAGAAGTTCGATGGTTTAATAGTGAAAATGGATCGATCTTAGTTTTTAATCTACCAGAGTAATACCAAGTGGTTGCACACAATGAGTATAAGAAGCAAAATATCGATATACCATCTAAATAAATCAAACTCTTTGCTTTGCATAGAGTGTGTACGTAAAATACAGAATTATTGTTCATAAAAAGCGAATGTTGAATCGCCTTTAAAGAAAAAGAGAAACGGGCCCAATCATGTAAATCCTTTTTAATAAGATTATTTTATATTTGAATATTTATACGAGGATATATTTGTATTTAGCTGATATATTTTGAAATTTCAATACTTTTTCACAATGTGTTATAAAAGAGTTTGTTTTTTCCATTAATTTCAAATAAATTTCTGAATTCGCCTTAACCCTCAGTGGAAAATATATAAGTACACTAAATTTTATAGTAGCACAATTAAGGAAATACAAGATGTACGCTGTTTTTGGAAAACATAAGCTACAACCTGCTATTTCACAAAGTGAAATGTCATGAAACAACTAATCAGTATTTGCACTTAACACATTTTTTTTAATTAGCTACATGTTTCCTGAATCCTGAAATAGTAAGTTGGTACTGATTATGGAGATCATTTCTGATGGATCTTGTGTAGTGAGTCATAATTTGTAAAAGGCTGAAAATGTTAAATAGAATTTGGGAAAGTCAGTGTTTTTATTTTTGTTGGACTTACGAAATTCAGAATTAGACTGTATCAGACTTTTACAGTACCTTATGAAACAATCAGTCCCGTTTGGCAAATGTGGACATCATAACCGAATATTTTTGCACTTACAGGTTGTATGAAATACGATTATTGGATACGCAGAAAGCAACATTTCGTAGACCTTTTGAAAATCCGTAAATCATAATTCAATATTTCTGTGCTTCAATTATAATCGATACGATTAATTATTCGTATGGTAGATATCACGCCAAGAGAAATCCTGCATTCTCTAACTCTATACCCATGATGAAAAACATGTTATTTGATTTAAAATGGAATTTTATATGAATTTCGAATTTTGCCAGGAGATAATATTTTGCTGATATCTTCAAGTAAAAAAAAATTTAAAGAAACAAAACGTATGACAGTATTTGATGGCATGCAGTTCCAATCCTTTGTTAATTTTCCTTTCTTTCGGAGTACCATAACTAAAAAACATTTACATCTTATCATCGTTTTCAGGAAACCACTGTGCATCATAATGGCTGTACTATCGAAGTGAAATGCATAAACATTTTGTGCCTTTGCGCCACTGGACTTAAGGAGGAACAACTACTGTTCCTCAAACACTCAAAGAAAATACAGGTAAATATGTATCTTTGATACTCGTAATATTCCAAAAGAGGGTATTCTACAAAGTAAAAATTATTTGACACTAGATCAGTTAAAAATTGTTTGGTCCAAGGTCCCAATGAGCAGTAGAAGTACATTTCAAGTGCTGATGTTCTGCTCATTTAGGTGTCATTGTGTAATCAACTCCTACTTTTTCTTTTGACTGGCACCTGTTTATAAAAAAGGAGCTCATTAGATGAAATTAGTAACAAAGAAATTGCGAGTGCTTCAGTAAAATTCATGGTTAGGCAATATTTATATCAAGTACACATGTGTCAGTATAAACTTACAGAGGTTGGTGTAAGTTGAGTGCTCTCGACGTAGAGCGAGAGGCAAACACATGGCTTTCAGATTCAATAAAGTTTTGCATTACCACCGTATCTGATAGTAGTAAACATGAAACTGAAAGGAAGCTGTCGCATAGGAGGCATATTTTTTTTATTGGAGTGGTTTAACGACCATCGTGAGCAACTCAATGGGCTATAAGCAGTCTCCCATCCCTAATTTAGGGTCACTAGTTCCAGGGAAGGGAGAGAGCCAGTGCCGTAAGGACAAACACAGCATCCATGCCTCACCGGGATTCGGAACCCCGACCCCTTTTAGGACGAATGATCAGAGGCCATTGCTTAGACCACTGCGCCACCGGGGCGGCTAAACTGAAAGGAAGCAGTAGCATAGTAATTCAACCAAACATGCGCATTGTACACTTATGATGTCACATGTAACTTACCTGTATTATGCATCGTAACCCTCATAGTTTTTTCTTTATCATTGCATCTGAGGACGGACCTAGGGAACCCGGAAAAATCCTATATGTGTGCTTTTCGTTTTTTTAGCTACTGATTCCTTTTAACTATGACTGGTCTAAATAAAGTGTTAGCAGATCATTAGTTTTTAGCATATCATTTTTTTTATAGTACAGAGACGGTAATTAGTGGAAACTGAACATGATGAATTTTGACGTAACTTGTGGCGCGTGACGTATGCCTCACAAAAGTTGTTCCGGAAGTTTTCGTAATTTGTAAAATGTGTTGATTTTGAAAACAAGGCTTAAAGAGCACCGGAAAGAACAGATGCCGAAATAATGTCCGAAATTGACGTGGGATTAACTGCGCCGCAGTTGCCGTTGTGCAGCGTTGAAGAAGGTTATGATAAGAGGCCAAACTCTCTTCCAACCAAGAAGCGGAGTACACTTTTAGGTACTCCAACAGTATTTTTTGGGGACAACTGAGGGTATCTCCGTATGCACTCTGATTGACAAAATCGAACAGTTTGAAAACAGAATTTTGACAAATGCGATAACTTTAGTAGAAGCAGAAAATAGATGGCTGATCATTTTATGTTTTAAAGCATCGATTCTGGTAAATCTGAATTTTTTTGTCATATTGCTGTGTAACCTTTCTTTAATTTGATCATGAAGTTCTATTCTGGAATCTATAATAAAGAAGTAAATAGTTCTTAGTTTTTGTGTGTTCAACTATTTCATACGCTTCATGAATCTACTGATAGTGGTAGGACTATAAAACCTCTTTATCGAATTGTTGTGTATATCGAACTTTCGATTTCTTCTCTTCTCGAATTCGATATAAACCGGTTCAACTGTACAATGAGATGCACAGAACAATGATTGTTTATTTCTAATTCAAAGAAAATGTCTATGAAGGGTAAAAGTTGTTTCCGTCAAGTACCTTGCATGTAAACCTAAGGGGGGGGAAAAATATGAAGAAATTCACCGTATTGATATTCTTCTAAGTCAAAAAAAGGTAAAAACCACCGTTCTGGTAGTCGGTAAAACGCGATAACGGACGTCCAGTTGTCCGTTGCATGTGCCTTGCGATTTCTCTCGCTGTCTGTTGTCTGTCTCTTCTCGCCTGTAGGACAATATACCGATCGTCCGTCGCCGTAGCCGCTCGTGGACGACCACTGCTAAACTCTCAGATAGCTGTTCCTGTCGTTTGAAATCCTATCCAAGCTCGTGAAACAATGCTGTGGGCGATCCCGAACTCCTCGGCCAGCACTAGTCCCATTCTTCGACTTTTTTCCAACTTTCCCCAATGACACGACCTCGGGTAAAGTCATCCAGATGTCGTTCACTGGATTGCCTGTTGGGCCATATCACACGGTGGCAGCAACTAGACGTCAGTTCTGAAAATGATGTACACCGGGCAATAGCTTTCACCGAATTGCTGAGCGTACAACCCCCAGTGCGCTTTATACCCTTTCCGACATTCCACTCCCCCTACGCCATGCTGCATAAATCCGCATGCCCAACCGTGCCGGACACTAGTGTGTCTCCTGAGTGGTCTTTCGGTCCGTTCTGCCTTCTCGTTCCGTTGTTATGCTAATTTCTCCTCTTCGTCCTTAATTTTTGCACACCAGTGTATGAAACTCCCTCGTTCCTTCAGGAATGCAAAAGCGCTCCAGTGTTCCTACAAAATTTAAAAGAACCGTAATTCTGTGAAAAAGCCCTTTTCTCGGTGATTTTGAAATAAGAAATATCATTGAAAACGCATCAGATCTGTAAAACAAATTATAAGGATCTACAAATCAAAATAATGTTGTGCGAAATAGAGAATTTCTTAAAAATTTTAGTTTCTTACGACTGCAAGTGCAGAAAGTTTTACATGAGAAATAGAAATTTCAGCAGCAAAAAAAAGTGTTTTGACGTGCAGAGTAACCAATTTAGATGTAAGTTGATTCCTGCCTCTATATTCTCCATTTCCATTTGAATGTACATTTTATTACGTAAATGGTAATTAATAGTTTTATCTGAGAGAATCAAAGTAAATATTTAACAAGCTAGATTTTTAAAAATTGTGTTCACTTCCCCGACTTAGTTTTTCTTTCGCTTTAAGTTGGCTTGTTTCACTGTCTCGCAGCATTGGGCAGAATAAATACCGCAAACGGATACTTCTTCTCGTGTACAAAACTTTTTCAAACACACTAGATTTTCAAAAATAAAATCTATTACTTAACACCATAATTACCAGTGAGAGGCGTTTGGCTTAAAAATAAGTTATATTATAAAGGGCATAGAATAATTTTTCCTATTTATACATTTTTATTCAGAAGAAATATTGAATGTTTTTAAAGGTTCTGCTTGTAGTATGTGATCGGTAATATTTTAAGCTATTTACTTTGATTTGAGATTATGTTAATATAATCGATATTTACTGTCTAATGCAGTTTGGCGAAATTTTCCCTGCTCACGAAACGTATTTTTCCCCCAAGTTTGAAATTATGTACAAAAGTATTCCATATTCAATGAAATGCAGCAACGTATCTCCAATATAACTTGAAAAATCTTTTTAGCTGCTCATAAAATGTATTTTTCCACAGCAAGCGTGAAATTACGTACACAAACGTAATCAAATCTCTCTATTCTAAAGAACAGTAACTGAGGCTTCAACCACCGCCCTCTGCCACCACTGTTTTAGAAATTTCGTGACACTCGCGCTTTTCTAGCTCGCAAGCGCAAAAGGTATCAAACAAAAAATAATGAAATTCTACATCGTTTATATAGAATTGTACGGACAACAAGCCAAAGCAAACCATTTTAAATGCTGAAGTAACCGTTTTTAAAATGCTTTGCACCTCGTCGCTGTTTTTTTTAGATTTCGATTTAGTCTGCGACAAATTAAATTATTAAATATCACAGTAAATTCTCTCTTTCGCGATGGAATTCATTTTAAGAAACGAATCTTTGGCAAATTATAAATCACAGCTCATCGCAATTTTCACATCATGAACTAACAACTATCATCTCTCTTTTTTAAAAAAAAATTAAGAAAAAGTCATTTTCTGATTTTAAGATTTTTTTAAAAGACGCAAAGGAAAGGAACGAGTGGTTTATTCTGTCTTCAACGTAAACCACACAGGAAAATTCTGGTCCCGTGACTACTGTATGGTGACGCAGTGTATTTTAGCACTCTCTTCTCACCGGTTGAGAGGACAGGGTACAATCAAACTAGTAAGGGCGCAATGCTTAATGACCTACCGATGCTTTTAAAAGTTCTGCATTTTCCGCCGGCATAGGTGAATACCTATATAAAATATAAGATTTCGCCTCGTATATTCTGGTCCCGTGACTAAGAGAGAAAATGCGAGTACGTTCTTCCGCCAATTGTCTGACACTTCTAAATGATCTAGAGATCTAAAAAATTGGCATGCTGATAGGTCTTAAAGTCTGTATACATAAAAAAGTACGAAACCTAAAACAAAAAGTGACAAAAGCAAATGGAGGCTTTGGAACATTGCCTGCTTGAATGTTTCGGGAATTCTTTGACCATTTCTAAGTAACCTAGAGATCTGAAAATCGACATGCATATAGGTCTTAAAGTCCGTATATTTAGAGGTGTACGAAATCAAAAAACACAAAACAGTCGGCTTTGAAACATTTTCTGATTGAATTGTGCTACAACTTATACACCTAGAAAATGGTCTCAAAACCAAAAAATTCAAAAATTTTACTGTTTCAAAATACTGCTATAGGTTTAAAGATAATTTTGCCAGAATCACTGAAATGCTTTGAACATTTCAAAATTTTTAGATTTAAAATTAAGTGTCGCTAAAGCCTGCTCCGTGTTATGTCACATCGTATGCATTGATGTCACGATGCATTTCTAAATCGTAAAACACTTACGGATTTTAAACTTACTTTTCTTTCCATTATTTACTTTTCTTTTTAATTTTATGTTCAAAGGATTTCATAGATTCATGGTTAGAGAACGGGCCTTATAGATAGTTCAACAAAATGCAGCAACATATCAACAATAATTTTACCATAATTTTTCTTTGTTCGCGAAACGAATGTTTCCGGAAATGTGAAATTATGTCCAAAAACATGGTGAAATTGAACAAAAGCGCAGCAGCATATCTCCAATATAATTTAGAAATTTTTCTCTGCTCACAAAACGAATTTTCCACAAATGTAAAATTTTAGACAAACATGATGAAATTCAACAGATTTCAGCAACGTATCCCCAATATATTTCGATAGTTCTTATCTGCTAACGAGACTTATTTTTTCGCTAAGCCTGAAATTATGTACCACTGTGATTAAATTCAACGAAATTCAGCAACGTATCACCTATATATTTTTCAAATATTTGGCTGCTCATGAAATGTATTTTTCCACAATCGTGACAAATGTGATCAAATTGAAAAAATGCAGGAAAGTACTCGTTAAGCAAAAATAAGGTTAATGCAATGTAATTTTTAAAAGGCATCTATAGTATCGTATTTATAATACGTTTTTGTAAAATTAGGGCAATAGGAAAGAAAAGTATAGTTCTTTAAACTATACCAGCAAGATAGTTTTAATATCAAAGTTGAAAGAGAAAGTAAAAAGAAATTTATTTCGAAAAAAATTCATTTCCATTTTGGGGAGTTGGAAGATCGCTAACTATATTTACTTTTTTCGGTACCAATTGTATACTGAAATCCTTGGAATGATTCTAGGGAAACCTCTAAGGGCAAAAATCTCGAGCCACAATATCTGGTGAATGACCATCATATTCCGATCAGGAGACAAAAACAAAAAGCCATCTAATCTGATTCAGATCCAAAAACCTATTTTTGAAATGTCTGTATCTAACAGATCCATATTTGAATCCAGACTTTATTTGCATTTGTCACTGAAAACGTCGTCTCAGGAACTGATTTAGAATTAATATTTCGTTTTCCTGCTTCCCGGAGATTTTGATAAAGGCTACCTTTAACGACTACAGTAAAACAAGAATTTTAAGTGTAACCGCAAATAATGTCGCACGACATTTCTCTCTTGCTTCCTCAAATCCGTAACTTAGAAATTAGTGTTCATTCTCCAAAAACTAAAACGGACATATTTTTGGAAATATTGATAATGCATAATTTCTTCTGTAAAACTGTATTCCTTTTATAACAATTCAATTTTTGAATGGGATGTCTGGGTTTAGAGCCATGAGGCAAGAAAATGATTACAATATATCTTTCATTCGCAGATTGATTCGAAATTCGCTTATTTTTATAAATATTCAGGCCAGATCTTGCAGTGCCTTTCCTACACCCGGTAATGTTAAAAATCGTTAAGCGTCTTTAGTGATAACCAATTTCAAATTATTTTATCGGAGCGCAATGAGTAAAAATCAGAATTTTCTGAATAAAGAGAAAAGCAATGGAATCCTAACTTTATTTCTTCATTTCCAAACTTTTGGGTGACTGATAAAAAGGTTGGTAACTGTAATTATTAGTACTGATAACGGAGAAAGGTTCCAGATAACATTCGTCTAATGTAAACACCGACCCATTTGTTTACATGAACAGCAGAGGAGACGTGTCTATTTTCTCTTAAAACCATTATTATTTCAATTTCTTAATAGTTGCACCGAAGTATTATTTTAGGAAACATATTCAACAAGGGAGTGGATTAATTTTGAACGTTTGTGCTGATGATTTTCCTTAAACGACCCTGGAAAAGCGCTGCAACAGCCTTCTTGAATATTGTAAAATAAAAAAAAAAGACTTTTTTTTTGACTGAAAAAACAGAAACGGTAAGCAAACGTTCTTTACTTTTATTTGCTTTCATGCACTCTGTAAATTAAGTTTCAAGTGGATGCGGTTTAATTTGTAAACTATATACTTTAAATGGAGAGCTTATTTGGAACACTGATAGCTTAAATTGGTTGCTCAGAAAAAAAATATTCACAAGAACTTGTAAACCTTGAAAATCAGTGAAGAAAAACCTATACTTCTATCATTTCTTAAAGACATTTATGCTAATAAAATTCTATTAAACTAAAATTGTCTTATTCTTTTTAAAAGTTTATATCTAATAATATTATGAATATAATGCGCACTCTAGATTTTAATCAAAATTGATTGCTCTATTTTCCTGAAATTTACGAATTTGCTGAGGTGGAACTACAACGGTTTACAGTTTGGGTAAAAGATCAGTGCAGTTTTTATGCTTCAAACGAAAAGAAACGGCAAATGTTAGCAACCACCTGAGCTACCAACGCGAACATACTTGAAAAACATGAGTTCTTATAAGCGTCCCAACAAGCGGTAAGCTAGTGGTCATTCATCGTTTTCACTTTCGGCTAAAGATGATATTTTCATTCAAAATATTTATACCTGTTCTTCTAGTTGAGAGTTTTGGTAACTGCTGTAATACACTTTATTCGCAACTCAACACACATTCCAACATCAGCTTACCGCTTATTTTAACGCTAATGAGAACTAATGTTTTTAAATATGTTCGCGTTGGTAGCTCAGTTGGTTGATAAAATGTGCGTTTCTTTTCCTTCGAACCATAAAATGTGCACTGATCTTTTAATCAAACTCTAAATTAGAACCCGGCGAAAACTTATAATTTTCTTCATAAAATTCCATTATACATCTTACAGCCATGAGTAAATATACAGACCGCTCCACACGGCGGATATTAAGATTTAAGGTACCCACAGCAGGGTACTGGAGGTGTTTGGAAAGAGAAATCATTATTAGTTCCCATCCGGTAGCAGTGTTGAACAAAAAAAAAACTGAGTTCAAGACCACCATGCGTTACGAACGCCATAGAGCGCTCCCCTTACCTGTTTTGAGGTGTTGTACAAACATTTCTTTTAAAATGATAATGAGAATAGAATAACAGATTCGTGTACAGAATTTAACTCGAAAGCAAATAGGAGTTTTTAAATTCTGGATAAGAACTACTATAGCGTTCCGTATTTTCTCAAAATAAGTATGGAGAGTGATGTGACCTAATGGAAATGTTCAAGATGTTTGGATAAGGGGTGCTACAGTTCTTGTTACGCTAGCCATTGGTTCAATCTAAGAGCGAATAGCAGATTTGGCTTGGCAGTCTATATGTATGTCGTTGGTCGTTTCGTGGATACGGTGAGCTTAATTGTACAAAAATTAATAAGAAGTTTACCTGGGTTCCTTCCCCGTTTCTGAAAATACACCTGATGGATGTTCAACACCTCTTCCAAATCATGGCACTGCCGGTGTGGCAGTACGCCTAGTTTTTTAATATTGGGTTTTGAATTGACCCTTTTATTGGTCTTCGCATCATGCAAAAACCATCAACAAAATTACGTTGCCGTAAAATAACTTCTTTACTTTGTTAAGGGAAAGCGTGTCATTTACTGGTTTGTAGAACAAATTATTATTGGTTTAAACTAATCTGTTACACCCAACTTTCTTCATTTCTTTAGGTACTTTACTCACCCAGCAGATATCATACACTTGTATATTTTTCGAAAATAAAAATAGAGAATGATTTTTAATATTTCTATCGGATATAACAAATAATTAGAATAGAAGATACTTGTGTAAC
This sequence comes from Macrothele yani, assembly GCA_039090855.1. Classification (NCBI taxonomy): domain Eukaryota; kingdom Metazoa; phylum Arthropoda; class Arachnida; order Araneae; family Macrothelidae; genus Macrothele; species Macrothele yani. The sequence continues at coordinate 57,848,743 of CM077033.1, forward strand.
AACGTTGCACACATTTTGATAACATTAACTAT